>VXAB01010087.1:28408-97182 GCA_013399175.1 Odontophorus gujanensis | reverse complement strand
CCCGTAAACCGTTGACATATGGTTGTTGGCTTAATTCTTATTTGAAGAAACTTACTTGACTTTGTTTGGGATTATTCCTCTAGAAACAGGATTGCAAACATGGCCCCTGTGTACTTGTATGCAGTATGTCACAGTCTGATTCTAACCCACTCCGCTCACACTTGGAGTCTTCCTGCACAAATTGGTTGGTAGTGGTAAACAGACTAATAGATGGTTGGAGCTGAGGTACTGCTTCAACTTGAGAGTCCATCTGCTACCTCTCATGACATACGTTGAGACATTTTCCTATATTAAATTCATTTTGACTTTCAGGGCTAAATAAAGATTTAGGCTGAGTTTAAGAACTTAATATCTTGCCTACTCACTGATGTGCTGAAAAGTTCTGGGAAACTCTAACTTGCACTTAATGTTTCCTACTTTTTCTTCAGAACTCTCTTTAGATCAATAACATTCACAAACCTGAATTCCCTACTTCTGATCCCAGAACAAGATGTCTGTGTCCAAACTGCCTCTGGCATGCTGTCCCTGATTTTGTGCTACTCCTCTCACATGTCAACTACATGTCAATAATCAAACTTCCCACTCAATTACCAGGAAGTTCCAAGTCCTTACCGTGCATTATTAAGTGGTATGAATGCTGCTGCAAGGGGAGAGATAGGTCATCAAGTCCTTAGTCTGTGCATGCATATTTTTTCTTCACGTTAATTATTTAAGGCTTTTTTTTTTTTTTCCTGAAAAAAATAATAAAGCACAGGATGCACTTTTAAACCTGGCTGACTATATGAGCCAACTGAATTCTCATATAGTCATCAATTGTCCTGATTTCCTGGAGTGTTTAACTTTGCAGCACATCCCAAAGTATTTCATGGTGTGCTGGTACTCATGGTTTTTTCAGTCCATCACTGAATAAATAACTCAAGATCACTTACTCATTCCTATCATGGTCAGCATGTTCGAAAATAATCTGATTTTTATTTTAGAATTCTAAATAGCAAACCAGAACCTAACTTCATAAATTTGAATATTTTGACCACAGCAATTGGTCTTGAAAAGCTTATGACAAAACCATTCTTCATCCTTCTGAAGTAGTAAACTGAAAAATAATCCTCTCTTTTTACTTGTCATTGCTAAAGTGTTGATTCGTAGTAGTAAACACAAAAGCAACTGAACTAATCATAGACATGTTCAGTGTTTATTGCTGAGATTTAGATTTTCTTGTGTTCTGAAAACAGTTCCAGTGCATTCAAGCAACACTTAGATGACCGAGAGCATGATCTTATTGAACAGAAAGCTTCCAGAAAGGCTTTGCAAACAGGAATTAGAAGAATTGAGAGTAATTTAGAAAAAAGAAAAAAAACCATCTTTTTAATATGATCTTCAATCATACCACCACTGTACTATTGCTATCACTATAAAAAAGCATCTAAAGTGAAAATGTTATACACTTAAATTACCAGTTACATTGAAATGTTCTAATTATTGAAGATATATGTGAATATTTTAATTTCTCTTGTAGTTTCAGTTTAATATAAGAATTTGTTCCTCATCTAAACTGTTACATAAACCATTGCACTATGAGATTTTATTCCACCCCAAAAGTAGCTGCATTTTGATGGTGGATGAAACAAGTCATTACACAGTTCAGTGTGTTAAAGTGCTCTGAGACCCTCTGGGAGAAGGTACTAGACATATGTGTACCAGAGGTATTATTTCAAGGCAACAACTCTGCCAAATGTTCAACTGAGACTGAAGCCTTACAGCTGAGTTGTTAACCTCTGGAAACAGGAGTTTGAACTGCAAATGCTGACCTAACCTTACCTCCAGGGGAGCAAATGGTAATAATGAAAAATTATTCAGCTTTCACCTCCTCTCCAAAGACAAAACAAACATTTTAAGCTCTCTTTCTCCACTTCGTTTAGGCATGCTTGATGGAAAAATAATAATGCCTGTGCTTAGTAAGCACTATTTCGACTTTCTGACTCCTATTCAGCAAAAAAAATCATGAGAGCAGGTTGCTTTCATCCTTGCTTTGTCAGTAGAAAAGAATTCAACTCTTGGCCTGCTCAGAGCCTTCATCAAAAAATACAACAAACATACAAGGCACACGTGCTGGATACTCAATTCATCTCACTGTATAAATCTCAGGAACAAGCAAGGTGATAGGAAAACAATTGGAGGCATGATTTGACAGGAAAATTGTAACTGTAGATCTATCAAATTTGGTTGTTATCTCTAAAGAGAAGAAAATGAGAAAATACTCCCCCAGTGATTTTGTAGACCATAAGAGAAAGGAGAAAAATAAAACCAACTATGTTCTCCTTTGTAAGGCAGAATATGTTCTGCTTATAACACATCTTCACATACTCTTGGAGGTAGATATCACAAAGCAGCCTCATTTGGTAGGACTGCATTTATTCATCAAAAGTCATTGTCATTGCATGTAACAAATGCTTTATCTCTTCTCCAAATATCTGGCTTTTAAACTGAATGTAATAGCCTGCCTGAAAATCCCAGGAAGAGAGCTTTAACTACCTATTATTGTAATGCAGGTAGATATGGCAAGGAAAAAGATTATTCAAATGGTAGCATTCACCAGGTTCCCATGCTTTCCCCTGAGCTGCTTCTTCTACTGAGAATCGGATAGGTAGGGAAGACAAGTTACGGTTAGTTTTATGCTTTCAAATCAGACAAAAGCAAAATTAAAGAAATGCAAAATAAACATTATTGCTCCATCTGCATAGAATGTTGTTCTATCAAATTCACAGAGGTGCTATCTAGAAAAGTAGCTTTCTCTCTTTACTATCCTGTCTTCCTCATTAGCTTCAGACTGAAACCCTTTACCTGACCATTAGCAAATAAATTAGGACAACTTCCCACTGTGTCCTAGGCTAATTGCTAATATAGTCCACCTGTTCTATTCCAGACATTGAAAAATGAGCTTGACATGGGTAAAAAATAATGGATATAGTCATTAAGAGACACTAAAGGAGGAAAGAGCCTATCCACTAGTTGCCTTCTCATTCACACCACTAACAACATCCCTTTATGCAGGTGGGGAAAGCAAGGGTAGGACTTCACCCTTCAGCTGTGGAGAGTGGCAACTGCAGCTATCAGAGAGCTACAGGGTGAGAACGAAAACCCAAATCAGAGATTTAAAGCAGAATGAATCTTTTCAATTTGGAGTTGAAGAGATTTGAGTTTACTTGGTTACTAATGTATCCCAGTTTGTTTACCAAATAAAAAATACCCTGGTTAAGGAAATCATGCCCTTTTCTGTCAGTTTGTGATACCAGCCTGGCAATAGAAAGGAAGTTCAACCTCAGAGATTGGTTGGCAGATTCTACCACTAGCCCTCAGATATAGCCATTTCAGTATCCATGTGTAATAATAAGACATGAAAGCAAACTGTGTTCTGCAAACTTGTAGTGTATTGAGAGGCTGATGTACACAAAACCAGCTGTAGCTGGTCCTTGGAACAGCATCCCTACTGCAGTGTTTTCACTCAGATGTGAAGGTGAGGGTACGTGCTGAGTAGATCATGAGTTTTGACAGCTTGCAGTGAGACATTTACCACAGAAATATGGGATCCACTATAAAGTGATTTATCAGCTTCAGACTGCTCTCTCCTGGAACTTCTCAACCAAAACCCAGACTCTTGTGTGTTCACTCTGTCCTGCTCCCAGCAATTTCAACCAGAATTACTGTGTTCTCCTGACATCCACGTAACTGCTCCATCAGATAGCAAAGATCAGGCAATCAGAAGGGAGCAATGAAGCATTCAGTAACATACTTATTCTAGTTCTGGGTATTACTTGCTGATAAAAATTGGAATTTGCAGCCAGATACATCCTCTGTAACTTGTAGCTCACCAGGGAGGAAGTTTGCTCAGGAGAGCTGGAAAGATTCCAGAAGACTTGTGGCATTAAAATACAGCTTTCCCTGGATATACAGGTACTTAAAGAAGAATACACTGAGGAAAAGATAAGTGTTTCAGCTCTTTAAATACCCATGCATGGAGAAAGAGCTTATTTTTCTTTGTTTGAAATGAAAATTGTTTGAAAATATCCTTTACTTTCCTAAGCGAAATGTCTGAAATTGCTATACACAGTGTCCGCCTGAGCTGCTGAACTTTTGACAGACATTTCATACACAGAAATCAGAAGAATTTTTAAAATCTTAAGATTTCTTGTGAAATGGAGATTTACACAGCTGCACTCACAATTCAAATTAACTATTCTGTGTGCATTCCTATGTGTGTTGGCTTATTGCTGTTAAGTAGTTTGTAATGAGTTTCCTATCTGTAGAACAAATTCAGTGAACTTTCTGGTATTTATTGATAATTCTAAGATCATTTCACAACATAGGAGTTTTCCTTGTTTGTTGTTGCATACGTGCTAACATTTTCAACAAGGCATATCTGAACATAAAGCAATAAGAAGATCATTTACAGTGAGGTGATGACCTCTTGATATTTCCTCCTGATTATTTCCTTCAAAATGATATTTATAAATTTTTAGGTATGTGTGAATGTTTTCCTAAGCATTGCATTAGAAATACATTCACTTCACAAATCGGTATTTCCAAGTTTATAGTTTATAGCTTCTATTTTTATTAGCAGAGAGCTAAAGTTCTTCCTGACTATTGAGACATTGGTGAAGGGCCTGTAAAATGTGTGAAAAGAATGAAAATGTGAATCAGTGGTAAACACTTTTAAGGGAGATATTAAGGCATGTTCCTATAGGTGTGCAATGCCTTTCACTGTCCACACAGTTGACCCATAATGGTAAATATTTTAATAAATATTATTTCTTAATTTTAAGCAATATATATAGGTGATGTAATTCTTGTAAATTAAAGTTTCTTATCAAACAACCCAGAATTTTGGTGAAAAGCATACCTATGTTATTAATAAACATTAACATAGACAATCAGACTGAACAGATTCCTAAACACAGTGGCAGCACAGAAACTCAGCAAAACTGCTGTCCTATGCCTGTTATTGCCTTTACCCACACCCACTTCTCATATCTTCCAAAGACTCTGCAAGGCTCTCACACAGCTCTAAACATCCTTGTTTCTGTAAGGAAGTATATACTCAAAAACAAATGGCAAGTTAGGATAACCTTTCCACTGATTTGGAAGCATATGAGATCAGGTCGGTATTATTAAAATATTTCATCACCAGGATGAGCGGACAACAGGAATAAAATTCTAGTGGCTTTTTAAAATATTGGATAAAAAGTTTGAATGAAGTTTACAATATTGTGTCTATTGTATTACTTTACTGTATTTCATCAATAAAAATAGTTGTTTTAATTAGACATAATTACTTTTAAGCAGAGGAACCAATATTCTATTGACTTAAACAAATTGCTCATTTTTAACCCCTAACCTCAAACACAGGCTGCCAGGAGTAAAATGCTGCTCTCATGTGACAGATTTTTTAAACATTGATAATCTCAAATAATTGTTATTGACTTTGATGTAATGGTTCAAGTAATTTCTGCCCATACAGAATAAAGTATTTCTGAGTCATAGTCTCCAGATAACACAAAATAGTTATATAACCTTTATTCTTATTTGCTTGAAGTAACCAGCAAACAATCCCTCCTCCTCTCTTGTTCTTCCCATCATCCTCAGCAACACTGCCACAAGTCAACTTCATCTTTCAAAAGGCATAGTGATATTTGTTCTTTTATTTTTGGCTGGTTGGTTGGTTTTTCATTTTGTTTTTGTTTTTTGAAAGGATCAAAACTAAGAAGATTCATGAGCACCATTTTAAATATGTAAATTACATGTATAGATAGATACATAATGGATTGTATATAGTGGAATAGGACATAAAGTGAAATGTTGGTCACATGGAAACAACAGCAAAATCAGTTCTAGCTTAGGTAAGAAGGAAGTCTGTGTAATAATTGACGACTAGTAATGGATTTTATTTTTCTCATCCTAACTAAATACAACCTTTCTTTTGTGTTACATTTCAATAAGTACCTTGGCACTAGGTTTTCTTTCATAAGGTTAGGGTGAGGCAAAGATTGCAACCAATAGCAATTAGAACACTTTTAATTAAGCAGTAACTGTTAATAAAAGCTGTTGTTACTAATAGCAAATTATTGTGCAGTAAATTCACTTACCTTTGCACTTGGACACAGGAGCAGTGGCTCATCCTGACATGGCAGTGGTATCTGGGCAGGTGTTCAGAACACTCCCAAGAGTCCCTTGTCACACCAGGCATTTACATAACTACAGTCTTGCTTCAGAAAGATAGACCACTGCTTCTTGACAAGGTCTGTGCTGTACAGCTCCTTGCCACTGCCCATATATGCTAGTGGCCTTCTACACTTTTGTCCGGCCATTGGTGCCCTGATTGTCTCCATTCTTATCTGGTGGGACTGCTGCTCTCTGAAGCTTCTCATTTCTCAGGATTGTCACGCTCCTCAGCATACTCCATTTCCACAATTTGGCCTACAAATTTCCACTAACTTAATCTCTACCTACATAGATGGGTGACCAAGGTAACTCTGTCATGTGGAAGGGGATGCTATGGGACCCTGTGCTCCCCAACCACTACACAGCTTCCTCTCCACACAGAACACTGATGCTTATTTCTTTGTATTTATATCTATGGTTCACATGTAGGAAACAAAAAACATGCTTATGTGCTAAGAAATACTTTATAGCTTTGAAATTTGTACTGAAAAATATCTTCAAGTGCTGCCTGTAAAAGTTTTAGGTGGCTCCATAAGAATATCCAATGTATTCTGTATATTATACCTCCATGATGTTCACTGTCAGCAACAAAAACAGAATGAAAGACTCATTTATTTTCTGTGTCCAAGCTGATTACCCATAAAAATTAGAACATAGTTTAAAGTAAATGTAGTTTTTTACACTTCTTTCAATTTTATTGATCTACATTGCATTTATATTGGAATATAAATAAAAATAATAGCTTAAATTATTGTAACAATAAAATCAGATTATCTGAAGTGCTGTATTTTCATATTTGCCATCCCAGTCACTGCCCTCCACCATTACCCCACCAGGGAAAAGTCAGTTCTCCCGTCAATATCTTTGTATTACCATCTTTGCTAAGAGACCAAAGTAGATTTTTCACATGTAATACAGTTATGAATCTGACTTTATTGGAATTAGATACTTTAAATCCCAATGGTTGGCATGATGCAGATCCTTAAATGATTTACTTTTCTATGGTGAGTTATTATCTGTATTAATCTTCAGTTGAGTAGGATTTTGGTCAAACAATCCATTCTTGAGGAAAGTGAAAAAAGCTATCTTCTAGAAAGAGAAAAGGTATTTTATTTCTGAGAATAGTTTTTATTGTTTTTATTGTTTTGGTTTTTTTTTAATTGCTGACAGAGGAAAAGTTCAGATGATTTCACTATGACAACTCATCACAGCTACACACAAGCTGGAATATCAAAGATAAATATGGCAGTAAAATAGTGAACATTATTAAGTAGATTTAATTTGGTCAAAACCAAATTCTTCATCGTTGTTTTCTAAAGTTATGACAGCAAATCACCGTGATGTTATGGTGTCAAGCTCCATCAGATCCAGCATTTGAAATTTGCCAGAAACTGTAAAATTCTTCTCAGGAGATCTTAGAGCTTGCTAAGGATCTGTGATCAGGAAGATTTCTCCCCTACTCTTTGCTGCTATATTCTTCTGGTAGTTTCTCAATCATTAAAAAAGCTCAGACATGCCACAAGATATATTAAAAAAGGAAGTAATATCTTTACTAAGCTCATTCCCATCAGAGAGCATTTCTTTCCTCTGAGAGGATCATGCTTCTGTTGGCTGCGTGCAGAGACTGGAAATGGGAAAAAATCTGCTTGAAGTAATATTGTCAAAAAAAGCATATGTCATACAGGTTCCTAAAGACACTTCCAATTACCAAAAGGCTGCATCAGGCAGTGCCTTAGGCATGTGTCAGTAAGGTATTCTTGTACCCTAATAGTGTCCAGCTACTGCTGTAACTCCTGAACTCTTAGTAGCTGCTAAAATCCAGAGCTAAAGTCAATGCTCAAAAGAGAAAACTAAAAGTATTCTTAGTAACATAAAGAGGTTGGAGGGAATGAAGACACACTGAAGTTACTTTTGAGCACAGTAACACTATCTGACAGCAGAAGTCCTCACCTACAAAGTAATTGTTTTCAACACATTCACCACAATTAGCTATGCATTTTCACAAGTGATGAACAAGAGTCTGAATGATGTGCTCTTTAAAATATGCACCAGCAGAGGTGAACCACTGTCACTCTTGTCACTGTTGCAGTGTTCCACCCACCAACTCACTGTACTCACATCCACTGTTTGGTTTCCAGTAATGTTCAGCATGTGTGAGTGAACATTTATGGGTACAACTATTTCCACACAGAGGAATTCAGTTCCACACCTTTACTTCATATGCACTTCCACATAAGACGCCATTTTGTCAGGCTGTTTCTCTGCTGCCCTCTATCACACAACAACAAAATATAATTGAATATTGGCAGGAAAGTTCAACCTTTACTGCCATACCACCAAAATCTCTGACACTGTGGGCCAACATAATAGAAAAAGAGGCATTACTTTCAGTGCAGAGATCATATCACCTTTTTATGCTGAATTTATACTTCATAAGAGCTGAGATAATACATTAGAAATAAAATGTTATTCCTTTTCTACTCTACCATCTGCATTTTGGAAAAGCTTTGGACATTTCAGATCATATAACACTACTCCCTGTAGTGAGATAATTACTTAGAAGGTTGCAAACAATATCAAGAAATTGGAAAGGAAGGAAACAGCAAAATAGCAAGACTTTTCCTGACACAATAGTCTCTAAGGCTTTGACCCATCAGAAATTATTCTGTGCTTAATATTGAATGTGCTGGCAAAAGTTCCAAACAAGACATCAGGAAAGGCAAATGGATTTTGATGGTGGAATAGATTGTAGCTTACCATCTCATAATTTACTGAAATACTTTATATAGAATCACAGAATTGTAGGGTTTGGAAGGATCTTTCGCGATCATCCAGCCCAAACCCTTGCTAAATCAGATTTGCCAGAGTAGGTTGCAAAGGAATGCATCCAGGCAGGTTTTCAATATTTCCAGAAGATGAGACTTCACAACCTTGCTGAACACAGTATCCACTGTTCTTCTCTCATCTACTCAGCTGTTATGACATCACAGAAGGCTAACAGACTGGTGAAGTGTGATTTCCACATGTTGAAACCATGTTGACTACTCTTGATAACGCTCTTCTCTTCAACTTGCTTGGAGATGATATCCAGAATAAGCTGCTCCATCACCTTCCTAGGAATGGAAGTGAGGCCAACTGGCCTGTAGTTTCCAAGACCATCCTTCTTGGCCTCTTTTAAGACTAGAATGATATTGGCTTTCCTCTGATCTTCAGGCACCACTCCCATTTTCCATGAGCTTCCACAGATGACAGGGAGTGGTCTGGCATTCACTTCGGCCAGCTCTCTCAACACTCATGAGCTCATCCTGTCAGGGCCATGGAATTGTGTATGTCAAGTCTTCCTATCTGCTGTAATCTTTCATGGAAATAATAGGAGGCATTATCTTTGGAGTTACCTGTATGTACTTATGGAACTTTTAAGTCTTTTATCCTACAGTACATTGATCTTCTTGCTGATTACTTATCACTGAAGGAGTTGGCTCCACTCCTGTGTCTTCAAGGAGACAACTTAGCTCTCCAGTATCTGGCACAGCACTCGTCCTCTCCATTCTCAACAACTTAAGGTTCTGGTGCAGTGTCAGATAGATGTTTCAGTATGTTTGATATTTTCATTTTGGCATTATTCTGCACTGAAGAACAATTCTAATAAGACTATGAACAACTTCCAACACTAAAAATGAGACAATACCTCAGTAACCACAGAAATCTCAGGAGGCTGACACTGAAGCTTAGTGTCCCACCTTGGCTCATTTGAGCACTGATAAGCATGTTTGAGCTTCTCTGGATTCCAGATTCCAGATGTTTCTGGTTCCAAGCTTCTACCTTGCAGATTTTTGTACCAGATATTCTCTGCCTGTAGTTTTCTAATAGCATGATCAACCACTCCCAAACTGTCTCACCTCAGCAGTGTTTGGGTAATGCATCTCCATTTTATATAAGGTATACCTACAGAGGGAATGCATAATTAATTATTTTTTTAGGCATTTATCTTTGCAACAGAGAGAAGGATAACAAAAGCAGTGTACAGTAGCCATGAAGATAAATAACACATCATTTCACAGGTATAACACATTCCCAGAAGGCTAGGTTCCATTTCATGACTAGATTTTTTTAAAATAATGATTTTCTTGGTTACCTTCCAGAGGTAGCAGTGACAGAGGCTAATTTCAGATTGCTCGAGGACTTGGAAACAAAGATGTATTTATTCAAACATTGCCCTAAATGTCAAAAAATAAAAAATAAAAAAAAGAACAGGACCCACCCAGACATAAAAGTAAGAGATACACAAGAGAGTTTTACTCCTCACAAACTTCCATCTCCCACAGTTTTCAGAGTTTTCTGTCATTCATCAGCATTTATAGGCTGGTTTTCAAAATCACCAAACTTCTTGGCAGAAAAATAAATGTTATCAAAGTAGATTTACAGATCTTTTTCTGTAGAGAGTGGTTTCTTTTGATCAGTGCATGAGGCTCCTCCTCATCTATCTCCACTGAGTTCTCACTTGTACTGTTATGTGTTGAACAATTCAAGAAAGACGTGAGAAATGATCAGCAGTATCAGCAGGAATAATTAGGTGTTCCAGTATTAGGGTCTGAATGAATTTGGATTGCTCACACTTAAAGAAAAAGAGATTGGAAAGAGAACATGGCAATTAATAGTATACAAATCACTACAAAAAATACAAAAAAACAACAACCTGTATCATCACAAGATAGAATAAAATATTTTTCATGCTCAAAGTAAATTGTAGAATCCTAGAAGATTATGAGGAAGGTTCAGTGTAGAGTTCAATAAAACTTTTGTAATGTAAAGGCAGTAAAGCACTGGAACAGATAGCAGGAAATGCTGTGGAGTTTCAGAGACTGATATGAATGTTTGTCTAGAGATAACATAAGAGCAGCTAACTCTGCTTTAGATGAGGGAGATAGATCAGGAAATCTGAAACTCTGCAGAGCTAAGAATTTGCGATATGATAAAAAAATACTACACAATAAATATATACCTATAAAACATTATAAAGCAGCATATATATAAAATTAATCACAATTATTCAGCAATGCACCTGCTCCCACTACTGTTCACTTTCTTTCAGATGACAGTGCCTGCTGGTAGTAATACAGTTATTTTTCCTAGAGACAAGTGAAAAATTTTAAGATGAATTCAGTAAAATGAAATCAGTCTTCTGATTTTGTAGAGTTAAAGCCCCTGTTTTTGCAAGACAATCTTTACCTCAATAAAGATTAATTAGTTACTGTAAGAATATGTGAAATTAAGAATGGAAACTGGGTTCTTCCACGGGTGAAGATATACTCACCTTGGACAAAAAGAAAAAAACAAAAACAAAAACAAAAAACAAACAAACAAAAAAAAACACCCTCGGATACAGGTGGAGCAAAACAATAAGCATCTTAAGACAAAGTGCTAAATGCCTACCAAATTGTACTTTGTTTATTTGCACTGGAGTTGGTGATTGTTCTTGTTCTTTCTGAGAGAAAGACTTCAATATCCTAATAGGATGTAATTCTGGAATTGTAGGAACAAAATGAGAACTTATTCTTGATAAGAAAATTTAAGGACGCTTAATCTGTTCACTTATAGCACATGAAATAAATGATACCCATTGATGTAGTAGTAAACAGCTTCTTTTAATCAAGAAGCATAAGATGAAGCTGAAATGATCTGTACATACCATCAGAAATAAAAGGCAAAAAGGCCAGCCCTAGCATATATATCATTTCATTAGACTTTAATAATTTCTTAAGACAAACTAAATGTTATGTTCTTATTTTATGTATAGTACTATAATGAAGATTAGTTATTAAGTATTTTGGGATAGTAAGCATGACAGATACAAAAAGTTACTGAGCCTCAAAAATGTTTAATGGACCAAACGACTCTAATGGACATTAGTTTCCTGTGAATAATTGTTTTCAGCCAAACATAACTAGGTTTATGAGTACATGATTTCCATGCCTTTCTCCAGTGAGGTGGATGAGAATTTAGGAACTAATATCTCCTAATAAAAACGGAGATATTATGCCTCTAAGGAAAAGCCTTCCTTAAATGGGCAGAATTGCATACAAAAAATTTCAGATCAGCTCTCTACCTGGGATTGTTCAGCATGCAACCTTCCAGTCTAAAGTGTGAACCTTCCACTGCTGTTAGACTCCCACTACCTAGAAACCATAACGACCTATTAATTCCTCAAGTTTGCTCACCTGAAAGTGCAAGTTTAAGAACTAGATTTATCTTCCCCAGGGGAGGAGGCTGAATCAGGAACTAACTTCAGACAGTATTTTGATCTGATCTGAAAGGTGACTGAAGTGCAGCTCTGCACAGATGAGTGTTGTCTTTGTAAGTCCTCCCCTTAGTGCTTCTACGCACAATAGTCTCTGACAGTTTCTTGGTTTAGTTTGCAGACCTGTGAGCTGAAAGTGGCCCTCTTCTTTCTTTTTGGAAGTGTAAAGTGTCAGTTATTTGAGGATTTGAAGCTGCAATACACTTTATATTCTGTTCATTTTTCTCACTTCTAGTTCAAGGGATCTTCAGGAGATATAAAATCTATAAAAAGACAGATGGCTTAACATTTTAGCTGAAATAAACTGAATGGAGAATTTGTCATAAGACACTTATTATGATCTCAAGCTATTTCTCAACTGCAAAATTATTAATAAAGTAAAATATGTCTGTTCATGATGATTTGATCCAAAAGCAAAGCATATCTTTCTAATAACTCAATGTTTCACTGGAGCCTTCTCCTAAACCAGTTCTTCTTTTCCCCAGGACATTCTCTTGATTTTATAGAAATTAAAAAATGGAATATTTCCTTTTAACTGAAAAATTTTATCTAATTCTCTTCTTGCTTTTTATGGCTGTTTAACACATTTCAGTGTATCTCTTGGAGCCTGACCTATAGAACAGAAATATTAACTCTTCTTCACTGCTACTCACTCTTGGAGCATATTAAGTGGCCAGTGTCACAGCTGGACCTTCAGTGTGAGGCAGATCATTTTCCATGGGTCACAGACTTTCACTCATACCCACATATGTGCAGAAGCCAACCCAACATGACAAGGATGGATGACCCATCTCTAATACTCGTTTTTTGCCATACGGGTATCTCTTTTTGTGCAAAGACTTTCAGGAAGTTTCCATAGTCTTCCACCGGTCATTGAAGTTTGTTAAGAAGGCAAGACAAACAAATCTGTTCCCCTGACCACCCTGTGCTACAATGCCAAAAGACATTGATAGTCTTCTTCAGGGCTGGCATGACCTGTGAAGTAAAAAATATATGTCAAAATTTTCATAAATTACAGTCTTATTTTGACAAGTACTACCCAAACAATGTGCACCTTTCAATGCAATATTGTATAAAAACAGTATTGCTGCGAGAATTTTCTACTAAAAAAAGGTGTTCAATCTTGGTATAAATAAGAAAGAAAAGTATTCCTATGCTTTAAAATCTGATAAGCTGAAGATAAGAGAAATTCCAACTCAAAATCCGATATGTTTCCTCGGTTTCAATGAAAAAATTTCTTCATGTAACACATTGCATTGAAACCAAGGGAATTCAATGGGAAAACAAATGGCATAATAACATACACAGCTATTCCAGAATCAGGAAAATAAAACATGCATTTTCATTTTCTGCTCATTATTTTTCCAAATATATTGCAGGCATCCATATAGCTTTTTGTCTCTAATAAGATTAATTTCATATTCTCTGTAGAGAATATATACTAATAAAACAATTCCACAACTGAACATTCAGAAAACCTAATCTTATAACCTTGTGAATTAGCATGCAGTTTTAGCTGCCTTTCTTTTTGCCTCTTTGATGCCAAGTATTTTGATGGGTATGCCAAGATATATTTCAAATATTTCACTATAACATTAAATATTTCTATGATACTCCAGAAACAGAAGTATAGTGCCTTCTAATATTACACAGGTTGCTCCAAAAATAATGTATTCTATTTATTTCCATGGAAATTATAATGGATAAAAAGAGCTCAATAGAAGTATTTGATAGAAAAAATCGTCAGCTACAAAACACTATTTTTCAACACAGTCACAACCATGAGCTATGCACTTTCACCAGTGATGTGCATGCAACACACCAAAATCTGCACCAGCGGAGGTAGCCCACTGGCATTGTCACCACTGCTGAAATGCACCACCCATTTCCTCACTGTTTATTCTCCACAAACTTTCAGCAAGCACTGATAAATGTTACGGGGTGCAACTTTTTCTACAGAGGAGTTCACTGACACACCTTTGCTTCATACACACTTCCATGTCAGATGTCAGTATTCCATTACATANTACACAGGTTGCTCCAAAAATAATGTATTCTATTTATTTCCATGGAAATTATAATGGATAAAAAGAGCTCAATAGAAGTATTTGATAGAAAAAATCGTCAGCTACAAAACACTATTTTTCAACACAGTCACAACCATGAGCTATGCACTTTCACCAGTGATGTGCATGCAACACACCAAAATCTGCACCAGCGGAGGTAGCCCACTGGCATTGTCACCACTGCTGAAATGCACCACCCATTTCCTCACTGTTTATTCTCCACAAACTTTCAGCAAGCACTGATAAATGTTACGGGGTGCAACTTTTTCTACAGAGGAGTTCACTGACACACCTTTGCTTCATACACACTTCCATGTCAGATGTCAGTATTCCATTACATATTGTTTCTGTGTGACAGATGGCAGCAGTGGGGCAGGCTGACAAAATGGCATTCAATCTCTACTGCCATACTCTCAGAGACATGATTTAGCAGTGGGTTACTTAGGTTGCAGTTGGACTTGTTGATCTTGGAGGTCTTTTCCAACCTGAGCAATTCTATAATGCTTTGATTCTATGATACTGACAATATCCACCTCTGATATTGTGTGCCAACATAATAAAATAGGAGGCATTATTTTTGGAGCAGCTCTCACGTATTTTCGTTTACATGCTCGTACAGTTTTCTTACTCACAGTGCTTCAGAAGTTATTTCTTGGCTGTGCTTTCCTGTTGGATATCATCAACATGAGTTTAAAAATCTGCTGACTATACATAAAGTTTGAAAGGTATTCTGTGTTTTCATTTGCACCGAGGGCATATGAAATTAAGAAACAAAGTTGCTTTAAGTGTTAAGCAACAGCACCTTACCCTTGTCCTCTGGATGTCTGGAGAAGAATCAGCCTCAAGGTGTATAAATACAGAATCACAGAATCATCTAGTTTGGAAAAGAGCTTCAAGATCAACAAGTCCAACCATCAACTTGACCTAGCAAGACTCACCAGTAAATCATGTTCCTTATTGCCACAATGACACTTCTCTTATCTGTCAACTAAGGTGATGAACATGCTCAGAGGGCACAGGGAGTATGGAGAGGAGGAAGAGGGATGTCACTATCATGGCTGGAGTAGAATATGAATCTCCCTGCTACTGTCCCTGGATGCCTTCACCCACTTAGAACCACATGGAGGAGAAATTTTAGCCATGCAGAGTATTACGCTCTGGCAGGTGGATCACTGGGTGGAAGCAGCACTTGTATGTACAATGACAGCAAATAATAAAAGCAAGATAAGTATTTGAGTTGGTTGTACTTTCGAAAGGTACTTCTAATTCATTTCTTTGAAACATAACTACAGGTGTTTGATTTCTTAAGACAAAAAGAAAAGCAATCGTGTCACAAAATGAAGATGAATGTGTCTCTATATTTCTAACATGCAGGTGCTGAAATAATTCTTTTGCAGTGTAAACATTCGCAATGCCTGAAGTACAGCTTATTGCAGCAGGTTGATGGACACCAAGGAACACAAAACATTGATTCATCAGCATTGACAGGCTGCAGATTTAAGCCAAAGCAGCAGCTGCTAACAGGTGCTTCATACTCTAATACTTTTGCTAAGCCTTTTCCCTTTGCTGTAGAATGGAAAATTTGACATTAACACATACTGCAAAATATTCACAGTTTAAGTCCCTGTGTGATTCTGTGGCATTCAACGCATCCTGGATTAAGAAGTACAACAGAGAAACACAGGTGCAATGTGTACTGAACTGTGACAGAAATGGCCTGAAAGTTATACAAGCTATGAGGTTTGATTCCTCTTCCACAACTTGGACAGGTCAACATTCAAAAGAAATAATGAAGATTGTGGTGAAGATGTGACATGGCCAATGTGACTCACTGTCTGAAAACCCAGACTCTAACAGAGTTTTGTATGAAAGATAGAAGAGACAAACCTACCTTTCCACAGGCTCTGCACTATAAACAGAAGATGAAATGTAAACATTATCATACAGTGATGCAGGTTTCACAGTACCATTCCCCTGAAAATAAAATAGCCACACCACCAGCTTTTGAACCAAATCTAGAACTATTTTTGACTTATAAATATCTATTTCTGTTCTACTCTGACTCTAAAATAGAAACAGTATGAGAGTTAACAGATTACAGAACTAAGGAGGACTCTAACAAGTAGAACATTTTATTTTTTTTTTTACTTCTGTAAATTGAGATAGGTTATTAAGCCTTTTGGTTTGGTTTGGTTTGGTTTTTCCTTTTTTTCAAAGTGAAATACACTCCTGTGAAAGTTCTTTCTATTTACACTGCCCTCAAGACAGGAATAAATTTTATTCCATTTAACACTTCTTCCAGTGACGTACATTTATATAAAAGCAATGAAAAATGGTTACTAAATACTATTTGAAAAATAATGATTACAGAAAAGGTTTTACAAATAGCAGTGNGTTCTACTCTGACTCTAAAATAGAAACAGTATGAGAGTTAACAGATTACAGAACTAAGGAGGACTCTAACAAGTAGAACATTTTATTTTTTTTTTTACTTCTGTAAATTGAGATAGGTTATTAAGCCTTTTGGTTTGGTTTGGTTTGGTTTTTCCTTTTTTTCAAAGTGAAATACACTCCTGTGAAAGTTCTTTCTATTTACACTGCCCTCAAGACAGGAATAAATTTTATTCCATTTAACACTTCTTCCAGTGACGTACATTTATATAAAAGCAATGAAAAATGGTTACTAAATACTATTTGAAAAATAATGATTACAGAAAAGGTTTTACAAATAGCAGTGAATGCAAAAGGCAGTAGAGCAAAAAGAAAAAAGATCACTAAACTAAGAAGAAGCAGGCTGCATCAGAGTATAGTGGCACTCTTAAATGAAAAGAAAAAACAGACATTAGGTTCATACAATCTAGCACAATAATTTGGCTCTGGAAAAAGCTTTATGAATTAATTTGTACTATAACAGAAGAAATTTTACTTTTAGAAGCACTGACATAAAACTAACTGAATAAATGTACTGTATATCTGACTGTCTTAAATCAACAAATTTTTCATTTAAGTTAAAAATTATTATTCATCTGAACATAACTATTCGTGTCTGTATGTCTACATTGTAATGGCCATTATTAAACAATCATAATTTTACAAAACCTCTTGATTTTGCCCGTACGGTCAGAAACTTTCAGAGCAATAAATGAGTACATACATAAATACATAAATAAAAAGATATATCTACATAAATTCACATAAACTACCTTTAAAATGTCAATTAAATTGACTTCTTCGGAATGTGTTTACATTCTAATATTATTTTCTGTTCTTTCTAGGACATTAGTATCTTCCAGGACTCGATAATGCATAATAATAAGTTGTTTTAAGGAGCTTCATCATGAACACTCAGACACCTCATCCTGTATCTTCATTCCTAACCAATACTAGAATTTTCTATTCCCTATTATTGGACAGAAACATATTGTGGATAAAATGTTGCAGTGAATCTCAGGATATCCAACTTCAGTTCTCAGATTCTCAGGTGCACATGTCTTTATTGAAACATTACCAGAGCTGCTTAATTTACCCATTACAAGTTAGACTTCCTCAAATTAGTGCTACCCAGGACATGATGTAATATTCCAGTTGCTGCCCTCTCTTCATTTCAATTGCATTGAGTCACTTGTGGGAGTACCTTAGCACAATTTTAAACTGACCCACACTAGGAATTATTCTCCCAAATATTATGAGAGCCTTTCTTTTTCCTTTCTATAATCCATTGTTGGAACTTCCAGATGTTAATGGAAGAACTCAGGCCTCAAGTAGCCTTACAATACATTTGTGTGTTTCATTTGTGATTAGCCCATACTAACAAAGAGTCAACCATTTGGAATTTAAAATTCAATTTTATATGAGTGAGCAGACAAACTTACGGGCACGGGATCTTGGACTGGACACAAACTTTGCTTGGTAGAAACAACCAACTTGTGCAGACTCACAGGCAATAATTTAATCTCTTTGTACCCCAATTAGTCCATTTGAGAAATGAAAATGATTCCTTTTCCACACACATCATGTGTTCAATCTGTTCCATGTCCTCTCAAGACCAAGAAATCAGTTGGTGTCAACATAAGAAATATTTTTCAATTGTTTTTATTTCAGGCTTTGAGACATAGGATGTCTCAAAGTGCAGTGGGACTTGCATTTTGATTCAGTGTGTGAGAGTTCATGTATTGAAGACACCAGATTATCAGAAAGAAGTACAAAAAAGGATTTCAAAGTTCTGTTTAACTTCCTTCTCTATAGTGGCCCTGTTATTTCTCCATGCTCACAGAAAAGGAATAACCACATTCACTTTATCAGTGCTTATTTCAAACTAGGTATAGAAAATGGACTTGATTCAGCACTGAAAGCTGCTGCCATATGAAGCGTATTACGAGAGAGTAAAACTTTTATTTGCCTGATTCAGTATCCATGCAATTGAAAAATAGTAGGAAGGACTTAGCAAGCACTGTCTTAAGTGAAATAGCTAATACTTTATACCTATATGACCCTGGATTTTGGAAAAGTCACTGCTGTCCCGCATTGTTAATTATTACAAACTCAGTAAACTAGAACACTTTGTCAAGCTTTGCATCAATACATATCATCAGATAACAGCAACTGGAACTGAAAGAAGAGATCTAAGTCCAGAAAGTACATATTATTTTATGTACATTGCAAGTGTTTCTTTGTTCATCTATTGCCTAAATAGCTGCAGTTTGTAGAATTTTGACAGAGTACACATGTAGTTAATACTCCACAACTCCACTGTTTTTCTTCTTTCCACACAAGTACAATTGAGTCATTTATCTGCAGAGCTGATGTTAACTTTTCATATTAATATTACCCAGCTCCATGTGTGTTCTGGTAACTCATTAGAGTTACTAATGATTGATAAATACCTCACTGGAGTCTATGCAAGACTTACATTGACAACTGGGGGCAAAAATGTCAAGATTTTTTATTCTTCTACCTACGTCAACTAATGAGCTCCAGAATACAGAAGAAATTCCTCTTATTAAGCTCCAAGGGCATCAGTTTTTACTCTGTGTTCTTTTACTTTTGGGATATGCCTGGATTATCTTCAATCTCTGTTCAGTCATTATCGTATAGTGCACTTACTTATGCTTTCCTGTGTTCTTTTTATTTATACAGCTGAATAACCTTTCGCTATTTGTTTAATTTCCTTTGCAAACTCTGGCTCAAACTGACTTTTGGCATGTCTCATGTTATCTCCATACTTCTTGATCTCCTAAACATAATTATGTTGCTGAGCAGGACCTTTTCCTGTTACTGGTAGGGTGTCTGCTTACTCCTGTGATTTGCTGTGATGATTCATCCAGTGAGATCTGCAGCCCTACCCTAAAACACCCCCAAGTCCAGAGTATAAATTCCACATGGATTTCTGTGTTTTTTACACAATAAGATTTCAGGGTGCCAGATCTTTTCAGTGCAACTGATTTCATAAATCTTAACATCCACATTCACACCCCAGATACCAGCCACGATGATATTTCCTCAGCAAACCAAAAACAGCTTCTGGCTGCACAAACAATCGAGACATTTTATCTTCTAACAAAGTACATGTACCAGCCCACTGGTCAGATAGCTCATCTGCCACCTTCAGCTTTTTTGCACTGCACACTTGCCATAGTCTTAGGCAACTTGACTAGTAATATTTGCCCCACCTAGCCTGACCCACAGTTTTATACATGTCAATCTGCCACTGTTCAGTGAAGGAGCCATAAAGCTATAACTGAAATCTTTTGCATGCTCTATTATCTTTCCTTGTGCTTAACAAAATGTGAAACACTGTTTTTCCATATATTTGATATTTAAAGTCTCATATTCGTATCATTTATTATTGCAATGTCCTGTCAGAACCCAGAAATTTTAATGGTGAATTTACAACATGAGAGAGATCCTTCTTTCCATCTGTATCCTATCTGCAACCAAAAAGGAAAATTCATCATGCCCACAGACTGCTGACCCATTTTCCTGAGAATACCTAGGAAAGCAATGGGTCATATTTGTTGAGGTCACATAATAGAAAGGGTCATATTAACTCTCCACAGAGCCTCCTCTCACCACTACTTCTTTACATTCACACTTCTACATGCACCAGAATTACACTGCTGGTGACCCATTCCTTTTCAGACAGCAGCTGCTTCCTGAACCTTCTGACAAAAATGTTGAGCTCTGCTCCCTTTCATTGCCACCGTTTTCTATGAGCACTTTCACCTGTTCTTGATTTGGTGAACATCTCGTCCATCTCTTTCTGCCTCTTCTCAGACTTATGCAGAAAAGTTTTCATATGCTGTACATGGAAGGTCTAGGACTTGCCAGCTGATTCCCTGGCTCATTTCCACGCTCTCTGGCACTGCTTCAGAACCAGTTAATATATTTTTGGCACTGCACCCTGACATGCATATTGGTAAATCCCTTTCACTCCCAGGAAACAGAGAGTCCAGAAACGATTCTGGTCACAGCCAAAAGAATACACAGAGCAGTCAGGAGTGAACTGACCCTTGGTTGTTAAGTGTGCATGAGTCAACACTTTGAAAATGGACTGTATGTTAAGTCATGCGGTGAGGGGCAAATGCCACTTCCCAGGCATCAGCAAAACTGTAATCACTCAGGAGGAATGAGCACGGTGGGCTTCAAAGTCTGAGGGAACCATAGCAAAGGTATTTGTTTAAATAGTCTTGAGGGGGTTCCTGTGTTCTGTAAATGGTGTATAAAACCACCATGATGAAGAATTAGGCTACTAGGAGAAGGAGTAGTAGTCAAGTTTCACAAATTTTGTTGCACAAAATGCAACAGATTTGCTAGTTTCACAAATTGCACCACTAGAATTATTCTGAATCTGCAAGGATATCTTGCTTTATCCAGATAAGTGAGACTAGGCTACAAACTAATGAAGACTTGCTTCACTGAAATAGAACAGAGGAAAAAAACAACTGGAGAGGTACCCGTGGCATCGAAAGCAAAAATTTTACAAGGCATTTTTAAGAATCCTTCTATCTGCACATACTGCTTGGCAAAAGTACTGAACAAATCTCAGAGCCAATTTTTGTTAAAATGTCACCATCTTTAATGCAAAGAGGTTTACTTAGTACATGACCTCACAAGAAGTGCAAAAGTGAATTATTGACTCAGAAAATAAACCTACTAAGTATAAAATGCAGCTTGAACAATAATAATAATAAAAAGAACACACACAAAAAAAACCACTAAAAATTTCATTAGAAGCATTTCCTTCTCAAAATGTAAAAATTTTTGGACAGTAAGTACTGCAAAGCTTTCATTATCACTGCTATTCTCATTGTTTATGCTGTATAATTATGCTTAAGACTAGAAAAGTAAATGAAAACTACTCAGTGAAACAATTGAAACAGCAAATTTATCTGAAAAGCAAATTCTAATAATGCATAAATTTAAATCTCATCACGATCTCATAATAGGAGAAGAACTCCTATTATTTCAGTATATGCAGCACTGTCCTGGGGTGTAAATTTAGCTTGAATCTCACAGCCCTGTCAGACCAACCAATGATCCGAGTATCTTCATAAGGAACAGATGCACAATACGATAACTCAAACAGCTTGCTAGGTTTCCTCTGCCAGTGGGACCGACTTAGCGCATCCAGAGTCAGAAGCCTACTTTCTCACACTGCAACAATGGCATCGCTCCAGTAGCAGCTCTCATCTTTCACCCAGCTGCTGCTCTGCTCTTTACATTCAACCTCAGAAAGAGTGAATTCGTTATGCACCAATTGCAAAGACCTACAAAGAACAATGGGACCCTACTGACTGTTCATTAGCAGGTCATTCAGTATTTTTAAAACTATTAGAGACAGCAAATCTCTCTCTGCTTTGCCACCCAGCCTCAGATGTGCCTCAGAGCAAAGTGAACCTTCAGCTCATAGAATGTTACATCACAAATATGGTTTTGGATTTCCTAACATGTAAATTCTTAATAGAAAACTTGGACACTGTAAAGCTACAGAAATTTTCTCACGGGTAAAGTTCTGGAATCTTTGGATCTCTCTACACTGGCTATGACATTGAGATTCTCTTTAGAAGGGGTTTCTCTTCATGTGCATTTTCATTCAAGAGACTTCATTCCTTGCTTGCATTTCTCCTCTAAAGCCAGCCCACTTTGAATGAGTCATGCTGTCAGCAGGCATATGAGCTCAAGCACGTTAGATCTGCTGTCTTTGGTCATAAATGTGTCTATGATTTCTGGGAGTTCATGGCCTGGTTCTCTTCATTGCAACAAGCCTTTTTTTTTTTTTTTTTCCCCACAAACTCCTTGTCAAAGTGTAATAGGATTGTAGTGCTCTTTTCTTTGTGAAAAGGACTAACACTACCAAAATACTAACTTCACCTAAAAAACAAAAGAAAATGTTGTTAGAATAACTTAAATTAAATTTTTAAATCCTCTTTTTTCATCCATGTCAGCTGCTACAGAAATTCTCCCAGACAGCGCTGCTTTGAAAAAAATTATTATGGCCTTTACAAAGGGTAATATACTCACAGGCAGCTAAATCCCTCAAGAAGGATGGCCAGGCCCTGAACACAAGTTGACTTGCTTCTCCATCACAAGGGTCCTTGCATTGGCCCCTTAGAACTGGCTGACACTTTCCAAACAACAGTATCAACGAGTTCTTATCACCCAGGGTTTTGCTGCATGCAGTTCAGTGCAGTAGGTGCTTCTGGGGTCTGTGCTGTGTTGCTACAATTCTGCGTGTTCCTCATAGGACCACAGATGTGAGTCCTCCATTTTGACACATTCCCCCAAGCTGTCATTCAGACTTCACAGTCCCAGGTCTCAAAAATTTTCAGATTCCTTTGATGTATGTTATTCAATTTTGCATTTTTTAAAATTCCTCATTAATATTTCAATTAAATCTGACACATGGGGAAAAAAAACAACACAACAGTATTACACCAATTTGGAGGTGGGTTTTTGTGTGTGTTCTTCTTATTATTATTGAAAAGATAATAAATGGTGTCTCAAAGCAAAGTGCTGCAAACATTTATAAATCATTATTACATAAACACATTCTTAATTTATAACTCTTATATTTCCAGAAAGTAAAAGAAACTCTTTATATATTTTAGAGTAGTAAACAATTCTCTCTCTCTCAATCTGGCTAAGATATTTAAAGACATTAAAATATATTAAGTGGGAAATGAACTTTTAAATACAAACTTGTATAAACAAACAACCTCTTTCTTAAGTAATAAAACTGTATCCAAATACTCCACATTACTTACTGCAACAAATCAGCATTTTGGAGTCTAAGGTTGTGAACTGTGGTCTTGGAAGCCACTAAATTATCCATAAATTTACATAGGTTTTTCATCAGTACCAAGCTCGATTATGGCAAAAATAAAATGATTATTGTACCAGATCTTTCAAGTGAAAGATTATTCACTTAGTAAAAACTGAGATTATTTTCCAGAAAAACGTACATTTTACACTTTGTATATCAATGGAGAAAAAATTCAAGAACAGTTTGGGGAAAGAATATTTTAGCTTGGGAATTTTTCAGCACAAAACCAGACATGTCATTGATACTTTTATGTCCTTTTTATAGTAACTTGCAGAGTGAAGCCAACCAATCTGCAAAAACTGCACATACACCATAAGAGAGCAAATATTCCAATTCCCTGTGCTGTTTGATCTCACAGTCTAGAAGAGAAGCAGAACTATATTTAATGACTCCCACAGCCAGAAGTTCAATTTTAAAAACCATCCCTAAGCCCTATTGTTTTTTGAAATATGAAACCCTCATCTCATTTTCCTGATCAGAGAGTTTGAAACAGATGATGGCAGGATCCTTTCATTAAATTGGTGACAGGAAGCTGGCTGCCAAAATTCCAGCCAGGAGACAGAGAGGTCGAGGTGGAGGTGAATGTTATGCATCCACAGACAAGTCTTACAACAGATAAATGCAAAAGAGAAGCAAATTCCATGAAGGTGTCAGAAGTATTGATTACAGAATGGGGAAGATGCGCTTCATCCACTTGTACTTACGTATTAGCTTCAAATGACAAGGTCTGTAATTGAAAATGGTAGAAGTACTGATGGCATTCTGTCAACATCTCAATTACCAGGTCCACAAATTGCTCATGTGCCATGTCACTATCAGAAAACAGTTATGTTAGAAACAGATTTACTATTTAATTTCTTGGGCTGAATAGCAGCTTATTCACTACCCCAAATGTGTTCACAGTTTCTGTTTAAAAGAGAAACCGAGGTTGTTTTAATTAAAGCTGGGATAGAATTGTTTTCTTGAGAGTGTCTGGTAGGATGTTATGTTTCAGTTCCAGGAGAAAAACAATGCTGCAGTGTTGTAAGGTCATTCTCAGCAAAGGGCCCAAGGAGTTGGGAAGGGAACAGAATTAAGACAGCTGACTGGCCAAAGGGATATTCCATACCATATGACATCATGCAGAAGGAGTTTTGAAGAAGGTGGGAGTTCATCATCTCAACCCATGAGCTCAAATTTTTTTCCTGATCCTCTCCCCCATACAACCGGGGAGAAAGGAAGGGAGTGAGCAAATGACTGTTTGGTGTTCAGCTGCCAGGTTAAGCCACAACAGAAGTTCATCTATGTAATGCAAGTAACATAACATTTTCATCTTTTGGAGTATCACCTTTCAGAGATCTTCATGCATATTCCAATGATATGGCAGTGAGGTTTAAGATAACCTAGCAGACTACCTCCCTCACCCACTCTTACCCCAGTAAAATCACACACGCATTAGTGTGGGAATGATGATCACAGAGAAGAGACCCTATAGAGTTAGTCAAGAAAAGAAAAAAAGAGTCCAGAATAAGAGATTTTACAATAAAGAAAAGTGAAATTAATATAGTAAAAATAATAGGAATTAATAATAATAGAAATTTGTTCTTTCCCCAAGATTCTGCATACAACAGTGTTACTTTTGGGCTGTGTGGAGCATAGAGATGCGGATAATAAGGAGTTAGCCTACATCTCCTGTTTAGTATTCATCTCTATTTTCTCTTGCTTCATTTTGTCCTTCAAAAGTTAGCTGACACCAATTTATACTAGCTTGAACTTATTTCTGCAATACCTACTCTAAAAATTGCTTATTTAACTTGAAATGCAAAACCATTTCATATTCCAGAACCTAAATGTCACATAGATACTGTAAGAAGCAAGGCATTTGCAGTTCAGAGGATGGATTTTGATTTCATAAGTGTTTAGTGATAGGGGAGAGTTTGAAAATATTTCTGTCCTAGACAGATATTTTAACTGAAATTAGTTTGGCCATCTATGTTTAATAAAGATAAACTTTAGTTCCTGAAACTCCCTGATGAAGGATTGTGTTTTTATAAGTGAGGTAGCTCGATTACATTTTGCAAAGAAGGATTTCTGTCTCTGCCACATTGTAACATAAATCACATATTATGTACAAATGTATCATGTGAACTCTCATAGTTTTATAGGATACTGAGACAGCTCTTTCTCTCTAGAGCCTGCTGGTAGTTTGATAATGGTCTTAGACCTTGACTTTAGTGCCTTTAGGTAATGGGACTTGTACCAGCAAATCCTATTGACTATAAATAAAGGGGAAAAATATAGATGATGAAGACAAATCTTCCTTAGTTACTAATGGAAGAAAGTGGTGAAAGCGTGCTCAGTTGCTGATATACAGAGAACCTGAAGAACTAAAAGGCTGTTTACATTGAAGTGGCAAATGCTGATGGAAAATTGTTTTGGCAGCATGTGAGGAAATGGGGAAGTGAACAAAAGAAAAAAAGAAACAGCCCATGTGAAACTTCCTGTATAAAAATCCTGCATCAACCTTCCTAAGTCTAGGGAAATTGTGAGTTAAATGCTTTATCCCTCATATCTGTCATTTTTAATTGTTCAAAATTTTTAAAAATACTTCCAGAATTTAGTGGTCATTTATGCTACAAACCCACAGCGTAACAGTAGTATTAGATGGGAACTGAGAGAGACCACTGCAGCATGGCATCAGTAGGGTCTTGTTTGGAATATTATGGGCAAAACCACTTATCTATGCTTGAGAAAGTTAAAATAGAACTAGAAGAGGAGGAAGGAGAATTTAGGATGTCTGTTAAGTAAAGCCTTACAATGACATATTGCAGAACTTGAGCTCTTTAGACATGCAAGGTACAAGATGGAAGAGCATTTGAAGACCCTAGAAGTATGTACTTGGATTAGTATCAAGGAAAAAATAAAGCTTCGTATTTTGTTCTTCCATAAGCTCTGACATAATTACTCAGCAAGATTCTGAGGATATCCACACAGACTTTGGGAGAAAGCGAACTGAAATTTGTTTTAGGATGAACTTCAGTCCATAGTGGAAAGAGCTGTGTAACACAGCAGGAAAATATCTGGGACTAGAAAGTTGATGGCTCAAATCAGTCCTCTAAACAGAGACAATTATTGCCCTTAGAGATGTCCTTGAGTACTGTCCCTAGCTTCTGACTACCAGAAGAGAGGTGTCCAGAAAAACATTTCCTACTGTATAGATCCGAATAGTATTTGTCAGACCTGTGCAGATGTTTTTGCTAATCTACAGCATCTCAATAGGTATTAAGTGATCACAGTTACCTTCTGAATGAGGCCATGAGTGTGGGCAATCAAACCAGATATATTGTGTGCTGTGTAGGCAGAGTGGTGTCCAAAGAACTGAATTATTATAAACCTGAGTTGCATCTATAATGTCTTCTCAAAGATTCTATCTGTCACATTTCGAGGCCAGGGAGGATTTCCCCCAGATGAATGTTCTATTTTCTAGGGGAGGACAGCTTTGCTTTCAACTTCGAAGCAGAAAATGCTCTCCACAAGTACAGAGAAGAAGTTCAAAAGATACATTTTGAGGTCATACTGTATCATATTGCTTGAGATTGATGCTAAGAGTAAAAGCAGATGTTGGTCAAGCGCAGACTTTTCTCCGAAGTCTGACTTACAAGATCATTGTATCTATTTGTTTTTTTCCTCTTCTGTATAAAGAGAAAAGTATTCTGTCTCTGGGGCAGTCATGTTTAACAAATTATAAGCTAGTTCACAGATTGGAGATGTTTGCCTTCACAACTCTCACGATATAGCTCTAACACTTAGCCCATGAGTATCCAAACTTTTGGCTTGCCTGGGCCACACTGAGTGAACAGGGATTGTCTTGAGCTGCATATAAAATATGTCATATAGTTAATGCTTATAAGTAACAAATGTATTTTTTATTAAAGCATAATAAATAGAGAGCAACAAACACACAAAACTAGTGGGATATTTGATATCTGTTCTTTGTGAATCCAATGCATCACTGTCTGGTTCAGTGACAGTAGTTACAATTCTTAGTGATTTCCCAAGCTGCACATAAGAGATTTTTGATTATTCCTGTGTTTCACCCTTGACAATAATTGCTCACAAATGTACATACAGCCAAAAAGGGATGATGCGGATAAGACATGACTGTGATGCAAGGGATATTTTTCTCTGGTAAGATAGGTCTTATAAGAGTCCAGTAAAGAGACATGAATTTTCCTCTGAGTTGAATATCTGATTGCAACTTACATATTCTATTTGAAAATTCACAGGCAATGCATTTATGTTGACTGAAAAGGAATGCACAAACATACCAAAAAAAAAAAAAAAATTAAATCTTGAAAATATTCTCAAATTCCTTTATCAAAAAGGAAAGTGAGGCTGCATAACTTTTGCTGTTCACAGGACAGAACACATGAAATTATTTATCAGAACTTGAGGTTGCCTTAATTCTAGATGCATTTCAAATGATGTTATGGTCTGATAAGTGGATTTTCACCATGAAGGTGCATATTTAGCTCGTTTAAATGAGTGGTCAAATCCACCAAAAATGCTAAACCAGTGACCCATTTTTAATCTCCACTTTCTGACACAAATTTTCCTTTATGGAATCAAAGGACTTGATTTCACTTTGCAAATTATAAAATCTTTTCAGCATTTTACCTTGACTTAGCCACCTTCCTTCATGAAAGTAAATGATATCTCCATAATGAGCATCCATATTTTTATATAACTCCTGGAACTGGTAATGTTTCAGTCCTTTGGGCTTCACGAAATTCATAGTTTTATGATGGCTTGCACAACAGTATCCATTTTTAAAGCTTTCACACATATTTTTATTTTTTTAATATATAATGCAGTGATACTTTATCAAACATGAGTTACTGGTGGTAACTGCATCATCTTCTACTAGTTTTATATGTATCTCTGTCTTACCAACCATCCCCAGGGTGCCAACAGTAGCTCTATCAGATATGTGGACAAAGGTTAACAAAAAATTGCTTTAACATATTTTTTTACTTCTTCATACAGATCACAAGATTTACTTGTATCTTTCAGTGATTTTTTTGCAATCAGATTTGCTACCACTAATTAATTTTTATAACATAGCCTGTTTGAATTAAAACATTTTTTTTTAAGATTTTGTTGAGGTGTCAGACCTTTTTTCAGTTCTGCTACTTTATCTTTACAAAATGTTCCTTGATATGCATTGAAATTGCAGCATATTTCTGTATATAATGTATTTTCAAATTGTAATCCTTGAAAACTGACATTACTTCTTCTCAAATTAAGCATAATGTCATATTGTTTGTTTTGACTAAAAAGTGCTTGGCCACTCACAGTTCTGAAGGTCCTGGCATGGATGAACCAGACTGCCTATAGATCATGACTGTCAATTCTAGCCATATGCTTCTAATTTTCTGTCCATGTCAGCACCATAATTCGTACATAGCCTAGTACTGAAAGCTGGGAGAACTTCCATTGCCCTGAATTTTCTGTGATCTCGCAAATGTATTTTAGCAATGGTTAGCTGTCTCTTATCCATCTTTTTCCATTTCTCAGAACAATAGTTATTTTATGTATTCTGTGCCTTTACTGTTGACTGGTTTTGTTTCAGGAAAATTATGTCTCAGTGTGAAGGATATTTTATCTCTAATATAATTTTTATAAAAGTCAAATGCATGTTGGAAAGATTTGAAAATTTCTCAGGAAGGCATTACCAGAGTTGATATTTGAAAGTATCCACCTAACCATCAGTATAAAATGACTGTGTACAGAGAGTGTAACATATACTGTACAAAGTCAAGACCATTCTATGAGCCACCAAAGCAGCCAATTGTTTTATGAGAGTGTCTTCTGTGATTATGAGGAGATAAGTATAAATGACAAAGGAGAAAGCAAAAATAAGAAATTAAACATTTAGAGATGCTGTATGGACAAGAAAAGAGCCACTGATATCATCTATCTGGATATCAGTAAGGCCTTTGACACGGTACCCTACAAAATCCTTCTCTCCAACCTGGAAAGATATAGATTTGATGGGTGGACTGTTCAATGGATCCACCAACTGGTGGCAGGATCAAGTCCAGAGAGTGGTCATCAATGGCTCCATGTCTGGATGGAGATCAGTGATGACTGGTCTCCGCCAGAGGTTGGTGCTGGGACTGATTCTCCTTAATATCTTCACCAATGACATTGACAGTGGAGTCAAGTGCACCTTCAGCAACTTTGCTGATGACACCAAGCTGTGGGGTGTGGTTGACACACCAGAGGGACAGGATGCCATCCAGAGGGACCTAGACAGGCTTGAGCCATGGGCCCAGGTGAACCTCATGAGGTTCAATAAATCCAAATGCAAAGTCTTTTACCTTGGTCAAGGCAACACCCAATACCAATACAAGTTAGGTGGTCAAAGGATTGAGAGCAGCCCTGCCAAGACCTGGGGTTACTGGTGGATGGGAAGCTGGAGATGTGCCTCACATGTGCCCTTACAGCCCAGAAAACCAACCATATCCTGGGCTGCATCAAAAGGTGCATGGCCAGCAGGGTAAGAGATGTGATCCTGCCCCTCTACTCATCACTGGTGAGGCCTCACCTAGAGTACTGCATCGAAGTGTGGAGACCCCCGTACAGGAGAGACATAGACCTGTTGGAGCACATCCAGAGGAGGGCCACAAAAATGATCCATGGAATGGAACACCTCTCCTAAAAGGACAGGTTGCGAGAGCTAGGGCTGTTCATTCTGGAGAAGGTGACCTGCAAGGGAACCTGTTAGCAGCATTTCAGTATCTAAAGGGGAGCTATAGGAAAGAAGACTCTTAGGAAGATCTGAGGTGACAGAACAAGAGGAAATGGTTTCAAACTCAAAGAGAGTAGATTTAGGTTAGGTATAAGGAAAATGACTTTTACAGTGAGTGCTGAGGCACTGGAACAGTTTGCCCAGAGAACCTAACCCTGGAGACTTTCAAGCCGAGGATGGACCAAGCCCTGGGCACTCTGACTTAGCTGTGGATGACTCTGTTCATTACAGAAGAGCTGGACCAGATGACCTTGAAAGGTCCCTCCTGCATCTAAGTATTCTATGATTCTACGATTTCTGATGAAAAATAAAGATCTACAACATGTGTAGTTAATGGGAAAATGCATACCTGACTACCTTTTCCAGCAAATTGAAAACAAGGTCTCAAAATCTTGTTCCTTGCTCTAAAATTCTCTGAAGAGTGAAGATAATGAGGAGAGAGAGCTGAAGCTGCTTCCTGAGGCAGCAGCTGCTTCAAGAAGACTTGGTGAGGATCTGGGCTGTCACAGGATTGTGATTCTAAGTCAGAGCATCATTATGGCCTGGTTTTGGACATCTCAAATCAGGGAACACAAGCCAACATGGATGCCATGACAATGATCCACCATTCTCACCTGGCTGTGAGGAAACAACCCCGATTCTGGAGCACAGAGCTGTAGCTGGGCTTTCATGTGTCTCAGTTCCATCACAGCTCTCACATCAGACCAGGCCAAAGTCAATGGGCTAGCTACAAAAAAAACCAGTAGGAATATACTAAGGGAAGCAGAACTATACTGGCTACCACTTCTCCTTTTTTATCTTATTGTCTAGTTATTGGGCATAGAGGCTACTGGAATTTAAAAACTAGTCTATGTGGGTACAAATGTTTCACTCCGCTCTGCTGCTTTGAGCCATCTCTGGGATCAAGCTGCCCTTGATCTTGCCCTGAAATGTGCTAGAAATGCTCATCGAGATTCAGCAGGCCTCAGTTGCTTGTCTCTGTTGTTCGTCTGAGTCGGAGACCATGACGAATCCATATATGTCTGGGCTTTGCAGTTGCTGACATGACAAACATGGATCTGAGCCTAGCACATCAGCAGGTATGTTGATGACCGAGTCCAGGATGAGAGCAGTCATAAAACTACTGCAGCTTTCCCAGAGAGGGGTGCAGAGGAAGTCTGAAGTAGACAGTTGTATTTGGCTAACAACTGATGAGTGCTGAGCTGTGTGTAGGCAGATTACAGCACATAGAGCACAGATTACTTTATTGTTGTTATCTTATGTCATACAGTGTTACTGTGAGCAGTACCTTGAAAAGGCTGTTGAATCACTGTCCCTGCTCACAGCTCCCAGGAGCAGAACAGCAGGTACAGGACATAACTCAGGCTTGCTGAGACAATCACAGCTTAGCACACAGGCATACACAGGCATATGGCATTCAAGCACTCTATTGGAAGTAAAAGAGCCACTTGATTCAATCTGAGGCAGCTGATCTCTTCTTAGGTCCCATTCAAATTGGACAGTGGTACTGGTGGAATGGCAATATGCTTTCTTCTATTTCAGTCATCACTTTAGCTTTGTCTTTGAAAAAGATTAGTAACAATTCTGCTAAGATGGCTAATATCTCATTTTTTTATGAATTCATTGCATATTTACAATATGATGTAAATTTGATGCTTTAAAAAGGAAATTGGTGACACCTCCTTCCGCTATTTTCTTCCAGTTACATTAGTTTTAAAAGATCTGATTAAAAAGCTTGTCTTTAGCACTACCTCCAGCTTCAACTCAAGCTCTCCTTGTTGTATAGCCTATCCAGAAAGAAAGAATTTTATAACTCCTGAGAATGTAAAAGATCTGGAAAACTAAAGACAATTCCACAACTAATGTGAAGGGCCTTTTTGTGCATTGAATCCACCACAGTACTGCTGTAAGTTGCCACTTCATGCCAAGTTTTTGTGGAAAGATGTCTAATGGCAGACTTCCCATCACTTCAGGAATACAGGAACAAACAATGGATCTCAGCCAATGGAGGTAGAAATAGACTTGAATTTTTGAAAGTCTCCCTCTTTCTGACATCTGGGAATGGAGGAGTGAGAGCACAGGTAGGATTTTTTTCCCTGACTTGCTCTCTCAGTTCATTTCGATTTTCTTCACAACTTTGATTTTCTTTCATTACTCAAGATGGTCCAGACTACAAAAACCAAATAGTACCTACCTGATCACTACTATCCTACTACCAGTGAGACCACTCAGAAGCATACCTACTAACAACATAGTTAAGAGAAGGTCCACAGTACAGTGGGACACAAGAAAGACTATTCAGATCAGAAACTGTGGAGCAAGATAAGCAGGATGAGAAAACAAGGCTGAGAACCAAGGACACCTCCAGAAGAAGACAAAAGCAAAGTCAAGTAAGCTGTATGATGGACGTGTGATAATGACCCTGACTGGAGGAAAAGCACATGGTTAGGAATGACTGGGGACTCTGATTGGATAAGCGCCTGTAAGCACGGTTCAGGAGTGTTGAATGTTTTGTTAACATGTAAAGGCATATAGGAAAGTTAAAAGAGAAAACTTGTGAATGTATATGGGGGATGTTAGAACTTATAATAAACAATTTGGATCATTCACATCTGAGTCTGTGCCTCAGATGCTGCCCAGTACAGCTCACATTGGTCTTCCCATACCAACTATAATCAATAGAAAGGCTTGCACCAACTTCCCTATATTTTTGTTAAGATTGGGTGTTATAGCTTGAACTTGGAAGTCAGGACAAGAAAAACAATGTAACTCATGATTAGATAACACTGTAAAACATAAGGCAGATCAAATGTAAAGCCAAATCAAAACATCGAATTTGGACACTTGAATTAACTACTTGAATTAAACATCTCATTTATAGGCACATTAGCCATCATACATAGCAAATTTATTTTGTCCATTAATGAAAAAAAACAAAACATCATCTCTTTTAAAAAAGATCAGAATTTTCTAATTCCATTAGGCATAAGGTCAGTCTCTTCTCCAAGTTAACTAGTGATATAAGGAAAGATAATAACTTCAAGTTGTGCCGGGGGAAGTTCAGTCTGGAGGAGAAATTTCCTCTACGAAAAAGTGGTCAAGCATTGGAACAGGCTGCCCAGGAAAGTGATGGAATCACTGTCCTTTGAGATGTACAAGAAATGTGTAGGTGCAGCAGTGAGGGACTTGGTTAGTGAGCACAATGGTGATGACTTGATGGTTGGACTAGATGATATCTTTTCCAACCTTAATGATTCTAGGATTCCATGATTCTATGACTGTTTACACAGATGTCATCAGATCGCAAGTCTTATTTTCTTGAGTAGTCTTATATTTCCATTTTGCTTTTCAGGTTTCCACTTTCTGCACACCTGAGTCCCTGCTCTTACTGCCTTAGAAGCTGATCATTCCATGAATCAGTCCAAGGGAATAACAGATTGGTTTCTGGAAGAAAGAGTTACAGAAGACAACTGATGATGAATCACCAAAGTATAGAGGTATTAGTCATTACAATTATTTTTAATGAATGAATCTTGCAATGTCAAAAGCAACACTCACCAGACAATGAAGGAAGTGTCAGGATGTACTTTGCAATGTGTGGAAATGACACGACAGCAAACACTATCATCTAGGATACAGCAGCATCTGCCTCCCCGTGTTCTAATAGAATTATAAAGGGTTTACATCTGCTGAAGTAAAAATAGGCACAGAATAAAACAAGAGGTGATAAAGAACATATACTTCCACATGCCATAAATAAAGTCCAGGTGTACAAATACTAAAGGGAAAGTTAGGTTGTAATGAAAGCTGACTTCTCACAGGTCTTTCTGCAGGCACAGATGTTCAGATCTCTTTTGCAAGTATCTCCTGGAGCTGAGACAAAAACAAACAAACAAACAAACAAACTGAATTTAAGCTATGTCTACCTAATTAAGTAGTATTTCAAAGAGAGAGAATCTGGAAGGTAGAAGAGTTGGTGACAAGGATGTGATGTACATATCCAATTTAAAGGTTTTGATGAAAACTAGATCTGGTTTGATGCTTCTTATTCATTATCCACTAGCAGTTGGAGTGTGTTAAGTACCTTCCTGCAGCACTTATTCCTGATTACTTTCACAATCCAGTTTGCATGCTTCAAGACCATTCCAGAGTCTCAGGGCAGTGGTGAAATACACAAACACGATCTTGATCCAAACTAAAATAGGATACCTATGAGTGCCTGTAGTGTCCACCAAGCTCTACCTTTAGGGCAATTGCATTTAGAAGACTACATTCCCAACTCCACCGATTTCAAAGTAAGACACCATTATTAAGCTATTACAGCCCACTAGCTATTATATTTATTTGGCTGCAGTTTCATTGAAGCCCATAAAACAGTCCTATCTTCCTTTTTGCTAACGGCTTTCTCAGCACCTGCTTAACTCTGAAAATTTTTCTGGTGACTTCAAGTAACTGCAGAAGAGCCTCCAGGTAAACTACTCACCCATTTGCTTTGAATTGGATTCTTAAGTGACTTTCATTGTTATTCAGGAGTGCTGTTTTGTTTTAGCACCAGTGCAGAATCTATTTTATATTGGCAGGAACAAACATTCCTTCTGTTGAGACAGGAGATGGTACCGAGCCAACTACATTTGCTGTAGTTCCAGTGCTTTTCCAACATCTTCCAGCACCAACACCTTGGCAGCTGCTGCTGTTGCTTCTGACCTTAAGCACAGTATCTGTTATTACATCTACTGCTCTCTGTAGTAATATTTTTTTTCACTTTTCCCATGACTAGGTGCATTTTGTATTGCTTTTCTCCTTTTTATGTCCAACTCTGCCAATAGACTAATTTCATAGCCAAAATAAATACTATTTAAGCTTAATGAAGAGTTAAATATCCATTTGTGTGAAGCCCACAGTCACTCCATGTTTCATGTTGGTCTATCTAATGCTTTTCTTCCATCTGTATCCATAGTTTTGTGCCATGACATCGTGAGACACATAATGCAATGAAGTACTGCCAGCAAAATCCACATCTCTGTCCATGGAACATATCCTTGTTCACTCAGCAGTTTCTCTGCTGCAGTGGATATGGTCCATATCCTCTAACTGAAGAACAGGTCCCAGAGGACAGTGCTTGCTGTTTGCAAAAATACAGTCTGAAAAAAAATGATGCTTTCATTGGCTTTAATGTCTAATAGGATCCCATTAAAACTCATAGGCCACATACCAGGGCCTTCTAACCTAATTGCCATGGGGCAACAAAGACAATTAGTTGAACAGATGTTCTCTTTATTTAGCAAAACATTCCCTATATGTTCAGTCACTGGGCTCCTTTTGCTGCAGATTAACTTTGTTTGAACTAGCAGACAATTTTGTGATGAAATATTTCTCATAAACTTGATGTGTCAAAGTAGAAAAGTATCACTGAGAAGCACTGATGTTAGTTTTAAATGATGAGACTTTCTGGTCAAACTCAGGTGAAAGACAGATGTCTGCTAACCTTAAAGGAGTTTCAAGTAGCCATGTGGTAGTAAGAATCCAACCATGCTGTTCTTGCTTAGTTCAGCCCATAAATCTAAATATTATGCTCCCACATACACAGCAGGTTTTCTGCTCACTGAACTACTAAGTCATCCTCCTTTACGCTTCATAAATAGATATATAGTTATCCATGTGATGTGGAGCATCTTCAGTAGGAATGACTGTTAATGTTACTTACTCAATACCATGGTTCAGGCAGTTGCTTAAAATCTGCCACTACAGTGATCAAATATCTAGCTCATAAAGGTAAACACATCAACTCAAATGTAGACAGAAAAACAAACAGAAGCTCAAAACCTTGGGCACGTTCAGGCAGAACATGTCCTTTACTAAAAACTCTGAAATACTCTAATTTCAAAGTATAAAGTGTATGGTCTTGCTAAAAATACAAGGAAAATAAAAATAAATAAAAATAAAATAAAATAAATAAAAAAAATAATAAAAATACTGCACAAAAATTGACAGCAGAGAATGGAGATTTCTCCACTGAAATCTTCCTGAGTTCTCTCTGTAACACAAAATTGGGAGAATGAACAATGTCTTGCACATATATGATCCACTGAAATCTCATGTTCCTTTAAAATATTTAATAAATTCATCTTCCTTTCATTCAATTGAGGTAATACTATTTTCATTTTAAAGATGTGAGAAATGTCATGAGGAGGTAATAAGTACTTTATATCAAATAAAATGTCATTGGCAGACCGCATACAGAACGTAAATGTATAGCCCTCAGTCTTAACGGTGACATTGCCCTTTTCCATAGTGTTCTTTCTAAAGGTATCTCAGTATTGAAAGGGATAAAGAAACTTTTTTGGCTCATCTCTTCTACTGAGATTTCTCCTTTACTCTTATTCCATAAAATCTGTTCAATTACTGTTTTTAAAGCAAGGGAGAATTATCCAAATTGTCTAGTTCTCTGTGTTTCAAGCATATCCTCTAAGTACAAGACCGAATTCTTTTGGCTTCGGATCTCTATCCCTAATGTCATAGAGAGACTTCAATGGAGAAATTGGGGTTTATATATAACAAAAATCTTCACTAAAATCATCACAATTTCACAAATGATTTCAATGAACCAGTTCACTTTTCCAATGAAACCACAGTTTGCTGAGAAATTCCTAATCACTTATTTTTCAGAAAAAAGTTAAAAATCTGGACCTCAATCCTGAATTCTTTCCTGAGGCATACTTCATTCTTTCACAGATTTGGTCACGTAAATAAAATGTTTGGGAATAATACTAGAAGCAGCAATGGTTTATCACTTGTATTTTGTTAGGAAAGCAGTTTTGTTTATGGTGAAATTATTCTTGGAACTTTCTTTGGACTGCAGTGACATCTACAGGTACTTAGAAAATTTTCTGAATGTGAAGTGAAAACGAACCTAGAATCACAGAATCATAAAATCATTAATACTGGAAAAGAGCAGTAAGATCATCTAGTCAAACCACTGACCCATGTCTACTAACCCATGTCCCTCACTGTCATATCTACCCTTTTCTTGAACATCTCCAGGGATGGTTTCTCCATCTCTACCCTGGGCAGCTTGTCCCAACACCTCATCGATCTTTCTGCGAATAAATTCTTCCTAATATCCAATTTCAATGTCCCATGGTGCAACTCAAAACCATTACCTCTTGTATTGCGCTAGATACGGGGCCTAGCAGCCTGAAGTGTCCTTTTTTGTTTCTTCTAAGTAGGATAGCTGAAAAAAGAAAAAAACAAACAGGTATTCCAGAGTTCAAACATACATTCTAAAGACTGCAGATTTGGTCATACTTCATGATGGTAAGTGGTCCACGTGAGGAGAGAAAAAAATGAAGAAATCAGATCAGTTGAAACACAAAGAACAGATTGTCACTCCCTGTCCATTTCCAAATGAAGAGGAAGAAAGGAAAAGAGCACACTGGAGGGAAGCATTCGAGAACACAGAGCAGTTTTCTGGTGTTACGGAAAAATGGTTGAAGGGAATGGCAGGAAAACTGAGACTGTTAAACAATTGCTTACATTTTATAGTTGGTTTGAATCAAGGCCTTCATACTCTGAGGTCTTAGAAAGAACAAATGAATTGCCCTGACACCCATTGCAGATCCTGGACTAAGAATGAAAGTCTTCCTCACACTGTGCCACTGTGTTCAGAACATTACCTTTTCACATAAAATCATGTAGAACATGAAACATACATAAAATTTGGAGCATTAGGAAAACCTTCTTGGTATCAAGATCTGTGCATAGTTTACTGAAGAGCATGATGAGAGTAAATCTTTTTTTTGCAGCAGAAGTGCAAGAAAATATTGTTAAACAAAAGCTTGCAGTGAGAAATAACCAGCATAATTTAACCACTCATAGAGGAGACCATTATAAATAATTGACAAGCACTAGTGACATTGTCATCCCTGACCTGTGATTGCTTTGTAGCACAAGTTGGATTCTCTCAGACCCTCCATTGTACAATGTTAACAGTGTTATTTGTACTTTTTTTCTGTAGCATCCAGGGATTTAAATAAGAAAATACAATACAGGAGCTAAGGATTGTTTTTAAATACTCAGATAGTCTTTTTCATTCTAAGCTCTCACCTCCCACTGAGTTATTCAAATTAGACTTATCTTTAAATTCTAAAGAAGTATTTAAAATATATTACACACACGAAGCATCACTAGACATAGCATGGAAGCAACAGATCATAGTAATGCACTCAGTAGTTATTTATCCTTATTTTCTTCCTCAAGTAAACAAAAAATCTTGTATAATTGTATGCAATCTATTTGCTAACTTGCACAACAAAAAGAAGTATGTTAACGTCACCTTGTATCAATAATGCAGAATAATGAATATTCTGAAAATCACTACTAAATGAATTCAGATATCAAAACTTTGCCAGGTCTTTCTGAAAGAAATGAGAAGTATATGAAGAAACATTGTCCAGGGACAACAATTTAATGGTAGTCTAAGTCAGAAAGCTGCATTAATGCACTAAATTATTCTGTTCCCCTCTGCCTTTCAGTTAAAATCAAGAAGATGCACTCTAATAAGAACAGTGGGTCATTTCTCTGGACTTTGCAGTCTTCCACATTACGCATGAATCTATCCTACAGCCATTTGGAGAAGCACTGGGAGCAAATGAGCTATGAGTCATGGGAAGAGGAAAAGACATGTCACAAATATTGAAATTAAATGCAAAAGAAAATGACAAACACTGGAAATGTGAACTGCCTAACAAGCGATAGATAGTAAAACAAGGCAAATGCTGGAAACAGCAAGTAATACAAGAAGACAAATACTGGGAAGAAAACACAGTAAAACAGAAGAATGAAAACAAGTACATAACTAATGGTATCACTGATCCTAAGGTATTTTGAAAGAGTAAGACAAAAATAGTGAAAGAAATAAAGCTCTGGGGAAGATGCTAAATTAAGGCACAGTACAAAATAAGGGATCAAAAGATTCACTTAGAAGCTTGATCAGAATTGTCACTGATGGACTGATGCTGTAAATTGCTTTTTGTACAACTCTTTGCTACACTAATCTATTTCTTTCTTTTTGTAATCTTTCTTTTTTCTGATCTTTTTCTATATATATATATATGTGTGTTGATAGAGTTTTCAGGATTGTGAAAGTTTTTAAGACATTTGGCCATTATTTTAAATGTAGGCATCCAGATTTTGATTTAACCTTGAGTAGTCTTAATGACTTGCAGAAATTACATTTGCTAAACAACACAGAAATGTTTTCCGAGTTCATTTATTGATTACAAAGGAGAAAGGAAGAGCATGAAAATAAAGAAGAAAGGACATAGTCTCAGTTGACATATAAGAGTGAAGTTAGATGGTCTCTGATTTATATTACTTAGGAAACTGTCACCATGTTACTACTTATGAGAATGACAGCTCCTAACAGGGCAAGGTCTAGGGAGAAAATGGATTTGTAATTAAGAGCATTATTCTCTCAACAAACTTAAAGCAACTTTGTGAGTCATCTGCTCTGAGTCACTTATGACTGGATGCTCTGTATTCACTGTCTTCACAGGGAATCAAGGAAGATACAGACATACTTAAAAGAAAGAGGTTGCTACACCAACACACGCTACAAAAAAGTTCACTAGAGTGAAACTAATAGATTAATTTGAGAATAAGGGAGATCTTAAGAGAAAGGTGTAAATGAACTTTTCCAGGCTTCATGGCTATACCCTATTTCAGTACAACTAATAATGGGATTAAATTGAGAGTGAAACTTCCATTCTTTAAAAGTTGGTAGCATGGTGGATAGCAGTTGATTTTAGAGGCTATGCATGATGCATTCTAAGAACAGGGGTTTTCCATTTTAACGCTGCAGTCAGTAGCTTTATAAAGGAATAAAATTAAAACTTGTATATGTACTGTATTAAAACTTGTATATGTAGGCTAAGTGAACTGGGTCACTTTAGCCTTGAGAAAAGAAGACTGGGAGGGGACCTGATCCAGGTTTATAAATATCTGAGGTGTGGGGGACAAAGTGGCGAGGCCAGACTCTTTTCAGAAGTGTGTGGAGACAGGACAAGGGGGAACGGACAGAAACTGCAGCACAGGAGGTTCCGCACAAATATGTGCAAGAAATTCTTTATGGTGAGGGTGATGGAGCACTGGCACAGGCTGCCCAGGGGGGTTGTGGAATCTCCTTCTCTGGAGATATTCAAGACCCACCTGGACACCTACCTGTACGACCTGGTGTAAGGAACCTGCTTTGGCAGGGGGGTTGGACTCGATGATCTCTTGAGGTCCCTTCCAACCCCTATGATTCTATGATTCTATTAGGTGGAAAAAGATCTGAGACTGGAAACTCATATTTTTTTCTTGATTGAAGATCTTTTTACACTATTGTTATATATTTGCAAAGAGTTTTAACAGTTTTTCTGGGAATTAGTTGTTTTCAAATCTGAGTGAAGGGAGGAGAAATAAACATATATATTTACATAAAATACAAAATATTTCCAGTTAATAACAACTTTTAAATTAAAAAAGAAAAAATGCTTTTTGAATCTTGAGTCTCACTTGCCATGGAGAAATAACATGATTGATTTCATATTACTGCAAAGAGTTCCATGAAATTGACAAACCTTTTTAGAACAGAATAGTGAGAACAAACCCAGGATATACTTTAATACTTTTTAACAGGACTCTACAGCTTGAAAAGTGAGGACAGCTGAAAAATGAAGATATTGAGTTACAATAAATATAACTGTAATTTAACAGATAAAAGATTGCTTTCAGAGTGTAAACAGGGAGAAAAGTAGCACAAAAACAGTGGCTATTTCTGACACAAAATATAGGTTCTGTTTAAAAGAGTCATCATTTGTAATTGGGGTTCTCTGTACATTGCAAAGGACAGAGGCACTAAATCAAACCTCAACAAAGCAATAAAGATTCACTCTTCCTTGCTGGATTCACCTGGAGCACTTACAGGTCCAAACACCTGACATTCAATACAGCCCTAACATAAATATATACTGATTTACATTACATAGTTAGGCTCAAGGAACAGTAGAGAGAGATCAGATGAAGTATGCACTTTATTTTACATAAGTTTAAGTTCAGGGCCCTGCATTCAAACAAACGAAAAACCTGACTAATCAGTTCTAGACTTGTGATTCATGAATGCTTACTTACTACACCACAAAGAAGCAAATAAATCTTATATCTGTGAAACTAGTGTATTCAGAGAGATTATATTTATAAATCATTTACTGCTATATAGAAAAAATATATAATTACTTAAGAGATGTACTCAATTCCTAATTACAGAACTCAAACCCCGTACAGGCTGTCTCAAACAGCCAGGTACTGTGAAATACAATCATTGATACTTAAAATCTAAATCACAACCAATTTTGTTCTCATAAATAATCACGAAACAAGGACTTCACTGAACAGAATGATTTCCAAGTTTAAGCATTTAAAAGTTTGCATAGGGGATGAAATACAGAATATGAATGCTCAACTACTTAACTTGGAGCATACCAACTTTTCCTTAAATGTTGAATTTGCACAGCCAGACTGATTTACCTGGGACTAACTATACACAGTGTTATATGATTTTTATATAAAAAAGAAAACATAAGCAAACAGCTTTGGGCATGGCTGTGTGTAATTTCTTCCCTGAAATTACATGCAGAAAAAGAAAATGGGAATATTTAACATGAACTGGAAAACTATATCTGAAAAGTAGTGGTATAAAATTTCTTCGGAATAGTGATACTGATAATCTAATTTCAATGACAAGATAAGAAAAATAAAAAAGAACATGAAAAAACATAGAGCAAAAACATATTTTAAACTAGAAGAAAAGGTTTTGATACATAACGCTTTTATCTCATATTCACTTTACATATCTCTATAAATATTCTCTCTCACACAAATGGTTATTAATGCAAAACATCACAACCCCTGGTGCTCCCAGTGGATACATCCACAAACACAATTAACACCAACAAAGCCAAGGATGGCACATCAAGACAAAGCCGTTCCACTTCAGGTTTCTACTCTGCAGTGCTGAAAATCACAAGTTTTTCAGTTCATAGAAGTATGCTTTCTATCCAAGGATCTTGATGTGCTTCATAAACTTTAATTAAGCTTCACAGCATGCCTACCAGTCAGGCAGGAATTACACCATTTTCAGAGAAAGCATGGCATAGCCTTCATTCCCTACACTTCTGCTATGATTACATACTGCATTTTTGCCATAGCAATATGTCACGGATAAGTACATAATGGGAGATCAGAAGGCCTCAGTGTGCTCAACTTTCATTAATACAACTTTCTTTGCATGAATTTCTTACTTTTCCAATAATACCTTACACAGGCTGTAAGCAGGGAGCAGAAGGATTTTTAAAACTATGGTTACCTTTATACCTAAACTGAGGTTATGGATAAGACACACGTCATTTATCGATCTATCTATCTATCTATCTATCTATCTATCTATCTATCTATCTAAATTAGAAAGTGTTACATCTTGGGTTGCACTTTCTCCTAGAATTGACTATGGAAAAAATATGCAGGGAAGGCATAACAGAGACTGAATAGATTTGTAAGTTAATTGTTGCAGGAGTTGTGCTGTTCAAAGTCATTACCCCATACAGAGGAGCACAAACAGGAGAATGGTATTGCAATAAACTGAAAGGCTGCAAATTGCAGGCAGGCCACCTGGTGAGCCTGGTACAACACAGGGACCTGTGGCACAGGGTCACAGCTCCTCAGCCTTCTCTCCCAAACTCCATGGCTGCCTTAGCAGGTGGAAACTGTGAGACGTTCATCCATTTGCTAGATCAACCCAGGGAGCTTGAGGGGCCTGGAATGACCTATTAATGTAAAGGATGTTGTCTTTGCAAACATGTTGCCTGGCTGTGTTAATGTCAGGCTCAGCAGTAGCAGGGCCTGTTACTTCCTCAGTGATCATTTCAGCTCACAGCAGGCCGACCTCAGCTAGCACAGCTGAGAAGCAACCTCTGCTTGCCCTTCCTCTTGTTCATTTGCACTGAAAACTTTCCAGAGCACAAATCCTTTTTTCTACATGTTAACATGCGTGTAGAACAATATGAGTGCATTTTTCATTTGGGACACCTAAACAGAAACAGAGTACTATATTAATAAGTTAACTTTTCCCTCCTTCAGAGTGCATCTTAGGGTTTATGCTTCGTTTAAACATAGCACTGCAAAGCAAGCCACCATTTCTCCAGGACATACCGAGGAAATGAGAGTAATATATTATTTAACTTCTGGCTAAATGCAATTGCAATGTTAGCGATCCTGTCATACATCTGAACACTTCCAGCTGGGAGAAGTGGGGTGGTTACAAGTTCTTATAATAACAAACTGAAATTTGATATTATATCCACAAATGAGAAAAATACAGTTAAAAACAAACTTGGATTTAAAACCAAGTGAGAAGTCTTTGAATTGGACATTTAACCATGAAAGAGTATGTAACCAGCTCTCCTAAAGAAAAAAACTATAGAACATGGCTGAAATGTAGTATATTAACCAAATGTAAATCAGAATTTACTGTGGGGTAATAAAACTCTGTAATAGATGTTAATATCTGAAACAGTAAGGAGAAGATCAACATAACTGTTATTAGAACTTAAACCAAAAGCCCAAGAGAAAGATACTTGTGGTAAAATGGTCAAACTATTTCACAAAAAAGATTAAGATACTATACACTAAACTAATTTGTTTTAGGCACGAAAAATGTTCATATTTAAAACTGATATGGAAGGCAATGTTATCTGAGAAGCAACAAAAACCAAAGCAAAATCAGAACTGCTGGGCATGATATAGTTCCCATTTTAATAGGCTTATTTTTCTCAAAAGAATAATATCAATAATACTAGCATCCCAGTTAGCACAGGATACTGCTATGGGCCCACCTGCCACTCACAGACAGTGTTATCGGGTTTACTTGCCGGCCAGAAGATGCCTATGTCTGCAACCCTCCTCAGTATCTTCCAGCGCTGAGGAGAACTCAGAAATAGCTCTTTCTCACTTTTTAATGGAAGACTATAAAAATATATTGTACTGGAATATGTTTTATTGCAGAGGCTGACAAGAACCTCATGTAGTTCAACAGGGAGAAATGCAAAACCCTGCAGATGGGAAGGAACAGCCTCAGGCATCAGCACATTCTGGGGGCACCCAGTTTGCAGCAGTTCTATAAAAAAAAGGACCTGGGGTCCTGGTGGATACTAAGTTGAACATGAGACAACAGTGTGCCCTTTGTTGCTAGAAGACCAAAGGTATTTTTGACTGCATCGTGCAAAATATCATCACCAGTTCAAGAGATGTAGTACTTTCAAATTACTTGGTGATTCCACACCCAGAATGCTGTTTCCAGTTTGAGGCCCTCCAGTACAAGAGAGACCTGAGTATATTAGAGAGGGACGAACAGAGGGCCACCAAGATGATGAAGAGCCTGGAGCATGGGTGTCCAACCTTTCTGCTTGCATGGGCCACATTGAGTGAGCCTTAGTCCACTCCAAAAGTAATGTCTCCTATTTATTTCCTTGGAAACTACAGCGGAAACAAGGAGTACATAAATCTCATAGAGAAAATCCTCAGCTACAAAACAGTACTTTTCAACATAGTCAACACAATTAGCTATGCATTTTCACCAGTGATGAATAAAAGCCTACATGCCATGCTAGTCAAAGCCTACTTCAGCAGATGTGACCTGCAGTCACTGTCACCAATTTAAGAAAAAAAAAAACAAACACCTTTATGACTAATAACTTTATATTACTAAAGTTTCATTTATAAAAGTGTTTATGCATAAAACTACATATCTCTATCCATCACACATCACTTTTCTAGTAGGATTCAGTTTCACTGAAATATAGCAACATCTATGAAATAAAACATTGCTAGCAAAGCAGTAAACCTATCTAAAAATCTGCATTTATAAATCTTGTCACTTAAAAAAATTATAACACCTCATGGTAATCACAGAACCTTCCCCCACCCCCCCTCCCTTCCGGAAGCACTCGCACATTAATTCAGGACAGCACTCCACTGAAAGTGTCACTTTGGGTCATGCAGTTTTGCTGACTGGCAGGAACTCACTCCAGCATGAGATGGCCGCAGTGAGACACCGCCTAATTGGGCTGAGCCTTGCCGGGTGCAGGGTAAGCATCTCGAGCTCCTCTGCTTTGCCGCAGCAGCCAAATACTGCCAGGAGAGAAGCGTGCCCTCATCTTCCCCTCTTGACAGGTTCGTCACAGGGATATTCACTCCTTACTCAGCTGGTTTGTTAATGCATACGCATGAACTCGTGGGTTGTAATGCAGCTGTGCCAGAAAAGTGGCTCTTGGTGCAGAGGGTTTGAGCTCCCTGCTGCACTGAATATGGTCTGCAGGGAAACAGATATTGGAAGTCAGATAAGTGATGTTATCTCCCTTTCACTAATACCCTCTTCCATAATGCTGAGGGGAAAAAAATAAAAATAAAAAAGGGGAAACAAAACAACCAACCTCCTCTCCAGTCTTTCAGTTCTCAAACTTAATGGAACTGAAGTTTACTACTTACAATTATGTGTTTTATGACATAGTTCGCCAAAATAATTTATTTCTATATACACATAAATTATTTTTAAAAAATCCTTCTGCCTGAAAACAGAAAAATTAAACTCACTGCTTACAGGTCACAGAGTCTGAACTGAAAATTATCATCTCCACATTTCTGTGTATACACTATTAACCAGCTTAGCCTCTGTGAAAATTCAATTGACCCTCCTGAGACAGTTTGGCTGCTGGAGAGATAATAGGAAATCATTAATATTTTTATAATCTCAAAATTTTAAAATATATAAGAACATGCTGTCATGGCAATAACTGTTCATGTGACAGCAGCTCCTAAAAATACTCCTGAATTCATTATAGGATTAGCATGTATGCGATCCCTTAAAGAACCCTTTCATAACGTCACCCATTTGAGGGCCTAGTGCCAGTGCATTAAAGTTTTTGATGCTATAAAATCACTGGGAGAAAGTCTCTGTTATGACTGAAGATATCTCCTTTGCAGTAAAAGGGAATTTAACTCATTTACATGATGAAATTTCCTTTGGTCCCCTGGAAAATCTAGTGCCTCATAAAATGATGTAGTACGAGCAGTGCCCCCACACCGTGGTTTTTTAACAACCGAAAGATTTAATCTATTCCTACCAACAGTGTCTTTAATATCAAGTCAGACTTACAATTTCCAAAATGCCTGATTCCACACTTAACTCGGAGTAACACTTATTCACAATATTCAGAGAATTCTGCTGTTTTATTGCAGGCTAAATAAAAAAAAGAATAGGAGATTTCACTTAAAAATTGGCCTCCAAAGGGTTATTCTCATGTTCACCTGATAATTCAAATGTGGGTTTTTCTATATGCATAGATAGAGACATACAATTCTATAATAAATCATTATGATTGCTTCACTAGTAAAAAGTTGCTTGCCTGAGCATTGTGTCAGTATCTTAGTTACGTTCTCCTGGCTGACAGATGTGGAATGGTGTGGAACAGTAAGACACTGTCACAGTATGCTTATGTAGCACTTTCTGTTTGAAAAGTGCATTTAAAGTCAAGTTGACAAAAAGTGTCATGAGACAGATGCATATTAATAAGAATTACCAGATTTTGCTGGTTCATGGTGACTCTTGTTTTCATTTCAGAGAAGGACAGTGATTAATGAGAACTCTGCATGTGGGATACAATTAGGGAAGAGAAACTCAGCTTTTCCAATACAAGCAATATTTTTCCATACAAGACATCAGGACTGAGCTCTTACTCATCAGCCAGAGAGTTTAGAGTGAGGGATAAAGTAGAAGTGGCTCATCTGTTGGAAACGAATTGCCGGAAAGCACTGCTCCAGGACTGGATCTGTCATCTACATGATGTATGAGCCTTCAGAAGCAGAGGCAGATGTCTCCTGAAGATATCTACAAATAGCTATTCTAAATTAGTTTGATAGCAGAAAAGCCACAATAAAAAAGCCACAGTCTTTCGGGACTGCCTAATCACAGTTCACTCGTATGACTTTTCTTGGGCAAAATCCTCAGTGTGTGCCTGCTTTATTCTTCATGGGTAAAGGTCCTATCAACTCTGTATCTGTTTACGGGAAGACTGCTGTAAAATAACTACAGTGGTAAGGTTGACATGAGTAACACAGCCACACATAATTTACACTCAACTGCAAGGATCAGCTCCACCTGAGTTTCAGGGACTCCTCATTAGACTCCTGAATTTGAAGCATTCTTCTTTTCCAGACATCTGGAGAAGCAGAACACAGATTTTTACCATGATTCTCATCAGGAAGACTTGTCCTTCAAGAAATGTGTTTCAAAAAAACACTGCAGTACTTAGCACCTTTCCCTCAGTGACTGTTCCGGTTTCACTCTTTTGCCAAGTAAGACAGAAAATGCAGGAAAAAAATTCCACTCTTCAGGGTATGTCTTTGGCAAAGGCAGCACAAGCTTTCTCATACAAGCTTTGGCATCAAAGAAAGGAGGACAGAGCTAAATAAGGTTTTCCAAGAGCTTGAGCTATGCTGACAGGGAACAGACTGTACGGACAAGTGACTAGTCCTCAGGACTTGGTGCATTTTCTGAAGAGGCCATAAAAGAAATACCTGACTCAAACATATTTTTGTCTGAAATTTCTTCACCCTTTGCACCTATGATTCTTTGGGGCATTAGACAATCATACATAAATGTCTCTGTCTTTCAGGCACTTTGCTCCCTAGGTTTGCAGGGTTTCATCTGCACAAATACTCTGAAGGAGCCACCTTAAGCTCTCTGGGCTGGACTGAATTTAAAGAATATAGAATATTACCCAAGTAATGCAAAAGCTGCATCAATCAGCATTTACTTTGGTTTTGCTTTCAAATACAAGGTAGACACTCCTCCAGGAAAAAAAAAAAAAAAAAACCAACTGTTTTTAATTTACTTTTTTTGCTTTTAAGTATAAATAAAACAATTATTAAATACTATTGGCAAGTAATGACAATAAGATAAAAATTTTTCCCAGCTGCTTTCTCAAAAGTCATTCATTCTTCTCTATCATTGTAAACTTTCAAAGCAAATAAATCTTCATCAGCTATATGAGATGTAAAATACTGCAGGATCTCTTAAATGTGTTTAAGAGGGATGATACATATATACTGGTACATAAATATATACTGATACATAAAAACATCTAACCATAAACTCAAAATGCACAGGAGCTTTAAATTAGCTTACTATTTCCTAAAGGGATTCTATGAAAAATAGGAAATACGAATCACATCATTTGATTATATTTGTTCTGAGAGTGCCAGAGGAACAAAGAAAACCTATCTGCAAGAGTGTTTTAATAAAGCTTATTATTTACACAGCTGCTTAAAAAGATCTGTAATGCTGCTCATCTGAAACGTCACATTCATGTTCTCACTAATATTAAAACAGAGCTAACCAGGTTTTCTCAAATATAAATCTGAATAACAACAGTGACATCGAGTGGTGATCATTGTTAATCACTGTTTCATACTGACAGAACTCCCACCAATGCCTCTCTGCTGTAACAATAACTATAGTTCAGTGAATTTCCCACTGACTGGTAAAGGGGAAATATACAACGCCAATGTGCAGATTGCAATAGTATGGAATTCTAAATCAACTGGCGTTACTTGTACAGGAACTATAAATTTGAACTCATTACAAATGTTAAGCATGCTGTCATACATTTTAAACAGAATCATAAAATCATAAAATCATAGAACAGCTTGTGTTGGAAGGGACCTTAAGGATCTAGTGAGTTACCATTCACTAGATCAGGCTGCCCAGGGCTCCATCCAGTCTGGCCTCAAACACTTCCAGGGATGGGCCATCCACAGCTTTTCTGGACAGGAATAGGTATCTGCCTTAGCATTGATGTCAAGCTTTGAGAAACACTGACATTGAAAGCCTAAATAATGTTTATGAATGTGTCTAATGTTAGGCACATGACCAACACCAAATTTGGTGCTTTCTTTCTAGCCCAATAAGTGCTTCCCCACCACTTGGTCTTGGCACTTGCTCTGTCCCCACACAGCCTCTATGTGGACATCATGCCCACAGGTCCACACACCTCGGGCTCCTCAAATATCTCATACCTGCACAAACTGACCTGTACTGAATGGGTGCCAAAGCACAATCAACAGGTCACCTCACTTGGGTAATCAGAGGACCAGCACAACAGTGAGGGCTATTATTCTTCAAAAGCTAAACAAAGTGCAGCAGTTGGAAGTCACTGAGACTACCTGAATAATTAATCATTGTACATAAGCACACAGTTTGCTGAAGCCATATGCTTGTCTTTTTGCAAAGCCAAGAAGGCTTCATTGGGCATCAGGAGGGTGAAGATCAGCAGTCAGGGATACAATGAATGCATATTGTTGTTTATGATACTTCCTGAATCCACAGCATGTTCCTCATCTGTTGTATCTTCCTTCACTCTGCTTCCAGTGCCCATGACCACGTCTCACTCCAATTATAGGAGAGAGAGGAGATTCTTTTATATATGTATATCTGACGGTGAGATTAAGTCACAATGGGACAAATGTTAGCCCCACCAGTTTACTACAAATCCCAGTTGCTTAGGGAGGTAGGGAAGGGAAGATGGGCAATAGAAAAGAGATAGGAAATAAAAGCAAGGAGTTTTCATAGAAAGCAAGAGAGAGCCAGCACCAGGATTCCCATGCAACTTGTTGTTCAGACACTGATCTTCAGTAGTGAAGGCTTGTCGGAGGTCGTGTTGTTCAGTTGACAACAGCAAACAATGACATTACAAACTTATTTATGTAAGTCCAAAGTGGTTGAGTCAGCTCTCTTTGGAGTGACAGCCTCTGGTTTTTGGACCTCAGCAGGAACTTCTTTGTTCCCATCTTCCAGGCCTTGCCAGCAGATAACAAGGAGCAGGAAGGCACCGACTTGTATCTCACAGGATACAGTGATATCACACCCCAATCTCCCATACCAAGCTGGGGTTATTTTGTCACAAGCCAGATCTTCCGCCAGCTTAACCCTGTAAAATTGTCCACCAAGTGATGTTGATTGCCACACGGTGACACCCAACACTCATCTCTTACGTAAGTCAGAGTCCTATTGCAAACAATGCCTCAGAAAGTGAGATTTGAGACAAGAAAAAAAAAGGGTTCAGACACAGCATGATGCAACTTATACTAAAATTCCCCAACTTCTTCAGTTCTCTAATACCATTTTCATTTCTATGCTTAAAAGTGCCATTTCCTCCCTACTGTCTTTGCTATTTACATATTAGATTACATGTGACAAACGTCAAAAATCACTGGAGCTTTTCACATACTTGGGAGTACATGAGTAGTTCTCATTCAGCACATCTTTCAGGTAGTAATACACTCTGCTGAAACACACTTTCATACATGTTTATGGAAAGACTGCAGATGTAGGCATCTGCAAACTCTGCCTTTAACAGCAGATCCTCCTCTGTATCTAGAGGTACGTTGAGGGAATGTGCTAAGAGCCTGATACAAAGATTTTGGTCTTCAGAGTTAAAGGAATTTTGTCCACGTGTTGCGCAACAGCTTCTGCATGTGGTTAGAGACTTGAAAGGAATTTGAAGAACAATGCAGAAAATAAATTTATTTTTATATGGTCTTAATAACAGCCCAAGTGGGCAATCAACACATTCCTCAGAGGGATGCAGTACACACAAGATGTCCAGGTTTTACTAGTTCCTTGCTCTGATTCCCTCAAGCCATTATTCACTAATGTGAATAATAAAAAAATAAATAAATCCATAGCATTTCTCTAAGAATACCACTCAAGAGCATTTCACTAGTGGATATTCACAAATGGGATTAAGCAGTTGAGAGTCTTATTAATATTCATGGATTGCCTCCTCCAAGCTAAAGAGTGATCCCTCTCAGTGAATAGGAAGTCAAGCAAAAATGCCCAGAGGCCTGCTGGAATGAGCAAGGAGATCCTGACCAAACTCAGATGTGAAAAACAGTTATAAAGAGATTGAAAGCATGGATGGGTAGCCTGAGAGGATCACAGAGACACTGTCTGAGCATCCAGGAATGAGGTTAAGAAGCTAAAGCCCAAATGAAATGCAATCTAGACAGGGATGTGATAGGCAATAAAAAGGGCTCCATTAAGTACACGAGTGAAAGAAGACTGGGGAAAATATGGCCCCCTTTGCTAAATGAAACAGGAGACCTGGTTACATAGGACAGAGGAAACGCTCAAGTACTTACTGCCTTTGAAGGACAGTGAAGATGATAAAAGTATTGCAGCACCCTTAATACAGGGAAAGGCTGAGAGAGCTTGGATGGTTCTTTGAAAATCAGAAGGCTGGAACACCTCTCCTGCAAAGAAAGACTGAGACTATCTGGGGTTTTTCAGCCTGGAGAAGACAAAGGAGGTCACATTGTGGCCTCCCAGTAATTAAAGGGAATTTATAAACAGGAGGTAGACTGACTTATGGAGTCTGATTGTAATAGGATAAGGGAGAATGGATTTAAATCAAAAGAGGGAGATTTAGGTTAGATACTAGGATGAAATTTTTTACAGATTCCCCAAATAAATTGTGAATAACCTGTTCCTGGGGGTGTTCAAGGCCAGGTTGGACAGGGCTTTGGGAAAATCTGCCCATGACAGCAGAGATGGAACTAGATGATCCTTAATGCCCCTTCCAACCCAAGCCACTTTATGATTCTATGATTGTATGATTCATCAATGACTATAAATACGTGAAGGGAGAGTGCGAAGAGGACAGAGCCAGGTTCTGCTCAGTGGTGCCCAGTGCCAGGACAAGAGGCAACAGGAAAAAAGCGGAGCACAGGGGCTCCCTCTGATCATCAAGCAACACTACTATACTACAGGTGCCTGAGCACTGGGGAGGAGAACCCCCAGAGGCTGCAGAGTCTCCTCCTTGGAGAAGTTCAGAAGCAGCCTGTGTGTCCCTGCTGGAGCAGGAGTTGGGCCAGATGGCCCAGAAGGCCCTTGCAGCCTCAGCCATTCTGTAAATCTATGAACTTGCTTCTTAGGAGAAGAGTTCCCAGAATGACAATATAACTGCAAATATCAACTGTTCTCTTAGCCACTATCTACAATACTTTATTGATGTTTTTAAGCTAGGGATGAAAAGGATTTACATCCTGCAAATTTCCTTTGGTGTTCATCTTTGTTTTGTATGTTCAGCACAATTCCTACAACATAAATTCTGTTGGTTTTAATGCTACATCCTAAACTTACTTTGAGTTGATGCTCTTAAAACTCATTATTTAGTAAACTTCTGAAAATTTATTTTCTCAGAAATCCACTTAGATATGACCCTAAACTAGAGATTTTTATTTTTTGAAAATACTAAAACAGAAACATGCTTTTAGCTTGCCAAATGTGAAAAAGATATTCTCTTTACCGCTGATGACCACAAGGTGTCATGTGAAAAATACAATAAGCACACTAGAAAAACTAGGGGAAAACATGTACTCTGCTCTACTAGAAGGATGAGCATTGCCTGAAATTTCAAACGGTTTTAAAAAGTAATTTAAGTCTTTATGGGAGACTGTTACAGGATTTACACAAGGAGCATTCATAATGACTGTGGGAAGAAGCTCTTGAGCAAACCTAGATTGTCTAAAAGTTTATTTCTGAATTCAGGTACTATTGTGCCACACCAGAGAAGATATGAGCTTGTTCACATTGATGTCTGAGTACAGTGAAAAATTTCAGCTAATTCAGCTTTCTTTTGTATGACTTAAGAACAGCCGTGAGGGCATTAGCTAATAGGAGCCACTGTCTTCAAGATATTTATCTTGAATTTTCCTTGAGTTTTCCTTGAATTCCTTCTGGTATTTAAGAGAGGATTATAAAAAGGAAGGGAATAAGGTAGACAGTGATAGGACAAGGGGGAATGGTTTTAAGCTCAAGGAGGGAAGGTTTATATTGGATATCAGGGGGAAGTTCTTCACAGAGAGAGTGGTGAGGTGCTGGAACAGGCTGCCCAGAGAAGTTGTGGAATGCTCCAACCCTGGAGGAGTTCAAGACCAGGCTGGACGGGGCCCTGGGCAACCTGATCTAGTGCCAAATCTGGAGGTTGGTGGCCCTACCTGTGGCAGAGGTGTTGGAGCTTCATGATCCTCGGTGTCCCTTCCAAACCAAGCCATTCTATGGTGCTATGATTTAACTTCTCCTAAACTGTTATATTTGTGCTTAAAATATGCCTTACATCATTCCTAGTTGACACACATTAATTACATATAGAAACAGCAAAACAGGGCCATGTGTTTATGCTGAAAACCAAGGAAATGATTAATGTGGTTGATTCATCTTGGCTTATTATTTCTAAAACCATAGACCTTCTTCAGAATAATCATAAGGAATTGCATGCTATTAAATATACAAGATTGAACTACACCTACTAACAAAATAAAAAGGCTTGGATAATTAGGGAATGGTGTTGAATGTTGTAGTCAACAAACTAGGAGAGGTGAGGGAAGGAGAGGGGAGGGGAGAGGAAGGGAGGGGAGGGGAGAAGAAGGGAAGAGGGAGGGCAGAGGAGCGGAGCTGGCTTAACCATTAGTTTTATGCAAGAAAAAGCATATCTACTGGAGATGGTTCAGAATCCCAGAATTTAAACAAGATTTGAACTTGATCAAAGCCTGAAGAATTTCAAGCTTGGATGTGGAAATGGTGGAAGACGTTTCTAATAAGAATTCAGTCTTGTACACTACTAAATATGCACAATTCCTACAATTCTTACAATTGCAGTGATAAGATACATCTTAATTTGATTTCAAGGCATATACATGCTGTCAAATTAATATGACATTTTTTTACCCTTTCTGAAGTGCCAACATAGAACACAAAAGCAAATCCTTTTCAAATATTTTCAGCCCTTATTTCATCACCAGATTCTACACATCCATTTTATTTTCTACACTTCTCCAGTCTCACAGCCAATTAATGAGTGTTATTCTTCGTGACCCTGCCATGACTGACAGCTTGACAGCAATTTGGAGAGAACTGTAGCTACCCAGGCAGCAGGACTGAGTTCCAACAGATTATATACTTCTGGAAACTGTAATTATCAACCTGGGACATTTTTGGCACTCTACGCGTCCAAATTTGTATTCCATCAAATCTGCAGCTCTTGTTTGGATTTTAAAAGTGGAGGAAAAAAAAGGTGTTTTTTTTTTTCCTCTAAATAACTGCTGAAATTAAATCTTCCAGTTTGCTGTCAGCTTAAACCATTATTAATTTTTTAGCAACCTTTTGTGGGCAACATGAAGAGCACTGGCACTTGAGAAACTGAAAATTAAAGTAAAGGCTACAACTCAGAAGCAGATGGTGAAAGCTGGAGAGTTTGAGGATATATTCCACCTAAATGATGACCGTAGCCTGATCCTGAATGTAGATCAGATTACTATAGGCTATTTGTGTAGGTAAATTCAGAGTTATTATGGAATGTTCCCAGGCACTCAGTCTGCTGTCAGAAGGTTGACATGTTAGAATAATCCCTTTGGGCTCTCCTAACAATCCCCATGCTTCAGAGGTTACAGCTTTGAACTAACAGGTTTTTGGTTCAGATTCTCAGTTTTGGATGGATGAGAGTCATCCCACACTAGATGGCACTGATACTGAGGAACGGTCTAGGGAACATTCAGTTTATTAGTATGGATGAAATATAAGGAGTCCTAGGCTCCATGAGACCCCAAGAGAATCCAAGACAACTCATAATGAGAAGGCCACAGAGAAAAAAGTACTGCAGTGTTACTGTGTCCAAGCAGAATCCATCAAATCTTCCCCTCTTCACCTTCCTCCTACTATACTGAGTTTTTATCTCTAGAGTTTTTATCTCTAAATCATTTCCACACAGACAGGTTCACTGGGATCATACAGAGCCGAAGTGCTGAAAAGAAATATCAAGAAATATCATTTATCTTAAAGACAGCACCAGAGTTTACCCTGACATTGTATTTTGGAGGTTTCATCACCACATGGACACCCCACATCTGAAGTACAAGGAAATAATAAGTGACTCAGAAGTACTGCTTCCTCCTCCCTCCAAAGTGCCAGGAAAGTTCCCAGCAGCTCTTCCCCTTTGCTCAGTCAGCTGGGTAGTATCAACATGTTGCAATAGCTGGGTACGTGTACTTTCATGCAGATCTCTTAATACAAAATTATGTAAACATTCACTTAAACGATACAATACTTTCCCAAAGAATATAGGTGTTCTGCCATTCAGGCACAGCCCAGATGATGTATGGCACGTGCAGGCAAGGAAGAGTTAAGACGAGTCTGAAACCATACAGGTGACTGCTAAAGATATCGGTTTCCACAGTGCTTCCCTGCTGTAGCCCTCATTATCAATGGATCTGTATGTGTATATCATTACATCACAAGGGATAACAAGATCCCAAGCAGAATGTGAACATCTGATGTTGTTTCTGAAACCTCATTTCAGAAGATCTCAAGACAGGGAACAATTTCTCACTGATAAGAACAGGCACAATTGAAGAACTACCAAACTCCTTAATTTCTTGTATGTGGATAGTACAAAATACTCAGAGAAAATATGCCTTAGAGGAACCTATTCTAAAACAAATATGCTTTCTCTTTTCAATTTGGAGCTTGGAAATTCCACAAAAAGCAAAGACAAAGGTACTACTATAACTGAATGAAAACTCATTTTCTAAACCACAATCCTTTATTCAATTCTAAAATTATATATAAAATTCAGGGCCTATTAAGAGTTAAGAGAAAAATAGCATCTCTTCCTCAGATGTTTCAGAATATTTAATAAGTAACTGGATTTGTCATGTTTAATTCCAACACTGAAAATATAGGAAAGCAGTATGACATACACAATGGTTTTCTATGGAAGTCACTTACCAACTATTGCCACGCTTTTATATTACTTCATATGCTCATCTAAATAGTTTCCTCTAAGTGATACAGATTAGTACAGATTAGCCATTTAAGATTAGCATTATCCTGTCCTCAGGTGAGTCATATGCAATAAATCATGATAAGGGATATTAAATGTTATATGTTCACAGAAAGTTACGCTAGTGACACAAGTAAGTGTACAATTATCCTCAGAAGGAGTAGCCATTTTTGCTATATCATTTTAATCACTTGCCATTTACTTTTTCACTACCTTACTAAAAATATGCAGCTTGCTATAAAATTCTCCCCAGATTTTGTAGGCAAGGTAACACTTTCATTTCACAGGGCCTGCCATTTTAAATCCTGCCATAAAATCCTACTTGCAGAAATCCTGCCACTATCCTATTCGCAAATTCTATTCATAAAAAACAAACAGCAACAAAAAAAAAGTTTTTTAAAAAAGCAAACAAGGAAGGATGATGACAGGACCAAAGCAAGACTGAATGTAGGAGGCGGGGCAGATGGTGAACTGTTCTAGAGAAGCTATTGGTAGCTGTCCTATCTGAGTAGTGCATCACTTTGTACGGAAACCACAGGAGAAGAAGATGGGGCAGGTAGGAGGAAAGAGATGATACACAGGTAGATCTCTCCCCAGCTCTTTTCCAGTTAGGTCACATCTAGAGGACATGTCCAGACTGAGATCAATCCTCAATCCCAAAACACAGTCAGAGTCCAAGTGTCTGATACAGACCATTGATTTTGACAGTCTTATGGTTAATCAGATTAGAGACGATTGTTCAATTGTCTCAGTGGAATTCCACATATTTTATTAAATCCCCAAAATATACATTTCAGATAAATGACCAAAGAGGCAAAGCTTGAAGCATAAAGGCAGTGTAAATTACATTTTAACAACTGTGTACAAACCAAATGTTACTCTTTCAAAAAAATTCAAGACAGTGCTGAAAAGCAAGTATTTGAAACCATGAAAAACTGAACCTTATTCATTGAGAAAATTACCACTCTTCAGTGAGGATTAAATCAGTTTTAAAGAGTGCATCACAAAAACCTTGTATTGTTCAATCTGAACATCTTGGCCTGACAACAAGCAGAGCTGTACAACTTTCTGTGCTGTTGACACAGTGAATATGGTGCATTTTAAACACACCATCATTTAATTTGGTGTTTAATATCCAAAAAATTAAGGCACTAAAATTCATCTTGCTGGAGGGAAATATTATAACTCATCGCTTTAGAAAATCTCATCTATTAGTCAAGACATGCATCTGGTGTGCATTCTTATGCACATATATCTGAATATAAGGGGATGCATTCACTGGGCATTGGAGACCTATCATGCAGATGGCAATAATATGTATGAGTCCCACAGATGCACACTTTCCAGAAAAAAGCACCTCTTCTTATTTACTACCCAATTTTCAATATATGTTTACAGTAAAAATCTAACAGCTCTTTCTAGTTTATACTGCCTACAAGGAGGAATATCAGAAAAGAAACACTACCTCAATCTGGTAAATGTGTACCACTCTAGCAGTTATTTTTTATGGTCTTTTATACAGAGATACAAAGCATGAAACACACTTTTACAAGTCTATATCATCATTTGCTGAAAACACAGTAGCTGCACACTTTTTTTGGAAGCTGAAAACTAAGTCTGCAAACAGAGCTGTCACACCTGTAAAATCAGTTGCACCAAGTACTTTCTAAGATCAAGAAAAAGAACTGCATTTACTACAATATTGATCAAGGCATAAAGAAAAATACAACAAAAATACTCTCTTCGTTCTGGACTTTCTCCTTATCTTTGTGGAAATTCCCATGTGAAGGGAAGAGACAGGCAGAAGATTTTTCTGAATGCAAATGATCAATATGGGAATTCTTAAGAAGAATCAGCAAGTTAAAAACTCATAGAAGGAACCACCAGGCAACTGATTACCTGCTCCATGGTCTATCATTTAGAAACAACAAAAGCCTGTAGGAAGCTCAATTGAAGAAGGATTCCGTCTACAGACATAGTGAGGGATTTTGAATCTTCTCTTTAAGAATTAAGGAGTATTTGTTATTATTATATCCATTAGATAACAAGAATGTGAAAGGCACAGCTTGTTGTACTGGGTCGTTTATCACCTGACTCAATCAGACAGTGAATTACAGGTTACAGTACTCTTCATTCAAAACCAAAGTATTAGGCAAAAAAAGAGTTTGCTGCACAAATAACACATTAAAATATTATCATAAAAACTAGCACCTACTTCTATTAGCAGTTCTATTATTTATCTTCTCTATTGCCAACTGCACATTTTTATATCACAGTTTAATGGGTTTGGGTTTTGCTAAGGGCCTCTGCACCAAGAAGCAAAGCTGCTACACTTCATCTGACAGCCAGCCCCTGAAACAGGATGAAGCACCCACCTACTCTTCCATGCTCAGGCTCTGGAAACTAAACTCCAACTTTCTTCTTGCCAGGATCGCTCAGACAGATCAAGTGAAGTTGTGCCTGACCAATCTGGTGGCCCCCTATGATAGAGTGATGGTGCTGGTGGACAATGGAATGGTTACTGGATGTCATCTACGTGGTCTTCTGCAAGGCCTTTGACACAGTCTCCCACCACATCCTTATCCCCAAATTGGAGAGATATTAATCTGAACAGTAGACTATTAGGTCAATAAGGAATTGTTTGGAATGTCACAGCCAGAGAATTGTGGTCAATAGCTCTATGTTCAGGCAGAGGCCAGTAAGGAGTGGTGTCCCACAGGGGTCTGTCTTGGGACCAGTACTCTTTAACATCTTTAACAGTGACATAAATCATGGGATTAAGTGCACCCTCAGCAAGTTTGTTGATGACACCAAGCTGAGCAGTGTGACTGATACAGCAGAAGGAAGCGATGCCATCCAGAGTGACCTTGATAAGCTTGAAAGGTGGGCACTTATGAGGCTAATGAGGTTCATCAAAGCAAAGTGCAAAGTTTTTGCACTTGGGTCATGGGAATCTCAGATACACATACAAACTGGGAGAACTCCTTCAGAAAGACCTGGGGGTTCTGGTTGATGAAAAACTTAACATGAACCAGCAGTATGCGCTTAAAGCCCAAAAGGCCAATGGTATCCTGGGTCCCGTTAGAAGAGGGATGGCCAGCAGGGCAAGAGAGGTGACTGTCCCATTTCTACTCTGCTCTTGGGAGGCCCCAGCTGGAGTACTGCATCCAAGTCCCAGGCCTCTAATAGAGGAAAGATGTGGAGCTTTTGGAGAGGGTACAGAGGGGGGACACAAAGATGATCCTAAGGTTGATGCACCTCTCCTATGAAGATAGGCTGATGGAACTGAACTTGTTCAGCCTGGAAAAGAAAAGGCTGCAGGAAGACCTCACTGCGGCCCTCCTATATTTAAAGGGAGTTTATAAAGATGAAGGAAATCAACTTTTTTACATGGGTAGATAGTGATAGGACAAAGGGGAATGGTTTTAAACTAAAGCAAAGAATATTCACATTAGATGTCAGGGGGAAGTTTTTTACTGAGAGAATGGCAAGGTGCTGCAACAGGATGTCCAGGGAGGTTATGGATGTCCCATCCCTGGAAGAGCTTTAAGGCCTGGTTAGATGGGGCTCTGGGCAATCTGATCTAGTGATTGATCTAGCAGCTGGCAACCCTGCCTCTGGCAAGAAGGCTGTAACTTAATGACCCTTGACCTCCCTTCCAAGTCAAGCCATTCTATGATTCTATGATGAAATAATCACATTAATTTTAACCAGAAAGTCTACTTGCTTGCTGCTTTAGAACTTCCTATAGATTTAGCTACTTGGTGTGGTTCAGAGATCACAGGGAAAATACTGAGGGGAAATACCGGTGCTTTGAGACACACATAAACTCAGGCTTCTTCTAGATAAGCACCACATCTCACTGACCTCACACAGGAGTGCACAAATCGGGCTGGCACAACAAGCTTCATGGCACACTGCCTTCAGAAGTCCAGATTCACCTCCCTGTTCTCATGAGACTATGTATCAGGGAAGTCCATGGCACATACATGGGAAATAAAATCCTTTACGAATGAGGTCTTAAGTCTTAAATAATAGAGCATGTCGAGTTTACAAGAAAATGACTGTTTCCTCAATCTTCAGCATATCAAAAATGTAGAGACTAATTGGAGCCCACCGTTTAGTTATTGACAATCCTTACATGTGCTATTGATTTTTCCTGAAGATCACTCAGCACTTTTTGCATTTAGTAAACACTGAGAAAAATAAAGCTTAGATTTTTTGACATGTGATGAACCACTGAAACTAATTAGGTCTTGTACTGATCGAGAATAACAGTTATGAAGGTATTTTTCAACAATGGTTAAAACTGACTGACAAAAAAGAAATGCAACTGCACATCTTTCAGACATGAGGCTGTGAACCAAACTACAGAAATAAATAAAAAAAAAAAAAACAGCAGGTCTTGTTACATGGCTTTCCTGTATGCCATTGCAATGTTGTTTGTATGACAGCTGTGCAATTAACCTAAAAATCAGAACACTGTACACACAACTTTATTTGTACTAGAATTTCTTTGTATTCTACCTGAAATTTATGCCACATCACTTGAATGATGAAATCTGAAGGCAGTTATGATGTTACCTGACATAATGCCTTTACATTTACTAAAGGCAAAAAGGGGAGTTTCCCAAAGCAGCAATATTTTACCCTGATTTTTCCCTCAGCAGCCCCTCCCACTGAGAACTTCAAGTCCCCAGTTTATCTTTTTAGAACTTCTGCTTTGGTGTGCCAACAAAACACAAACAGCTCACCACAGTGCTACTGTAAGGAGTCATAGGAAGCACTTCTCTTCCCAATCCACCCTTACAGGCAAGCTCATCTGACCTCTGGCTACAGTCCTGACGATCTGTAGAATGCAGCAACTTCTACTCATCCTGTTTTTATACAATATCTTAAATTTTTAGTATCGGGATACTCATAACCTCTTAATGGAAAACACCTGATGTATTTACAAAGTATTTTCGTAGCATATGTTCACAGTGTATGTTCACTGTGTCCTATTTTCTTTTGCTAACAAAACCTTATACATCAAAATTGCAATAGCATGACAAAGGAGAGGTGCTTATAAGTTGTCTGATAGGGACAGGACAAGGGGGAATGGCTTTGAACTAAAAGAGGGGAAATTTAGGTTGGATGTTAGGATGAAACTTTTTACTGAGAAGGTGGTGAGTCCCCCAGGACAGGTTGTCCAGAGAAGCTGTGAATGCCCCATCCCTAAAGGTCTTCAAGGCCAGGTTGGATAGGGCCCTGGGCATTCTGATTTGCTGTGTGACAACCAGGAGGTTGGAACTGGATGGTCTTTAAGGTCTCTTTGAACTCAAGGCATTCTATGATTCTATGAAATTGTATTACCAGCACGGTAAACACAGAGAGGTGTGTATGTAAATCAGTGGCTAAAACCTGAATACTGCAAAGACTGCCATGAAATTATGCTTCTGGAAAATGATGTGCCTATAGGACATGGACCATATGAAAGTTGAAGACAGAGTTCTTCAGGATATGCTTCCTATCAGCATGTTAGCTGCAGCATTTAGCGAATATGAATTCTCCACGGTGTTGAGAAAACTGGAAACATACAGCAGAGTTTTCCTAAGCAAATGCTCTAGACCTAGAGATGAAAGGGAGAAACAACTGCTGCTCCTTCAGTCACGTGCCATGACGCATCACACAGGACCACAGTCTCAACAGCTGTTTTTTTTCCTTTTTTCCCTTGGTATTTGATCCCTGTCCACTACTGGGAGGAAAGAGGGAAGAAAGCCACAGACCCAGCCTATATCCACGCATAAGGGAAGGCGAGCTGTCTGCTGCATTTACACCCTGTTTGGTGGGATGGCTGCAGAGCTGCCACTCCCTTGTGGAAAGCTGTGAGCTTCTAACTTGAAATTAAATCACTTCTAATGAAGGATGCTTTGCAAAACAGCTCTATGCACGAGCGAGGGTGACGATCGCTTTCTGGTAATTTCCAAGCCGCCTTTTTGAAACGCCGTGAAAAATCGGCACGAGACAGTATTGGAAAGACGGCGAAGCACCTGTCCGCAGGAGAGCTTTCTGTAGCAGAAAACGGACGCGCCCCAGTAGTGAGCACAGCGCAGATAGGCCCAGCACTTCGCAACGCTTTTATCCGCCTACACCGCCCTTCGGGCACCTCCTTCCCACTGATGGCCTCGCCCCGTCCGGGAAGCCCCGGTGCTCTCGGGGACGGGAAGCCGCTCCTCCTGCCATCCTGCGGCTGGAGGAGGTTGGGAGGAGGCGGGTCGGGCTGGGGGAGCAGCCAGGTTGGGGCGCTGCGTGACCGCTGCGCCCGGCACAGACACGGCGCGGCCGTCCCCGGGAGAGCGGGGCAGCGCGGACCGGCCCGAACCCCAGCCCAGTGCGAGGATGAGCGGCGGGGCGGGAGGCGGCGGGGCGGGCGCCATCAGCAGCGCGCTGCCCGCCATCCCCTCCAGCAAGCTGCCGGATCTGCGCTTCCTCAGCCGCGGAGCCTACGGCACCGTGTCTGCCGCTCGCCACGCCGACTGGAGGGTCCCGGTGGCTCTCAAGTGTCTGCAGGGGCCGCTGCTAGACAGGTAGCGGAGCGGACAGGGGGTGTCTGGGGACGGGGGAGTGTCGAGCAGCTCTGTTGCTGCCTCTTTCTGGGCTGTTGGGAAGGGCGGTGTGGAGTCCTCTGTGTGCAAGTAGTTCTTCAGCTTGTAGCAATTGTAATTAGACTATCTCTAAAGGTCCCTTCCGAGCCCTACAGTGATTTTCCTGGAAGTGACAGCATGTTTCCTACAGGAGCTGTCACTCTGTTGGGGGATGCAGCAGGGAACAATTTTTCACCTGTGCCTGCCCCCGTCACCCTCTGTAGTGGCATTTTTCCCCCATATCAGTGCTGGTTCACCTCTCCTTAGGGTGTTGCTTCTTGTTTCCTGTGTAGGTGTCTTTCATCTTTAGCGCCTTAGGTTTCTTTGATCTAGTTCTAGGCAGTTAGGAGGAATAGCTTCACTCAGTCATTTGTGTGTTGTGAGTATACCCACACACAGCACTATGACATGGGTGTAAAAGCTGTTCAGCTGTTACTCGTTTGATACTCAGAGTGTTTTGGTTTCCCCTGAAAGATTGCTAATGAGCCCAGAAGTCTTCTGATCTTGTGACCCAGTTGCTGTGAGGAATTTGGTAGCTTGGAATGCCAGAGTGTACTCAGGGCCTTATCTCTCATATCTTGCCAAAATCTCAGCTGTGTTTTTAAACAGGGGTATTATGTTCTCTGTTGTTAAATTTATCGATGTTTCTCTAATTTCTGTCACTGCTCAGCACTGCCAGCTGGGAGCTGCTGTGGGCTGTGCTCATGTGGGTGTTACGCAGTGCCCTCGGTGAGGAGCAGGCAGGTGTAGTGAATTCCATGCACAGGGAAAAAACTCCAAGTGTTGCAACCTGCTTCTTCATTACAGCAGAATCCCATGCAGATGTGCCTCGTGGTCTGGGAAAACCCCTGACTTTCTCAAACCTAGTTTGTGCTAGAGAAAGAGAGAGAGGAAGGGGACTGAGCCTGTTGTCCCATGTTTTTCCTGAAGCGGGCCTTTTTACTTGAATCACTTCCTGGACTTTCCCATAACAGATGTTTTTTTCTGTCACATAAACAGGGACTGACAGTTGGCCGTAGTTTAACATACCTCTAACGTACCTCTTTTTCTTTTTTTCTTTAGAATCCTTCTTGATCCAAGTATCCTTGTTGGTGGATGTATGAGATATAAAACATCCCGAAAAAAATTATCCTTACCACTTTTAGAGATAGAAGCACACTCATTTTTAAATACAACTTGAGCTTCTCATATCCATAAGCTGGAATGTCTGAATTTGTAAAGGTGGTTCAAATTCATACTTCTGAGTAGGTTTGACTGTAACAGAGAACATTCAGTCCAGCAAATTTAGGTGTCCAAGTATTATGAGAGCGGTCTCTGTTCCCTGTGTGATCAAATGTTTTTTTTCCAGAGGGCAATTCAAAGCAGGGGCACAGCTGAAGGAGCAGCTTAGGCAAAAACATAATATGGTTGATCATTCAGAAACTGTCTCTTTACAGTATTATTCTTTACACAGAATGGGGAAGCTGGATTGTATTCTTGTTTGTTGGAAGCATGGTTGAGACGTGCTATGGAAAGAGAGATGCTTGTGTGGTACAACAAAACTTCAGAAGCTGTCTGTTTTTTGTGTGTGCAGATTCTGTGTTGTCTTACAGCATCGTGTTATCAAATGAAGGCATAGTAGGAATCAAATGGTGAAAGGTAGTGCTGCGTATAGATCTGTTGCTTTTTGGAGAGAATATAGTGAATCTTGAATTTGCTTAGCTTCCTAGTATTGGTAAGGTAACCTTACTTGTTGGTTTTGTTTTTAAGTGATAGAAACCACCTTCTAAAAGAAGCAGAGATATTGCACAAAGCCAGGTTTAGTTACATTCTGCCAATTTTGGGAATTTGCAATGAGCCTGACTTTCTGGGGATTGTAACAGAATACATGGCAAACGGATCCCTGAACCAGCTTTTACATGGGGTAAGTGTCCTCACATTCTTTAAGTACAGGTTGTTTCAAGTGCTATGATTTCCATACTTAAGGGAAGTACTATTACTATAGTGTTCCATTATTAACGTTACTCATTTAAGGACAGTCACTAGTAGTTTTTTGTCGCTCAAGTAGACCTTTTGTATCAGAAAAAGGCAGCCAAACTTAGTGGATTGGTCGTTTTATTGCACTTTTTCCTTTAATGCCATGATCTATATGACAGGCCAAAGGATGAATTACTGTGTAAAATCACTTTTAATATCTCTAATTAGAAACTGAAGTGCTTAATTCAGTCTCGATTTCAGAACTATTGGCAGTCACAAAAAGTCAACTATTTCTTGAATTTGAACTTTTAAAAAAATACTGAAGAGGATTTCTAGAAGTCAGATGTTGCTAACCTAAACAGATAAGGGTATTTCAACTAAGAGTTACGCCAAACAGTAAGTTGACCTGTGCTGAACTCTCAGCTGCTCCCACTCCCTTGGTCCAAGCATTCACTGTTGCTGCCATAAGGCTCCTGCAGCTCTCAGCAGCACTTCCTGTGCTCTCAGCAGCCTCTTCTGTGTCCTTAATCGATACCTGTTTATGCCTTAGAGAGTTCAGCTATGTGTTTTTCATAAACACACTAGTGTCAACATAACTTTTAAGATGAGAGTTTTCCTGCCTTTTTGTTGTATTTATATTTTTGAAAGTAGTATTTTGTGCTTAGTTTCACCACAATTTTCCGCTCCCTAGTGTCAGCTGAAGAAATTCTTGCCTTTCTTTGTGCAGTACCTATAGGTTATGGGTTTTATATAGGAGTTAATCTGTAATTCATGTTTCCTTATGAGTAATTGTGAATAATAGGGTATGTATCTTGTTAACACATAATATATAGTGCTCATCAACTACTGAGTGAATGCTAGGGAAGGGAGACATAGCATCACATTATTATGTTTATGTTTGTTTTAACAGCTAGTCAATATCAATGCTTAGTTAATGTAATGTATGTTTTAAAAGGTTACTTCTTGTCCAACTCATTTTGTTCTTACAATGAAAGCTTTTGTGCTGTCTTACCATGTCAGAACAGAGGAATATATTCTGTTTTTGTGGTTTTATTTTGACAGAAAGATATGTATCCTGACATTGCCTGGTGCCTGAGATACCGCATTCTTTATGAAATTGCTTTGGGAGTGAACTATTTGCACAACATGAATCCTCCATTGCTGCACCATGACTTGAAAACCCAGAATATTTTATTGGATGATGAATTTCATGTCAAGGTAGAGTTATTTAGTCATTATGTTCCTCAGCACCCAGAATGAGCCAAAGTGTTTAACTGCAGTAGAAGAAGAGGAGTGAGGTCGTGGCTATGGAGAGGGGTTATAGTTGTATCCCAGATGTTTTACATTTATCCTTGCAGACAGAACTTAGATAATTTTTCTTGAAAACAGTTCTACTCAAGTGTGGATCTGATCCATCTCAAATAAAAACAGAAATCCATAATATGAACTATTTGCAGTATAAAAATTCATTTAAAAGTTGGTTTCAAAGTTAAGGAGAGTAGATTTAAGTTTAGGAAGAAGTCTTTTATGGGGGGAGTGATGATACACTAGAACAGGTTGCCCAGAGGTGCCCTGTCCGTGGAGACTTTCAAGGCCAGGCTGGACCAGGCTCTGAACAACCTGATCTAGCGTCAGTGTCCCTGTTCATTGCAGAGAGCTGGGCTAGATGGTCTTTAAAGTTCCCTTCCAACTCTGAGGATTCTATGATTCTTCATAGTCATTGCTTAGTAGCAGCAATGCTTTCTGATGACGGCTTTCCCTGGTAGCTGTGTCTGGCCCTTTCTGAGGAGAAAATGGAAAGTTTTCCTGTCCAGGATGCTGAGACAAGTTAGTTAGTTCTGTTTTCGAAGGTCAGAAACATTGTAATGTTAACGCCATTTGATGTTTATCGTGCAATACGAACATATATATTCTATTAGAGTAGAATAAGAGTATGTAAAATGTAACTCTTGAAGTTTGAACATATTGAGAGGTCGCTTTTAACTCTTGCTTGCTCTAGGAGCTTCATATATGAAGAAGTAATTTTAGTTCAGAACTTCAAGTCAGCCTTTTCGAGTATCACTGCCATTATGTGAAAGTGAGATTAAAAGAATTTAGGGAAGAACAGTTATGTGCATACGTAATTGCAAGTGTGTCTTTTTTTAGAAGTTAAACTTTTATTTTTAAAACTGGTAGAAAGTACTGTTCAGAGTGAGAAATAAGAGATATCTTAATTCATAAGCTTCAGTGGTTACTGTGAGATTAATCTTTCTGTCAGTCCTTTGAACAATTATTAAAGATGCAGTCCCAGTCTCTATTGCACAGAGGTTTTCCTTGGCAGCAAAGCAGTTTAAACAGCTTTCCCTTTACTCCCTCCTTCCCTCAGCAGCTCACACCTCCTCCCACTCAGCTGTGCCAATATCACCATCTCTCAAGTTTCCGGATAAACCTGACTAGGAACTGGCCCAAGTAATCCACAAAATCCAGTTTTTTTAATCTCTAGCAGTACTGGTGCAGTCTGGTTCTCTACCTGACCACGTATTTATATATATTTATTTTATATATATATACATATGTATTTATATATATATTTAACAGTTGCTTTGCTCAGAGCAGTTTGGGTGAAGCATGATTCTCTAATTTAGGACAGCTGCCAAGAAATTGAATGAAGGTTGTCATACATGGTAAACTGAAAAAGTATTGCATGTGTATAAAAGTAACACCATTCATAGACTGTTTCTGACTGTACCAGATATACTTGAATGAGCAAGGTGATATGACCAACTACAGCAAGGAAGGCTTGATGTGAGTGAGCTGTAGAGGGAAAAAAAAAAAAAAAAGGGTATCATTTATGCTCTTCAGAAAGTTTGTTTCTGTTAAGTGCTCACAGAAAAATGCTCACATCTTGAAAATTATTTTACTCTAATACAAATGCTGAAAAAACCTGGAGCTCATTGCTGGTATTTTTCTTTGCAGATGGGTTTAGGTGGTTGAGTTTGTTTAGCTTGGAGAAGAGAAGGTTCTAGGGAGACTTCGCTGTGGCCTTCATGCTCTTGAAGGGAGCTTACAAGCCAGTGGTGTACCAATATTTTACACAGTCTAATAGCGATAAGACAAAGGGGAATGGCTTTAAACTAAGAGAGGGGAAAATTTAGGTTGAATGTTAGGAAGAGATTCTTTACTCAGTAATGAGGCACTTTAGCAGGTTGCCCAGAGAGGCTGTGGATACCCCATCCCTGGGTGTATTGAAGGCCGGCCAGGTTGTATGGGGCCCTGGGCAGTCTGATCTAGTGGGTGACAGCCCTACTTATGGCAGAGTGCTTGGAGTTAGGTTATCTTTAACTTTCTTTCCATGCTTAGCCATTCTTTGATACACAACTTTATCCCCTTGATGCCTGACACACTCTGCTAATAGTTTTATTCTTCTATCTGTGCTGCTCTCCACCCATAACCTGGTCATATATCTTGCTCCTGATTTGTGGATGTCTGGGAACGTAAACTAAGCAGTTAATTCTTGATGTAAGGTGACT
>VXAB01010087.1:0-28353 GCA_013399175.1 Odontophorus gujanensis | reverse complement strand
CCCCCCCCCCCCCCCCCCGAGGGCCTTTGCTGACTTTTTGCTGCACAGAATTTCAGGATTCCAAATTTGTTAGTTTTAGATTAATGATTCTTAGGTTTGAGGATGATGTGGGCTGCCCTAAGTTTTTTGTTGGTTTTTTTTTTTCAGTAAATTCAATTGTCCTTGGATATCTGCAGGCTAAGTTGCATGTAGCTATTACGATCTTCATTAATTTTGTGCTTTTTACACAGTCGGTGATCTAGAAATACTCAGTGACTTTGTTGCTTGTTTTCCATGAAAGAAAATGATTTGGGACAGATTTCCACAACAGATTCCCCAGCCACAGAGTATGTGAACCTTCTTTAAAAGAACAGGACAGGGCAGTGCTGTAGGAATTACATGAGTCATGAACAGGGAATGTTTTCTGAAGTGAAGCTGCTGTTTCCTGTCTCTAAAGCAACCACATACTTTGTATCAGGTTAAGGATTGTAAACAACCAGTTCTTTCAGGTGTATTTCAGGAATTTGTAACAAGGGTTACCAGATAAATCTGGTTTTCAGAACAACTGCTCTGTCCTTTCCAGATTGCAGATTTTGGCATGTCAAAATGGCGTGTCATATCCATGTCACAGTCACGCAGTGAAACTTCCTTACCAGAAGGAGGGACCATTGTCTACATGCCACCTGAAGATTACAATCCCAGTCAGAAAACTCGGGCAAGTGTGAAGCATGATATCTACAGGTAACCTGTACTGACCTCAAAAGGACTTTGCTATCTGAATTCACATCTGAGTTGCTGAAATTAGATTTTAACATGTTTTCAGTGAGCATCTAAGCAAAATGAAAGAAAAATCAACTGGTGGCTGGAATTGTAGGTTATGCTTTTCTCTATGAAATACTGTGATGTGTGTTGCTCCAATAATTAAACCTGAAACTGTCAAAAGAGATCAAGGAGGCTAGTTCCTATGAGTGAGGGTGTATGCATACAGTGTAGGGAGGAAAGAAACTGTTCATTACCTCAATTCACACACCTTTGTAATTTGTATGTATCTGTTAATGTCGTTCACAGAATGTATAGGGAAGAAGGAAAATAAAATTTTTAAAGGAGTTAGGAATATAAAGAGTAATGGAGTTGGAGGAGTTATAGAGATCTCTTGTCTTTGTCTCCAAATAGAGAGCCATCTCTTGAAGGAGTAATTCACTTTAAGTTCAGGTGGTCTTGCTTCAGTCAGCTCAGGGGCATAGCTGAATGTAGTACAGTTCTGGTTACCTGTACAACTAAATGGAAAAATGTCTTTTAGGATGTTAAGAGTTATAGTCAGCTAATTTGAAGAAGCTTTGAGAGCTTAAAGGTTATTTGAGCAATTGTGGAAGGAATTTGTGTCTTTACATAAATGGTGATACAGGAAGTATGAAGAGACCTGTTAATGTGACATATTCCATTTCTCTACCACCATTAGCTTCAGCTGTCTCCGTTAAGGTTATACTTCATTGGAAGATAAACTGGTCTCAGAGAGGCTTATTGATATCCAGAGAGACCATTATTTATTTTAACTGTGCCTTGATCTTGAGAAGCATGCAAAGTTCTTGGAATTTCATTCTAAAGAATAATAATACACCTGCATTCCTTTTTGTTTGAGAAGACAGTGGTGGACTTGGTACACACTGAAAGAAGTAATAGTGTGAAGTTATCTACTGTGGCTTCTGAATTTAGAGAATTTGAAAGTTTGGATTATTTATTAGTGGGCATGTGGAAATAAGTAAGGCAGAAGTTTGTTAGGAAAAAAATGAAGCTGTGTGTGCCCCCTCCTTGGAGGCATTCAAGGCCAGGCTGGATGGGGCTTTGAGCAACCTGGTCTAGGAGGAGGTGTCCCTGCCTATGGCAGGAGTGTTGGAGCTACATAATCTTAAAGGTCCCCTCCAACCCAAACCTTTTTATGTTTCTACTTCTAAATCGGGAAGGAAACTGAAATTATTCGATGAGAGAGAAAAACTGAGAAAGAGTGGAGAAATGGGATGGCAGTTCAAGGCATCCCATTTCTCCACTCTTTCTCAGTTTCTTTTCTCTCTCATCGAAGGTAGAGAGACAGTGAAGAAAATGAATGACTGCAGGAAATGTTGCACACAAACCTGTGCTAGGGTCAGAAGGAGATGCTACGAAATAGAAATAAGAAAGGAAAAAGTGAATAGGGTAAAAGGAAATTAGCAATAAGTGGTGTGCTGCAGTGTTACAAAATAGAATAATTATAGAGATACCAAACTGAAGGAAAGGTGGACTGTCTGATTAATTATCTACAGCAGGTAGAGCTAAATGTTGGTGAGATGTTAAAGCTAATTTGTAAGGAAGTTTCTTAATAAATAATACACATAAGTAAATATGTCTGTGGAGGAAGCTCAGATGTGCTTCCTGGTATGTATCTGTTTCTTATCCAACTCTGGAGTTTGTGTTGGTGAGAGCTATCCTCCCCTGCTGCTCCCCGCTTTCATGGAGACATCAGAGTGACCATCAGGACTGTGGAGATTCTGTGCCGCTGTAGTTGAGTTTGAGCATTGAGATTTAACCTGCATGAATGTAGTTAGCTCTGTTGTATGTTCTGGAAAAGGAGCTTATATGCCGTGTAAGTTTTTTATGATATAATTGACTAGTTACGGCTAGTCATTGATAAAACTGCTAGTATGCCTGATCTGAGGTATCACTGTGTTCTGCTAAAGTCAGACCAGTGTGTCCAGGACTGTTGTAATGAAAAGTTTCTAACAAAATGTAAAGTTGGATATATCGTTTCAATAAGCGTTGCTAATCTAAAGTAATATCTTCTGCACTTTTTACACTTTAAACAGTTTTGCAATTATTATATGGGAATTGATGTCAAGGAAACACCCATTTGAAGGTAAGGCCATGTTTTCTGGTTATTTGTTTTTCTGGCTTTAGGTATAGGTTGTACCTGTCACCTGAATACCTGGGAATTCATTTTAGGAATTACTTTGTAACAATCCTATTTGTAAACCTGTTCAAGAAGTCATTTGAGTTACTTCTCAGACTCTTTTTCAAATTGCGATGTTGATGAGAAAAGATGGATTTTCCATTCTTCTAAAAGAAGAAACAGCCTTATTTTGGTGAAATGTAAATATTACGGCTGCAATCTTATTCTTCCTACAGTAAGCTATTTATTTGTCATATATTTCTAATGAAAGCACGATGTCTATTTTGACAGAAGTTATAAACCCCTTGCAGATAATGTATAGTGTGTCACAAGGACAACGACTAGACTTAAGTGAAACAAGCTTATCAATGGACATTCCGCATCGAGCTCTTGTCATAGGATTGATAGAAAGTGGATGGGCACAAAACCCAGATGAAAGACCATCGTTCTTAAGTAAGTTTACCTTTTAAATGAATACGGTTCTTGACACTGCCAGATTTCTGTCTTGTCTACTACTTACAGAGTAAGGGTATAGTCACAAAATGTAAATGGTAAAAATGTCAAAAAATGGACCTCTGCTCAGTCACATTGCATGTGATTCTTGTCTGCTTCCATCATATCTATAAACAGATTTTTATGAATAGAGGTATGTGTGCAATAATATCAAGTTGTTGGTTGGAGTCTCCTACATCTGCCATCTCTAATTTTCCTGTATAAAGTCGCATGGTTTGTTTAACAACTTGTACTTATTTTTTTTTTTTTTTAAGTTAATTGTTGAAGGGAATATTTTATTTATTTACTTATTTTTGGAAGAACAAGGAGAGTAAGTGAAATTCATAGAGTGAGTATTGTGGGTTTTGTAAGACAGCTGGCAAATCAGCAAATCATTGCACATCAGATGACCTATGGTGACTTCACTTTATTTTTGCTTGTCTGCATGGATAAATCTTTTTCACTGGGCCTCAGATTGTTCCACCTTCCAGGCTGAGGCCGCGCAGATAGCTTTTAATCTTTTCCTCATATAGTTTCTTGTCTGTGAGATCAAATATAGATGCTTTCAGCCTTTTTCCAATGAATTACATAATTTAAAACCTAGGATTGAAGAGTGAGTTTGCAGAGGTTAGCATGGCATGTTGTAAACTAGAAAATTCTGTTTTGAAATCAAACCTGGGTTTGTCGTGCTTATTCAGCATATTTGGTGTATGTTGAGTCTAGATCTACTCCCCCTGCCAATTTCTCCCTCACATGAAAAACTGATTTCCAAAGGTCCCTTCTAACCCCTACAATTCTGTGATTCTGTGATATATAAAATCTCCCTGGTATGAAAGGAGTCTTTCATCCATCCTCTTTATCAACAACAATTATAGAACCTTATTTTCACTTTTATCTTAATCCATATATGCTCAATACAAATAATATATTTCATTATCTGAATGCTCACATTTCAGTGTTTTTTTGTTGTTGTTGTTTTGTGGGTTTTTTTTGCTTTTGCAGTATTCTACCCCAAGAGTTGGTCTTCAAACTCAATCAGATATGAGTGTTTCCAAAAACCTTTTCTTCTGCACAGAATGTAATATTTAATTTGATCCAGTGCTTTAAAATGGCTTATTTGCCTTGCTGATCTTCTTGATTCTTGCTTCTCTGCTGCCTTTATGACTTCTGTTCTCCTACTGCCCAGCTGTTAATTATAATTCAAATCTGTCAGAATCTGGATCTGAAAATTAAAGTTGACTTAGAGTTGAACAGTATTTGGGAGAAAGCTGGGAGTTTTGGCTCATCAGTTGTCTGCTAAGATTTTAGTTTTGTTTTTGAAATAAACCTATGAGTTGTGTATTACTCCTTAAAAGCTTCTCTCATAACTTCACCTTGAAGTGAATGCAATAACTTGTACTTAAAATGCTTATTTTAATTTTTTTTTTTTTTAATTTTTACAAGTAGAGAGGACAGTAATTCTGTTGTCTCACTTGAAGATTTGGTGAACAAAAGTTTGTTATATTTAAAACCTTTATAAAATTTGATTTGAGAACTATTAGAAAATTGCTATTCAGACAGCTGAGAAATAAGTGTTCATAACTTTTCTCTTTGGACTAGCTTTGCAGGAAAAAAAAATGTAGACACAACCAAACAGGTTTATCATCTTTACATTCAAAATTTGCAGTCCAAAATGAATTACATTCTCTTTTGAAGCATTTTTAACTTCGCATTAAAAATATTTTTGAAAAGTCCCTTTATTTTGGCATGAATCTCGTTTATATGGTTTTAAATCACAGACTGTTTTTTTTTCCTCTGAGTAAATAAATCTATTTATAATATTTTTAAGTAAAAAAAAAAAATAAGGACATATCACAATAATTCCTTAAGTATTCTTGCTTTTGTATGTCAGTTACCCAAAATAAAATAGCAGCCAAAGTCACACTGAAGGAGTAATTTACCTGAGATCCTTGGACAGATGTACAGTATGAGCTGCTTTTGGCTCTGTGCAATACCTGAATTAATGTGATCTTTGAAGAAAACACGCATTGCTTTCCCTTTACTATTGTAAAAAGAATGAGGAAGTTAGAAGTCTTTTTCAAAATTAAGGGAAGTCAAGGTCACTGTTTGGGAAATTTTTGCAATCACCATAGCACAGGGAAAGAGAAAATAAAACCTAGCTTCCCCCCCCTTCCCCTCCCTCCACCCTTCCTTTATATATGCTTAAAAATGTTTTGTTAACCTGTCTGTTCCCATTAAAAAGAAGGACAAAGACCACTTACTCCCATGTTTCTGCGTAGCTCTATAATTTTGCTTATTCTGCAGTCTTGGGAGCATGTACCTGCAGTTTAATTAAAATCAATAAAAACAGTCCTAGTACTTCATTGTGAAAAATGGAATCCTAAACCCTGTGTAAGCTGTCTGTGTTAGCTGATGCAGGAGAATGAGAATCCCGCTATTGAATGTGTCTTGAAAATACCAGTAAAACAAGCTAATCTGGGAGAACTACAGTAAAACAATAAAACTACAGTGAAAACAATAAAAATGCATGAATAATGATGCAGTGTCACAAGTTCCTGGTACAGTAAATGGATTTTGCTGAGTAGTAGAGTTCACAGAAGGTGCAGTAGAAGTTGTTACGAGTTGTGATACTTTCTGAGATTTGAGCACAGCTTCAAGGAGACATTTGTGTAATATCTACCTCAAAATTTGTAATATTTTGTTTTGCAAATCTTTTAGCATTGGGAAGCAAGGGAACTTCACACAGGCTGTCTCTTGATTATTAAATTGTCATGTGGCTTCTATGCAAGTAGATGATGTTAGCTTCTGCTTCTGTTGAGCTTGCAGACAGTATCACTTGAATTATTGGATGTGGACAAGTCAGTGCTTTGACTATCATCATCTCTCTTGGTGACAGCTCTCCCCAGCAGCTCTTCTGGATATTGCAGTGGGGTCTTGTGTGTTTATTTTCCTCATATTATTCTTTGCACTTTTGCTATAGTGGGAGTAAAGAAAGCCATTCTGAGGTCTTGTGTTTTAAGATCCTATTTAGCAGATTAAACTTGAGTCTGTCCTGTAGTATAGCAAATCCATTAATCTGTCCATTCCAGGAATGCAAGACTTGGAGTCTGGCACAGTCCTGCATTTCTTTTAACCAGGCTACTGAGGAAGTGAACAGGGTGTGTTTTGGTGATGTGAGACTATTGTAACATGTGAAAGCAAGGAAATTCAACAACATAAGTAGTTTCTTATAATAAATAAAGATAATAAATTAACTTTGCAAATCTAAGAAAGTTAGCTTAAGCAATATGAAAACTTAATTTACACATTACATCGTTCAGCAAATCATCTTTTTTTTTGTTGTTTTTTTTAGAATGTTTAATAGACCTTGAACCAGTCCTGAGAACATTTGATGAAATAGCTATCCTGGAAGCAGTAATTCTCTTAAAGAGATCAAAGGTAAGTTGCTTTTGTTACAGTCATAAGTGAGTGAAATAAACTGGCATCTTTGCTTTTCTTTGCGAAGAGAAATCTTTTGGCATTCCTCTAGTCTTGTATCTGGCTTCAACAAAGCAAAAATTTAATATTATTTGTCTCTTTCAGTCACAGTATGAATCTCAGTGTATCCGTAAGAGTGGAAAAAAGGTGACTGGGGAGAAAACATCTCTAAATATACCACTGAATCCCCAGGAGGTAAATTTTGCATCTTGAATGTGGTCCTTCCCTTGTATGTCAGCATCATTAAGATCTTGAGAATGTTAAAAGGGGATTGTCTTAGTAAGAGGTGATGGTTCTGCAGGTTAGTTTCCTGTGCAGTGAAGAGAGGTCTGACATGCACTGGTTGAGATGGGATGCAGTATGTGCATAGCCGTATCAGTCTGGTTATGCAGAAATAAGGCCCTGTTCAGTATTTCTAAGTGTGGGAAAACTGTCCTCTTGAGGAACAGCACACAGTGTCTGCAAGTTAGATTGGAACTGATACTCTTGTGGTCCCTTACGCCTCTACACAGCTTGCTTATATAGGATCATATAGATTTACTTGTAAATTTTAGTTCTTAATGCTGTTTCTTTTGATTCTTAACAATGGTTGAACTCATGTACAAAGTTACTGTCAGCTTTGGATAGCATTTTTTTCAGCACAGCTTCAAGGAGACATCTGTATAACATCCACCTCAAAAAGTATTTTAATTGTGCTGTGAGTTGTGTATTTAGAGCATAGGTAAAAGAAAGTGATGGGGAAGTGCTATGTAAATGATTGCAACTTTTTATCTATTTAATATGCATTTATTTAATAAATGTATTAATATTAACTGGAAACATTTCAGGAAACATCTGCTTCCATACACTGCCATGCACTTCCTCTTCGGAGTATCTCTCCAGATATATCACGACTCGCATCTCTTCCCCAGTGTAATATCCTCTCATCAGGTAATACTCACAACTTTATATAAATTTAATCTTCCATTGCAGCTGCCGTTGTGCCATTGTATTTGCATAGTAGATCACTGGATATCTGTGCCAGAAAAGAGATGTGCTTCATTACTGTCAACTTAGTACTCTGAATGACTAATATATTTTCGCTCGTATTTTCTGTTCCCGTCTCTTGACGAATCCTCATAACATCACTTTTCCTATGGAAGGGTCATGAGTGCAGCAGTACCATTTGCTTGTCTTATAACCTTGATAGTAATCATTTGTGAAGTACTTCTAAAAATAAAAAGGCTTGAGGTGCTCTTATGGCTGAGTAAATAAAAAGTTTCTAATCCAGGCTGTCCTCTAGATCATTTCTCATTCAACAAATAAAAAGGTTGCAATAAATAGAGATTGGCTTGCAAAAGTGTCTGTACATATCTCCTGTAGTTATAGTTACCACCTCTTATGAATAAAAGTTGGCATAATTCCCAGACAAAATTTAATTTTGAGGTTTTACTTTCATCAGAAGCCATAAAAATGTAATAGCAATACATTGTGAAATTGAAACTGCATTTAAATGTTGACAGAATATAAACTTTTGTTTCCAAAGAATCCTTTGGCTTTGCAGAGGCTGCTGGTGAGAAAGCAGAAAGGCCAATTGACTTTACTGCTGTAAAGCAAAACATCAGAAAGTGTGCAGGTACAGTGAAGATAGTGTCATGTTGCCAAGTCTCTTCAATACCTTCAGGCATAGGGACGTTTCCACTTCCTTGGGTAGCCCGTTCCAATGCTTTATCATAACGATAAACATCAGCCATTCTTGCTGTATCTGCCTGTGGAGGTCATTTGAGCAGGCTGTGATGGTGCAATTAAACTGATCGATTAGTGGTCCTTTTTGAAGTCACTGCTTGGACTTAATTGTAGGTGCATAAAGATACTGTAAAACCTGCATCTACAAAACCTTCCTGTCCATTTTTTAACAGCTATTAGAAACAATGAAATTATCACAATGGCAGCATCTCCTGTAGGGGAAGGCTGAGGATATTTGGACTGTCCAGTCAGGAAGAAGAGGAGGCTGAGGGGTGACCTCATTGCTCTCTGCTGCTCCCTGAGGAGGAGAAGCGTGGAGAGAGGTGCCAGGTGGGCTCTGCTCCCTGGTCACTGATACAGAACACATGGAAGCAGCACAGAGATGTGCTAAGGGAGGATCAAATTGTGTATTAAGAAAAACGTCTTTACCATGAGGTTGCTCAAATGCAGCAGGCTTACTGGAGGTGCAGCTGATGCCCCATTCCTGTCAGCGTTCAAGAGGCATTTGGATAATGCCATAGTAACAGGGCTTAACTTTTGTTAGCTCTGAAGAGGTCAAGCAGTTGAACTAGATCTTTGAAGACCCCTTCCATCTGAACATTTTAAATATTTTTAAGTTCCTTTGAGTCATACATCCATATAAACAAATACTACCACTTTCTATGACTTGCTTCTGTGCTGATAGGTTTTTCAAAGGAGATTATTTTTCTGTATACCTCTTAGTCACTGTTAGAATTTGGAGGCCTATCTGTACATCAGTAATGCTTAACATAACTAAGTGTCTAAGCGTGCCTCCTGGGCTGTCAGGATAGTTCTTTTACAATTGCAGGCATTCCTTTCATATAAACAGGTTTATAGAACAGTCAAGTATATGTTGTTACTTTGCCAATATCTGTATCAGATAGTTTTACAATAGGAAACAATAGTCTTCTTTCTTTGCCAAAATTAGTTTGTTATTTCAGGTGAAAATCTGTTCCCAGGTAGCTGCTGGCAAGAAATGAGTTTGGCACGGTGTTAAGTCAGAAGTTAATGACTGTAGATTTTGTGTTTGTATTTTTTCTTCTGGTAATACTGTAGGAGACTTGCAGAAACTTGCTCCTTCAGAGTTAGGAAGGCTTCCAACTTGCAGCCTTTATACTTTTTTAGACAGCTTATATGCATTTGTTCTTGGTTGTTGCTTTAGGCTTAAGTAACTCTCTTCCCTTTTTTTCCCGTGACTCATATAGAGATATAGAGAGTAACCCTCTAATGCACTTTGTTTTGCTAGATGAACTGAATGAAGTTTGTTGAAGTGATTATTGTAAACTAAGCTTCTTTATTATCATGGTATCATGCTAGTCCTTGCTATGCTGCTTCTATCTTGAATTACTGAGCTAAGACTAGTAGAACTCTATATTTAATATAAAAACGTATGACAGTTGTTTTCTGTTTGAAATAAGAACTGTGTCTAATATATCTTAGAATATTTTTTTCTTCTCTTACATTATGCTTTGTTACAGAATAATCTACCAGTTCTTCCTCATCTCAAAATCACTCGGCCACATATGAAGTCTAGACCTTGTATTTATGCTACCAAATTTCCACTTCTATTATTTCTATGTCAGCTAGATCTGTGTGTCCCTAGAGATCTGTAACAATCTATCCCAGCAGAGATTTTTGAAATCCTTTTTTAAAGCACTTTTACTTATACCAATTCTCTCTTTACCCTTTCTCATTCATGTGGGAGATAATATCTGCTCCACCACAGTACACACCGCTTACTTTCTCTGCCTTTCATGAAATAAAATGCTTGTTACTGTGAGTTCTAGTCCATTTGAAATTACGAGTTCAAGTTCATAATACATTTTAATTTATATTTTCCTATTCCTGCTCTTTGTCCTTACAGCCATTTTCTTCCACAGGTCATCATTCAGATGTAGGCTTACACTTTCAGAATTCCTCATTTGCCAAGTAGCTGTAAATCCCGAATTGTATGTGAAGCTACATCTTTTTATTGCATCTTTAGATGCTGTCATGGTTTGGTCTAATGTTCTTGACAGGGGGGCAAAGTGATCCATAGACCCACACCATGAGGAGGGAAAAGGTAGGGGAACAGGCCTGGATGAAGGAAAATCGTGGCAACGAGTTAAGGGAAAAAAAAAAACTTAATTTACTAAATGTAGTAGTGGGATGTGAAATAATACAATATAATCAGATATGAGGTCTCTGGGGAGACCTCATTGTGGCCTTCCAGTACTTGAAGGGACCATATAAACAGGAGGAGGAATGACTGTGATAGGACAAGGGGGAATGATTTTAAACTAACACAGGGGAGATTCAGGTTAGATGTTAGGAGGAAATTTTTCACTCAGAGGGTGGTGATGCACTGCAACAGATTGCCCAGAGAGGTTCTGGATGCCCCATCACTGGAGGCATTCAAGGCAAGGCTTGGTGTGGTTCTGGGCAGCCTGGTCTAGTGGTTGGTGACCCTGCCCATGGCAGGGGGCTTGAAGCTAGATGATCTTTGAGGTCCTTTTCAACCCAGGCAATTCTATGTTTCTGTGATGATAATACAATAAGATTGGAATTGAAGCTAATAAATAAAATGAGAGTTTCTGAAACTGAAATCCCTACTCTTGTGGTGTAGGCGAAACACCCAGGGAGCAAAGAGGGAAAGTCTTGAAACACCCAGTCAGTTTTGTCTTTCCCTCCAAATGGAAAACAGAAATGGAAGAATAAACTCATCTGGGAGTTGTAGTTCATTCTTCTCTTCCGAGACCAAAAGACCGGAAATACTAACAATCCATGGAACTGCAGCATTAATTCTTTGACTCCCAGTGTACTGCAGGACATGGGATATCGATGAAAAATCATCAAACTGTGACAGATGTTCATCTGAATTTTTATGTCTGTATCTCTTGTTCTTAGTTAACATCTCCAAAGCTCCTTCTCAAGTGATGCTTTAAAAATCCTTAATGAAAACTGTATAGAGAATTAGGTATATGCCAGGTAATTTGTTTCTTATCAGCTATTTTTCTTCCTTTCTAATGCCCCTCTGCATCTTTTTTCTTCTATAAAAATCCTAAAATAGAAACTATTAGGCTTGCTACCTGATAAGTATCCTTCTTTAACTTTCTTCATGAAGGTTACACAAAGCTTTCTTGAAATCATGTGTTGCTTCAGAAAACTATAAAAAGCTTTTATTCATGTCCTACAACATGTCACCATTGATCTTTGTATTTCTTCCCTCCACCTCAGTATTTTTTTAATCTTTCCACCTGTTACGCTACCAAAATTCATCAAAATAAATTAGCTTTCACAGTGACTCACAGCTACCTCTCCAAACACTTCACAGGATTATTTTGTTCTTCCAGACTGCGTATTAAATTTGTGTCCAGCAGAGCTCCAACAGTTCACATCTACTGGATTTATTGTCTCAATATTCTATGGAAATAAAACAAGACCCTCAAAACCACAGCCAAGCCCTGGTTAAAGACAAGGGAGAAAAATGTGCCCACAACATGAGTGGAAGGAATAGTATGCTGTATTTTCGTATTTGTAGTGAATTTAGGGCATTAATGATTTTTTTTTATGGACTCATTCTAAATATTAACTGTATTTTATGAACATAAGGAACACAGATTTATTACGGCTTTTATTTATTTATTTTTTTATGTATTTTAACTTTAAGATGAAAATTGTGCTGGGCTGCGTTCTCTCAGCTGTCAGAGCATGGATGAAAATCTCTCCGCAACTCAAAGTGCTAAACCTTTTGTGCATCCATACAGTTACCTTCCCTCATCTGACAAGAATACTTCAGTTGGCACAAATTCTTCACCATGTATGCTGCAGAAATCACCTATTTCCTCAGGTATAGCAAATACTGGTTTCATTCCAAGTCCCACATATTCAATATGTGTGTGTATGGAGGAGAAAGTAAAGATTTTTATATTTAAAGTGAAAAGAAAGCATGCTATAAATTATTTCTATAAATCTTCAGCCATCTATACAGAATCTTGGATTTACTGTGGTGGAGGACTCCTGGGGAATAAGAGTATCTGAAACTCTTCCCTGTCTAGATCCTCAGTTTGAGGAATATATGCAGGAAACTACAGAGATATTTTCACTAGACTTCAATAAAAATCCCAGAGGAAAGTGAAGTTAGCACCTCTCTCTTTTTATTACCGAGTTGGGTCATATACTAGAACAGTTTGACCATAGTCTGTAGAAGTTCTTTTATTGGAAGTGCTCAGAATTAATCCAGAAAAGGCCTTCAGCCACCTGACTTATCTCTGAAGTTGGCCCAGCTTTGAGTAGGATATGAGATGAGATGACCTCCTGAAATTGCCTCCTAACTTAAACAACACTGTGGTTCAGATAAAAAATATTCTGACAAATTTGGCAATTATCAGAACATATTAAATATGAAATACAACATAGTAGTCAAGTGACTATTGGACCAAAAAGAACTTTTAAACAACTTTCAGATCATTTTATGTTTTGTGTCACTAGTTTTCATCATACTTTATAATATTAATCAATCTTTTTTATTTCTCTCTGATCTCAGATTTTGTTTTGGAAACCATACAACAAAATGTAGCTAATCAGTGGATCCAAAGTAGGAGAGAAGAAATTATTGATCAGATGACTGAAGCGTGTTTGAATCAGTCACTGGATGCTCTTCTATCAAGATTTTTACTCATGAAAGAAGACTATGAACTTATAAGCACCAAACCTACAAGGACATCAAAAGTCCGACAACTGCTTGATACCTCAGATAGCCAAGGAGAGGAATTTGCCAGAATTATAATACAGAAGTTGAAAGATAACAAACAGCTAGGACTTCAACCTTACCCAGATATTGTATCTCATTCTCTAAGACTGCATTTTTAAATGTATTTGTATCTGTTTGAAGCCGTGTGAATATTTCTCAATACACAACTCCTTGTTTCTACGTGGTAATTTTATATCTGTACTGCTTTGTCTTTACTGCGCGTTGGTAGAGTCTCAAACAAAGGTACTGGGTTCATCAAGACTGCATTTGGTGAGTTTCCAGTCAATCATTTGGAGTTAAGCCACAAAGCCAAAAACTTGACGCTCGTGGACTGATTTTATGCAAGTATTTTGTTTATATCTGACAAAGAGAAATAATTAAATTATGCCTGTTTTACATATTTTCTGTTTATACATATCCTTCCAGTTCACGGAATGGAGACAACTCAACTTGATACTGGTTGTTCTCCCTCCATCTGGTTTTTCCTGTAGAGGAGAGAAAAAGGCACATGATCTATTTTTAGTCTTGTATGTTACGTTGTGTTTATAAATAAATTTCCATCTTCCAGCCATACTGAGTATTCCTCTCAATATACCTGAGAGGAACAGAAGGTATTTTTACAGGATTTTTATTGTGTTTCGTTTTGTTTTTCCCATTTTGTTACCAGAACGAGCACTTCAGACCACGACCTAAGAAGAACGTGATCCAAAGAGGAGCCTGAGGGCAAGGAAGACCTTGTACAGATCATCAGCATTTTGCTAAGAAAGGATACATTAGAAGGGGTGAAGCTCTATTGTCTTACATTTTTTTGTTACACCTGCTTAAATTCCTCTTGATAACAGGCTATGATGAGAACTGCATACAGTTTGTAGCAGGGAATCCTCAGCTGCCAGGTTTTGCATATTTTTCATCTCATGCTGCTGAATCAAACTTCAGCTTTACTTTTAGTATTTACATGGTGAGCTGTAGTTTGAATTTGTACAAAGATCAAACGTCCACTGTGCTGCTAAGTTGGGCCCCTCCTGTGTGGCAGCAGAAGCAATGTGCTCAGCTCTTGGGAGGAAAATGCAGTGTCCTGACCTGCCTTAACCTTCTCTGGACAATGTCTCTGCCATCTGTTTGTTGTCTCAGGGATGGTGCTAACATGTCGAGGCACAAATGAGGCCATCTGGGAGAAAAGGTATGTGTTGGTTTATTGTTGTTTTTGCTTATTATTTAAAAGTCATTTCAGAAGGATTATTGACTACCTGGGCAGCTTTAAACTCAGTACAAAAAAAATTCTGATTTTAATTTGCACATTGCAGGCTAATCATTTTCACAGGTATTAACAAATAATTTTAATTTCTGTCAGTACTATCTAAAATTTGGGGAATCAAAATCACTGGTGCAAGAATGACATTGTTTTATAAAAAGAAGCAGATGAAAGATAAATTCTAAATGGCAGTTGTTTGGAATCCAGTGGAGGTGTGAGATCATCTCCATTTCAGTGTGATTCAAGCTTCAGTCTTGGCAGCATTACAGTTTTTTCAATATTTGTCTTATTTTGTGAAGAGATCACAAGAATATGATGATTAATTTATTGGATGGAAAAGAAGGTTTTACATGGGGTTTTTGTTTGGTTGTTTCTTTTTTGGAATAAGCTTTTGGTATAAACTGTGAGTTTGCATGTTATCCTGTTTCTCTCTGGAGGCTTTACAATTCTAGCTGAAACAGGGCAATGGTGCAATAAATGGGTGTGTTTTTTGTGGAGCAGACCTGCTGGTGTCTGGCAGGGACAGGCTCTGGGCTACCAGCCCTGCCTATGGGAGTTTAGTGCCAGACCTTTGTGTTTCATTGCATGTCACATTAAGTGACATTTGTTCATTATTCCTAGAGCCTGAAGAAAGATTTGTGTAATGCATGGTAACAAAATCTTGTTTCTTAGATGCACGTATAAAATCCACTGTGTATTTAAGGGCTTTCCTGAGTTATATTTTCAGTAACTAGGAGGAAAGCATCTTTATCAGTAACTTCTTAGAAGCTGGTAAGTTACTCTTGCGTTAAGTAGTGTCTGAAAGAGTTACAAACATGTGAAAAGGTAAAGGCTTTGGGGGAAAAAAAAAAAAAAAAAGAGAGAGAGAGGGTGTGCTCATTGTCCTGCCAGGTAGCATCTGATGTCTCACATGTCCACACAGCACAGAGGTCAGCGCCTGCACCTCCTTCCTACTTCTCCCCACATAAACTGCTGTGGATGCTGCCTTCATCCTCTGGCCTAGAGCAAATACCACGATGCTTTTTCTGTGTCACAACTTGAGCACAGCATAGATGTAGTGCTTCCTAACTCTCCACATTGCACACAGTCCATGCTGATGGTAACAGGATGTATTTAAAAATAAATAACCAAAGCAGCAACTGCCCTTTGTGTGCAGGCTGGCAGGTTCTGTTCTGAATTTGTGATTCATGCTGTTGATTCTTCTTACTGCTGCACCTTTGCAGTTCCTAGCCTCTGACATGCTTTGCAGCTTGCTCAGGTGCCTGCTGCACCTTTTCTGTCAGCACCTGCACAAGCTGCTGATCCCCAGGGATCATGTGGGTGGGTGGAACTGTGCAGAATGGATGGGGCAGATCCCAAAGCTGTTCCAAGTGCCACCAATGTAACTGTGTTTGTTGCCCACTCTCTAGTCCCTTCACAGCGAGGTGAGGACCTGCTGGTAGGACACTCAGCTGAGGGGAAAGGATATCCTGAGGCCTCTCCCTTCTTCTGCCTCTTGCATGTCAGTAGGGAACTGGGTTGAAGTCAGCTGACAGTGATAAATCTGGCCTACAGAGTCAGATTTATGCTGCTGCAATCACCATGTAGAGCCCCATGTTTTGTGCCACAACCTGGAGGTGGCACAGCTGCAGAAAATATATGTATATGTACATATATATATATTACCCCTAATCATGAATGTCTGTGCACATACATGATTATAAGTGTTCTGGCCAAAGCCCAGTACTCCAAGGAAACCAGAGACCACATGCTAGATTAAAGATCTAGAGGTCAAAATGTATGAGAATGGGCTGAGGTCCCTGGGTGTGCTCAGAGCAGAGCAGAGGAGCTGAGGGGCAGCCTGATGGCGGCTGCAGCTCTCACAGGGAGTGGAGAGGGGCAGAGCTGAGCTCTGCTCTCTGTGACAGAGACAGGGCCCGAGGGAACGGCGCGGAGCTGTGTCAGGGGAGGGGTGGGTAGGGGTTAGGGGTAGATTCTGCACCAGAGGGCAGTGGGCATGGAACAGATTGCCCAAGGGCAGTGGGCACGGCCCTACGCTGCCAGAGTTCAAGAAGCATGTAGACAGTGCTGTCAGAATCACAGAATGGTTTGGGGTGAAAGAGACCTTAAAGGTCCTCCTCCTCGAAGGAGTAGGATCTGTAAACATGTTCTCTTCAACACATCAGGCATGGAACGATTTCTTCAAGAGTGAGGCAGAGGCAGCCACACTTTGGACTTGATAGTTTTGGGGTCAGCATGGCTAAAGGGAGGTGGAAGCTGTGTGCCTGAGCCATGCAGGCTGCGTGAAGGGTGTGTGGAGATGACAGACAAATGAGCTCATACATCGGAGCCTGCCCCTGACAAATTTGTTAATTCCAGTAACATGAAAGAGGAACAGAATTTCTGTGTGACAGGAACACAGCACTGATTTTGACTGTGGCAGCAAGTCCAGAGCCAGCCAAAGAGCCAGGCAGAGTCACATTGTTCACACACAGCTTCTTTGTCGGGAAGGTCTGGTGTGTCTGCTATAGTCGTGCTCAGTGGACCCTGGACTGCACGTGAAGTAGTTGCAAGCTTTCAGAAAGACTGCCATCTGAAAATCTGGCAATCTGGCTGACTTTATCGCCGTTGGGAAATTTTCTGCTCAAATAAGCTTGCTTAATTATCCCCAAAAGAGACAGAGGAGTTCTTAGCGTTCTTTATTTGAATAAAGGGAGAGTCTACAAGGGGCATTTCCCCTGTAGGGTCTTTTAAAGTGCTGGGGGACACAGCCCCTCTTTTATGCCTGTACCCCAACCCTTATGAGCTCCATTGGCTCAGGTACCTGAGGTTCACATTTTTCTCAGTTGCCCTATGACGTGCCCCCTTCCCTCTCGTAGGCACCGCCCTTTTTTCCTTTCTTTGTACGTGGTTTGTAATCTGGATTCAGATTTTATTGTTTTACCCAACTAGCACTGTCTTTGTATCCTGTTTGACAAAGTCCATCACTCTTTGTGCTGTCAAGCAAACAAGCTTTATGTACAAGTACTAAGCTAGCATCTCCAGCCTGCAAACAAGTTTGGGTAACAAGTTGTTCTTCTCAAGTCTTATTTTGCAAGGACATCTTATCCTTTCTTCTTTCATCTCACCCTACCACTGTGCAAATACGCAGCAGTATTCTGTGCTTTCCTTACCTCTTCATTAGCAATTCCAAAGAGATTTTTCAGCTTTCTCTCTGCAAGGAGGAATGCTGTTGATGTTTCAGAGCACTGTTCTTGTTGACACTAAGAGCTTTCTGCTGAGCTGTAATAGCTCATTACCAGTCTTTTGACAAGTACATTGCCAAAGTAGTAACCTAGGACAAACCATTTTGCACTTGTAATCATTAGATCTCATATACCATTTTAGCATATATTGTAACTGTCTGCGTTCATCTTTCAGTTTTCACTCTGATGAAAATCTGGTGTCGTTAGACTCACAGAATATCCTGAGTTTCAAGTTACCCACGAGGATCATCGAGTTGATCTCCTGGCTCCACACAGGACCAGCCAAAATTGAAACCCGTGTCCAACAGCATTGTCCAAATAGATCTTAAACTCTGGCAGTTCGGGGCCATGACCACTGCTCTGAGGAACCTGTTCCATGCCTACCACCCTCTTGCAAAAAACCCTTACCTAATATCCAGTCTGGTTATTTTTCACCCTCTTTACTCTATATACTCCATATACTGTATTATCTTTATACATACGTCATTTGCAGCATCTGGACACCATCTGATCTTCATGATATGCTGTTACAATTCAAAAAGAACCTTTCATAAATATTCTGTACTTGTGCCAACCTGAACGGATGCGTCCATATAACATAGAGCAAGTCCAACCATAGCTAATTCCTGCATGTGTTGCTGCCCCATTGACACCAGCTGCGGATTTCATTGATCTTCACGTCCTCCTCCCACACATTGTGTTAACGTGGTTGGTAAAGATATCCTGACATGCCCTGTGTGCTATGTGCCGTCCTGTATGAGCTTCGTTAACTTACATAAAGTTCTGATTTCAACCAGTCAACGCAAATATTGACCTTCGTTCATCATTCAGGCTCTTAAAACTAATGCCAAATGGCATTCAGTGGCACCTTTCAAACAGGATTAGTTATAAGCGTTGCAGTTACAGATGAAACCTGTGCCAGCTAAAGCAATAAGATGCTTGATGGAAAGAGGAAGGAGAAGGAGGCAGAGAAAGTAGAGGGGTTGGAAGAGGTGAAGCTATACTGTCAGCTACGTCATGGCAATGGTATGAATGAAAAGGTCTTTAGAAACAATTGGAGCAGTCTTGTTTCCAGTGCAGAGCAGTAATGGCTGTGTAAGCAAGAAACCAAAGGATATCACAGCCTTTTCAGGCAAGTGTACTTCCTTCTGTTGTTCTCTAAGCAAATGTGTGTTTGCGTAGCAATAACAGAGAATCACTATGAGCAGCAAGTTGGCACAGGAGACAATCCTCGCTGCAGAAGGACTAGTCATAGAGTGCAAGGCTGTAAAAATGGATAGAAAAAGCATTATCAAGGAATTTTATTCACTTGTTTACCTTATGCATCCCATTTACTTAAAATGCAAGGTAAGAGTAATCCTCCTTTTCAGAGGAACTGGAATTTGCGTCCACAGAAGAAATGTTCAGGAATTATTTTTTTTCTTTTCATGCAGCCTGTGTGCTTTTATTTGGTTGCTTAATGCTGATTTCTGTACTGTTACTGTGAATCTGGGGGAAATGCTAAATACAATATAATCATCAAGGGCAGACCAGTAATGATTTTGGAAAGCATTAACGAAGAAAATGCTTTATGTTCCAGTACACAGCCTCTACAGAACAAAAGCAAAGGGCTGAAGCCAACTCGACAGCATGAAGAGGAGGCAAAAGCCCAACTGACAGTAGCACAGAAAAGAACAGTTCATTGCCTAAACTAAGGAATGTGATAAATTCAGACTTAAATTTCAGGGGGAAAGTCATTCTTGAAAATAGGACTGCAGACTTACTTTCTAGGCTGTAGTCTGTTAATACTGCCCTGGCAGGAGCAAGAAAATTTAAGATGATAGAGGTCCTGAGTAAAGAATGAAGACACTCAGCCTCTCTCTCCTAGCAGAGAATAACATGTGTGCAAAATGTCTGTTGCCAAAATGTTTCTTAATATATTAAGATGTACGTAACCACAAACTTGCAGGCAGCTGAAATTGTGCAGTCATTCCACTCAAACTGAAAAAAGCTTTCAGGGATAAATAACTGTTCTTTGCAGATAAAAAACATGAAATAACTTGGAGGCTGTTTATTCAGAATACTTAAAGAAGCCCAACAGCAACAACAGAGCCGTTTCTATGTAAACATTAACGGCGGACCTGTCTCGATCCATTACGGAGGGCATGTTTTTACAAGATGTTACTTTAAAAGGAAGAAATAGGAGGAGCACTGACTTATGATTGAAAGGTTTGGGATGTTTGTATTTTTCCTTTGGGTCATTGCAGCTTTCAGAATGGAACACACAACACGATACAGCACTCCTGCTTGTTTTCCAGTTGGAATACTGAGGCTGACTGGAGGGATATCTGGTTTTGAATACAATTATTTCCCATCTGGATTCTGATTAAGTCCTGTTACCTCAGTCCGGGCACTGAAGAGTCTTGCCCTGCTGCATCAGCTCCTTCTCAATGCCCTTTGGCACACAACAGATTTATGCCTTACTATTGGTCTCGTTGTTCATGGGAAACAAAAATTCCAGGTTAGTGATCTTGCATTTATTAACTTGTTGATCTCTCCAAAAGAGTTTATTTTCTAAATGTTTACTTGTTTTGGTAGATATTGTGCGTCATACTGATCTTTGTTTGTCCAAAGTACTTCAAAGGGAGGACAGTATATTGTTTCAGAAGACACAGGTGAATACACTGGGTAAGTTGTTTCATTCTTTATTTTTTTATCTTTTTATCTTCTTTAAAAGCATGCTTAATTAAAATAAGATCTTAGCACCAGCTCAGCCTCTTTTATGCATGACGCATCATGTCTGAAATTGTTAGAAAGACCACAGATATATAATCATAGTTAAGAAATCACAGAATCACAGAACTGTAGGGGTTGGAAGGGACCTCCAGAGATCATGGAGTCCAACCCCCTGCCAAAGCAGCTCCCTAGCCCAGGTTGCACAGGTAGGCGTCCAGGTGGGTCTGGAACATCTCCAGAGAAGGAGACTCCCCCACCTCTCTGTGCAGCCTGTGCCAGTGCTCCGTCAGTTCCCATACACATTTGTGCAGAACTTCCTATGCATCATCCCCTCATCCTATTGCCACACTCTGCTGAGAAGAGTCCAGCCTCATCCTTTTACATCACGCTCCTTAGATATTTACAGATGTGGATCAGATCCCCTCTGAGTCTTCTTTTTTCAAGGCTAAACAGACCCAGGTCTCTCAGCTTTTCCTCATATGAGAGGTGTTTCACACCCTCTGTCATCTTTGTAGCCCTCCACTGGACTCTTTCGAGGAGATCCCTGTTTTGTTTCTTTTTATTTTTGTACCAGGGAGCCCAGAAAATGTAACTGAGTTGATAAATATTTTATAATGAATAGACTAATAGAAAATACAGGAGAATGCACAGGTAAAACCTTTCTGTCTGAAAGGAAATAGTACCTCTCCCCTCTGAAAATCTTTCTGCTTTGCCAAATCCTGCCACACGAATATATTCTTTATGCAGTGTCAGTAACAGGTCTCATTGTGCCTTTTTAAATTAACAAGGAGTTAGACAGCATTCACTGGTTAATCTCTGGGAAAGTGATCTTGTCTTCAGTGTAGGTGGAGGAAGGTTTTACGGGTTCATTGTTTTTAAACTTCCTTTTTTCTTATTTTTACACAACTTTCTAAGGAATAGAGATTAGCTAGTATGTAAGCTGTCTGCTTCTGCCTGCTAATGATCTCAGTTGGGGTTGTTTGTGGAAACAGCATTCTAGGAGAGTCTGATCTTCCTTCTTGAGAGCTCGCATTGATTTTAGCATTCAAATAATACTGTAATAAATATAGCAGCTAAAGGCAAGGCAAATGAGAGGCTGTTCATACTAGCATTAACTGTGATGTCCTGTGTGCCTATTTAGAAGCAGCAGTTGCTCACTATTCAGCTACAGTAACCTGTCTGCTAAAGGTAGAAAGTATATCACCTACTCCCTGTAAGCTGCTGCGTTATCTTTTTCATGCCTTAGATTTGAACTGGAGTAGCTTCCCTCTGAAATATCCTCCGTGATTTGCTTTGGGGTGGAGACAGAGTACTGGGGCTATAGCAGATCCCTTGTCCAAGAAAACCAGCCTCTGAACGCAGGACTATGACTGGAGCATGTTAAGTATTAATTCACCAAAATATAAGCATAAAATTTAAAAAGCAAAAAGAAAGCTGAAGTTTCCTATTGAGTGCGTTTTTTACCTTAGAGGAGATCAAATTGATTTTTATTTTTTTTCAAATCTTTATTTTATGCTATAATTTCATAAAGCATAATCCTGTTTTGTTCTCTTCATCTCCTCTCACAATGGAAAATGTTTAACAGTATTATTCGCTCTGAATGCTCCCCTTAAGATCTCCTGAAGCTTATGCTTACCAACAGTATTTTGAAGTTTGATTTACACATTTTGGCTGTGTTGAAAACTCTTGTCATCTGATTTCATTCCTTAGCAACTAGTAATACAGTATCGTTGTTGGCTACTGCTTTTGTTTTACTTTATCTTATTTTTTCTATGTACTACACACAGGAAAAAAATATAGCCAAAATGCACCTGGAGGGTATACTGAGATTTCTCACAATTTTTAAAATGGCTTTATATACATTTATTGGTTTCTAATGCAAACAGACTTTGTTTTAAAATGTCATCAGTGGCATCTTTAACATTATTTTCTGACTGCGTTTAGAAAACTTTTTTAATGTTGCCTGGTTTCAATTTGCTGTATTTGTTGATGTCATAGCTGGCTCCTGTTGTTAAGAAGTACTTGGCAGTAGAGAACAATCAATGTAATGAAAAAAAAACATTAAATTATTTGGATTAACATTAAGATGTGACATCCTCAGTTTCCAAGGGAATCTGCTGGAGGGAACTATGTTTGGTTTCAGAGAGTTCTGAGTTACTAACTAGTTATTTACTATTTCTTGAACTAAAAGCTTGGAATTTCAAAGCAGCCTAATGGATAAATGCAGTTTATTCCCGTGGGAAGTCTCTGTGAGCGATATTTAAATTGTCCCATTTCCAATAACCCCTAACCAAGCCTTGCTTAATCATTTGGCAAATGTTAATTACCTCCTCAAGATGGAAGGAATCATTCATTAGGCTGTAGATTCCTGAAGGATGGGAATTGTTTGAGAAAACCTTACCCTAACAAACCTGCCCTGAACTAATCTATGGAAGAACTGTCTTCAATTCAGCTTTGGTTTTCAACTATTAACAAGCTGATCCTTTCCTTTCACTTCTACACAGGACTTCTGGTGGTGTATTCACACACACACACACACACACACACACACAAATAATAATTAAAAAAAAAAGCAAAAAAAAAAGCAACAATCACCTTCTGAGAATAATCAGTAGATAGTGGTGCTTCCCTTCTTTCCTTCTCTGCTGACCATCTACAAGTCCCTTTCTGTTGCCCATTACACGGAGAGGGTTTTATGCTCACTTTTTTTCAGGGAGGTTGTGGAATTCCTCCTTGAATATCTTTCCAAAGCCTCGTGGACGTGGTCCTGGGCTACCTGCTCTGGGTGCCCGCACTTGAGCAGATGGCTCCAGAGGTTTCTGCCAACCTCAGCCATCCTGGAATTCTGTGATTCTGTGCATACAGCTGGGAGTTATAGACAGGATTGCAAATAATTCAAGACCATAATGCTTATTTATGTTCTCAAGGCCTTCTGCTTTTTCTCCAGAAGGAAAATTTTCTTCAGTTTGTTGAGGAAGCCCCAGAGAAAGAATGGAACCAGCGTGAAAGTAGGATTCTGGAGCTCTGTAGTGTAGATTATTTGCCAACATAAGGCACAGGCAAGTGTTGGTAGCTGTTTCATTTAGTGTGCTGGAACACCAGCATGTTGATACCTGTCTGAAAACCATTTGCAGAGAGGAGCAGTTTTTTCTACATCGTACAGTCCATGGGAGCACATCAAGCCAGGGCTTTGCCTCATATCAGGAAGCTATTATGTTCTGCTCTTCAGATTCCAAAAACAAGAGTAACTGAAATATCTGCGTGTAACATTTTTGATGCCATAAAGTGTTACTATTTCAGCAAGGTTAGCTTTACCTATTCAACCATGCTAAAGTGGAATGCTGGAATACAAAGAATCTCCCTTTTCCAATTACTGTGTACCGCCTTTCTATTCTCAGGAAGCCATTCTGATTTCCTGTCCCCTGGAGGATTTATTGTAAAGTTCTGTTGCCTATTATAATGATTTTCCAACTGAAATTGGTCACTCATTGTAAGAACTCGGCTTGTTATACCTGTGATGTATGTCCCCAGTATGCAAGACCTCACAAATATTAACTCGCAGTGGCTTTATCTTGGATTATGTACACCCTTGAAAAATGACCTACAAGGATACCCAAGTGACAGTGAACCAGTCAAGCCTGACCAGTGAGTTTTGTTAGCTTAAGCTTTTCTGCACACCAGTTCAAAAGCAGAAACAGTGGTGATGGTCCCAAGATGGGGAACTGGTAGGATGAAGGGAACATGACATGTGAGGGTGAAGTGACATTGATGGCAATATGACAGAGCAAAACCTAAGGCTGTGGGTCAGGGTTGGTAGGAATAAAATGCTGAGCTATAAATAAGGGAAAGTATTAAACCATGGCAGTAGACTGCTGCACCTCCTCACAATGCTTGTCCTTGTCTTGATTTATAACAGCAGTAAATTCTTTATGCCTATAACAGCAGATTCTTCTCCTTTTTCCATTATACAGAAAGGTTTGACAGGAGACAGTTTCCTAGTTTTTCTAAATTTCTTAATATCTTGAAGACTTCAATGAAAACTAATGAGAAACTTAATTTAATGAAAGCATAGTCTTGAATAACAAAATAACTTACAGATTGTGACCACACTGAATAAGAACAGTGCATTATCAAAGCTGTTGGGAATACTGTAGAGTAGAAGAGGGAGAGAGCAAAGCTGCTTAAAAGTTTTTGACCTCAGGAAGCTACTTTCTTGCAGGACTTCAGCTAATGTAAACTGGGAGTACAGTAAATTTACGTCTAATTAATTATGGCAGTTGAATCCCCTATGCTTTGATTCTCAAGACTGTACACATTTATGGACATAATTCAGTGTCTGGTTAAAAGTTTTGCTAATGTGGCATTTCTCAAAGTACAGAAGTTTGAACTGCTTCTTCTTCTCATTTATTTTCTTTCAAAATGTTTTTAGCCGCAGTCATTTATTTATGAAAGAAATATTTCTACATACAGCTTTGGTTGCACATTTTCAGAAAAAATAATCTTTTGCTAACACAAGAGGGATGAAAAAAAATATGCAAGACATTGTTACAAAAAAAAATAATGTTTAACTAAGGATAAAAATAATTTAATATTAAACTAAACATCAAAGTTCAGGTTTGATATCATGTATGCAAGTTACGTGTACTAGTGACAGCCTATCAATTGCATTATATTTGCTGCTTTACAGGAAAATAACTTGGTCTTATTTATCAATGAGATTTCATTTCAGGGAAGCAGATAGCCACTGTTTTTGATCAATCTACTTGCATAGCTCCATGCTCATATCATCTAAGGAACAACTGCATTTTAAATCCTTACTCCCTTTGGGCTGTGCCAACATTTGTGCATTTTGGCTCAGACCCAGATCTTTGAATGATCCAGGAAAGCAGAAAAAGCACAAGTTGATTTTAAGACAGCTGATTTCAAGAGTTGAATGCTGAAATTCTGTGTGCTGCCATCCCAGTGGGCTGCACAGGCAGCTGCAGACACAGGAAGGGGGTCCTGCCAACATCTCATGTAGTCATGGGGAGCAGAAACACAGCCAGGAGCTTCTGCAGGTATTATTAGCTCAGTTCTTTTTCTCCTTTTTTTTTTTTTCCTTTTTTTTTTCCTTTTACATGAAGGGGAAAATGACTTCTTTTCCTCTTTCTTTTCATACCATCAGGAAATGTGTGTCAGAGGTAAGAAACCAGGAATGCTTATTAGGAATTTTAAGGGAGAGCCTTGACTGATGGATTGGACGCCCGAAATTCCTCCCCTAGACCAAGGTGATATTTTTCATTCTTCAAGAGACAAAGTGAAAAGTAAAAGGACTCACCCATGTGTGAAGAGGAGGTCAGCATAAGATGGGATGAGCAGTCAAGCTCAAACACCTGTAGCATAAATTAATATTTAACTTTACTCCAGTGTTCCTCCACTGCTTCTGTGGTCAGCGAAGTACATTTGGGATGAAAAACAGCATTTGAATTTTTNATATTTTAATTTAGCAGTCACAGCTTCCATCAAATTGATGAAATTTTCCTCTCCCCTCTAATAATCTCAGCCGTAAATAAAATACATCTGAACAAAAACCTAAATTATAAATAAATATATATTTATATTATATAAATATATAAATTATAAATATATATATAAAAATTATATATTATTTATAATATTATATGTTATAAATAAATTCCTAAGAGCATATTCAAGGGATGAAAGAAGAATTTTCACAGCAGGTAAAAGAACAAAATCTCTGAAAAACTTGTCTGGGCACCTATGATCATAGTTATTAGTTTCTAGTAATCATAACTTTACTTACAAATACAAGCAGCTGCAATCAATCTGACTGCATTGTATGGTGGCTCGCAATGAGGAAAAATTGGTTGAACAATATAGTTAGCAAATGTGATTGCTATCACTGCCTGAGTTGTTGGTTCAATAATTAGCAAAGAAGACCACAGTCTAATGAAAGCCACAAAGGCACCAAATGCTTCCAGGATGTAGGCATAACTAGCTCCAGATTTGACGATAGATGTTCCCAACTCAGCATAACATAAAGCTCCAAACAGTGAAAACATTCCGCCAAGAGCCCAGATGATGAGAGAGAGTCCGAAGGAAGCACTGTACATTAAAACACCTCTGGGAGATACAAATATCCCAGAGCCAATCATATTCCCTACAATTAAAGAAACTCCATTTAGTAATGTAATTTCTTTTTTCATCTGCATTTTTTCACTTGTGTCTGCCATATCGTCCATGTCAGCGTTTCCATTCTTAGATTTGGATTTTTTCTTGCAGCATATTTGCCAGGATGTTGGCATCTTCGGCTAGAATTACCTGAAAACAAGAGGAGACAACATCTTTTGTAAAGCACGTAGCATCAAAGACATGAGCAAGTGATTAGTGTATAAGGCACAAATGGTACAAAGAACAATTACTTTGCCTGCTTTCCTCTTGTAGTCCACGAACCACACAGGAGCGTATAATCCTACCTTTCACCTTTGTGTACCTTTTGAATGGGTGAATGTGAGGTCACCGTCCTTGGTTATTAAGGTCTTAAAATTTGGTCTTAAAATTTTCCTTTCTTTCTTTCACATTTCTAAAATTGAACCCTGACTTCACTTTCATTATTTACCTTCAATTGTAAATCTACATTCTGTTGCTAAAGTAATCTTAGGGAAGAAACAGACACTCTTCCCCTGGAAACATGTGAAGTTAACACAAGTGAAGTTTCCCATACAGGGAAACCTAAAATTTGCAGCCATAATAATGTTCCATTATTCATTATTTATTTCTTCAGGGATTGCATTTTGAACACTGTGTTCCTAGAATATTTTCATACAAGAGAGTCCAACACCAGCACTTACAGGGCAAGATCCAAGTGCAGCAGGAACTGGGAACAATGATACAGCTGTGTGGTCACACAGATAAATCAACCCTGTGTACACATCACTCCTTGGGGATGAGATGGCAAGGGACAGCAAAAGAAAATATAGCAGCATGGACAACACCTATCCTTGGGTCAGGCTTACTCATACCAATGCTTGCACATAACAGTGACTTTTTTGGTGCCTGTCTGAAGAGAAATACATTTCTTCTTCCTCTCCCTTCACCCACCCACTCCAAAGAGCATCCAAAGAAAACTTCCTCAAAATCTTAAGAGCTAAAGCAAAGTTATTTTGTGCTGAACAAAACTCTTCTACACAACGCTGGCTGAAAACATTTGATCCCAAATGTATGTCATTAAAATGCAGATTGATGGCCTTTAAAAAAAAAATCACAACTTCCTGAGATGCATTTTTTGCTTTGTAAAGTATGTCAGTTTTAGAAGCTCTGAATAATTTATGACAATGTTTACCACTTTTATTGGTGCAACTCCGTCTCCTGGTTGATCAAGTAACTAATGAGGTCTGATGAGGATTAAAGATTAAAAGATATCAAACTGTCTTAAAAAAAAAATTCAAATGCTGTTTTTCATCCCAAATGTACTTCGCTGACCACAGAAGCAGTGGAGGAACACTGGAGTAAAGTTAAATATTAATTTATGCTACAGGTGTTTGAGCTTGACTGCTCATCCCATCTTATGCTGACCTCCTCTTCACACATGGGTGAGTCCTTTTACTTTTCACTTTGTCTCTTGAAGAATGAAAAATATCACCTTGGTCTAGGGGAGGAATTTCGGGCGTCCAATCCATCAGTCAAGGCTCTCCCTTAAAATTCCTAATAAGCATTCCTGGTTTCTTACCTCTGACACACATTTCCTGATGGTATGAAAAGAAAGAGGAAAAGAAGTCATTTTCCCCTTCATGTAAAAGGAAAAAAAAAAGGAAAA
>VXAB01010084.1:0-37795 GCA_013399175.1 Odontophorus gujanensis | reverse complement strand
CCTGACCCTCTACAGCCTGACCCAGCTCTCAACTCTTGACAGATCCAGAGCTCCTACTAGGAGATTCACATTCTATAGAGCAATTACTCATTTGGGATAGTTTAAATCATAGTATCATGCTTACCTTGACAATATCTAACATATCAGAATAGCTCAGTAGAGCAACAGGAATATCAATCTCTTCATATTGGCTCCTGTTACCCCCAGGAGGTACCTGAAAGACAGATCAAAACAGGTAAAAAAAAAAAAGAATTCATCTCTGCAAAAACTATCTACTACTTCAAAAGGGTTCAAATTTTGTTTTCTGTTAATTTAGAATGTTTTATGAAAGGGACTATGTACTCTAACCTAAACATTTCCTTACACAGTCAAACCACAGAAAAAATAATCCGAAACAAAAAATACTACTACTATACTATAAGAGTCTTAAACCAACTTCAAAACTGCCAAAGCATAAAACTTATTCACTCATTATATTCCCCTCCAGCACTTCAATGCCGAGGCAACTGCGGCAAAAATAAAACCAAAATAATAATCAACACAATAAATAAAAACCAAAAATATAAAATCTTCCCTTCTTGGTCCTACACTTGAGCAGAAAAATCTCGGTTTAAGAATCATGCTACTTTATTTTACCAGTGTCTGTATTCTTCCCTTTATACTTATACAAAATGATCCCTGAAACTGCTGGGACAAGTGCAAAACAGATTCACACCAATTTCTAAAAGTGATACAATTTCTAAGCCCAGTAGACTTTCCACTGCAGGTTGGAAAGTGAAGCTAGATCAATTTGTAGACAATATTCAGGAAGATGTTAAAATCACCTGACTGAATTACACTTGTGTAAGAGTCCCATGAAAAACTATAGTGAATAAGTGTTTAACTGCTCATAATGTATGTGATTACAGTCACAGTATTAGAAAACTGAAGGACTGTCCCATCCAAATACAAGAATCCAGAGCAGATGGTGAGAACTAAACTACTGAACTGAAGAATCACCTATGTTGGAAGGGACGCCTGATGTCTGCCTACTCCAATTCTGCTTTGAGAAGGAAGGTAAGAATTTCACCTAGGTTAAGAGATCAAAGTTAAGTGGTCAAAGGAGTTAAATACAGTTGGTGATCCATCATCCAAGTGGTGTCCCCCAGGGCTCAATACTGGGCCACTCCTATTTAATATCTTTATCAGTGATTTTGATGAGGGGATTGAATGCACCCTCAGTAAGCTCACTGACAACACAAAGTTGGTAGGGAGTGTTTATCTGTCAGAGGGTAGAAAGGCACTACAGAGGGACCTGGACAGACTGCATTGATGGGCCAAGGCAAACTGTGTAAGTTACAATAGGGCCAAGTGTTGGGTCCTGTATTTTAATTCACAACAACCCCAGAAAACCCTACAGAACCGTGGAAGAGAGGCTGAAAAGCTGCCTCACAGAAATGGACCTTGGTGGACAGTCAGCTCAATATGAGCCAGTGGTGTGCCCGAGTGGTCAGGAAGGACAATGGCATCCTGGCTTGGATCAGGAGTTGTATGGTAAGTAGGACTAGGGAAGTCATCCTCCCCCTGTACTCAGCACTGGTGAGGCCTCACCTCAAGTACTGAGTTCAGTTTTGGCATCTCAACCCAGAAAGGACATGGAGGTGCTGGAGCATGTCCAAAGAAGGGTAGCAAGGCTGGAGAAAGGTTTGAAGAATATGACTGAAAGAACTGGGGCTGTTTAGTCTGGGCAAGAGGAGGTTGAAGGGAGACCCTCATTACTCTATTCAAATATCTGAAAGGTGATTGCAACAAGAGTGGGCTTGGGCTCTTCCCCTTGGAAGCAAAAGGTAGGATTTGTCTCAGGGATGGAGAAGAGTTAGTAGTGGAATCCATATTGGGCTGGGACTGTTTTTATTGATCATTTTCATTGTTGGGGTGAAGAAGAAAGATAGAAAAGGAATTCTACAGTAGGATCTCAAAATTCAGGCTGTCAAATATCACACCAATTACAAGGACCTCAGCAAACGGAATGAGTGGAAGAAGACAGCCAATTCACCTCAGCACAGGCAAACACCAGGTAATGCAACTTGTGAAAAAGCAATCTAAACTATGTTTCTAAACTCTGAATCAGTGGCTATCACTCAGAAAGGGACCCCAAAAATCACTAACAGTTCTTGAAGTTGGTGACTCAGCATGTAAAAGCACGAAGATATCTAAGACATGTCAGGTATCATTAGAAAAGATACTGAGAACAAGACAAAGGCTGTAATTTGGCTGTGTAGAAAACCTGGATGCAGATGTACCACAATACTTCACAGTAAGCACTATTTCTTGGTCACCAGAAATCAAAGAGCTTGGAAGAGCTATAAAAGGGTGAATAAGGTCATCAGTGGGAACTTGTTTTATTAAACTAAAATTATATTCTAAACTAAAATTAAGTGTTAAGAAAGAAAGGGGAAAGGTCATTTTCCTATAGACCTAGGAAAATCAGTGGATAAACTGAACATAGAACACACAACTCTAGTACAAAGAGCCAGCTCTGAAATTTGACAAGAAATCAGCTTAAAACAGATTTATTTATTAAGATACTAGGCAATGATGTTCCAAAATCTGCAACGATAGAAGGTTGTCAATGCATAGTGGACAACTCTAAGTGCTATTTGTTATACAAAACTGCATCCAATAATCAAGAAATGCTTTTGCAGTTTAACTTGCAATGACAGCAGTAACTTCACATAAGCCACTAATGACTGCAACAGTGGAATGCAACAACCAAACTTCAAGCAACATCCAGTGTAAAAGATATGTCTCTTTAGTATTGACTAAAGTATTAAAACATTAATTTTACAAAACATATATTGGTAACAATCCAAATGTATCTTGTGCTTGGTGGGATATAGAAACTGCCCTTCTTTCTTTGATTGTAGTATGTTATATAATGTAAAAGTAATTGAGCTCTTTATTTGGATGTTACAGAGGCTGCATGCAGCACTCTGCCTACTCAAATGAGCATACCCTCTCATTTAATTAATCCTTCCTTCAGCTGTATTATTTTCCACTCAGAGCTGTGCAGTGTGGAAACAAAAATATGAATAATGTGCATGTGTTTAAAGAAGAAAATCAAATACCACCACCAACCACTGAAAATAAGCCAACATTAGAGCATCAGTGATACTGAAAGACAAAAATAGACTTACCAGCCTCTCTCTGCTAACAATCAGCAGCCCACGAGCTCCATTTATCTGAGCAAGCCTCACTTTCTCATAGAAGGTGCAGTTCCCTCGCATCACCATGGGGATTCGATTATTAAACCCCCCATCAGGTACATCAGAAGGAGAACACAAAACAGATGCTGTCTGATCCTGCAGTTGCAAGAGTGACTGAAAAGAAAGAAATTAAAAATTATATATCCTTTTTTTTAACTAATCAAAAGCAAATAGCACAGGGAGTTGTCTAAAACACAATTTAGAAATTTCAAGTAATGAAGTGATAAAAGTATTCTCATAGAAGCAATGGTGTCCTCTTTACAGGGAGAGCAGGTGAGACATGGGTTGTATGTAATGGGGATGCTTGCAGTTGGCAATGACACATTTGAAAGACTCTGGGGATCTTTTTGTGGGTGTACTGTAGGCTACTCAGGCAGGAGTATGATGCTGTGATTTTTTAAGGAGCTATGAGATTCACCTAAACCAGGTGTCCAAGTCTTTATAGATAAAGTCAACTTGCCATGAATAAGCTGCAAATACCAAGCAGAAAAAGTAGGACCAGAGATAATAGTGGCCTGCTATTTGATTAAATGGTCACTTCATAAACTGGGGCACAAACAAGGCACAGATGCCTCTGCCTTGGGCCCTGGGACCCTGGAGCTGTGAGTTGGAGGATTATGATAGTGGAAATTATAAACTCTCAGACAACCTCAAACTCATGCAGAACTTGCTAGATGCACGTAAGTCTATGTGGCCTAATGGGTATCAATCCCAAAGTACTCAAAAGAACTGGCTGATGTTTCAAGAAGGGCAAGAATTAAAACCATAGGAAAAGGCATGACAATACCCTGGGGTGCACCAGGCTCAACACTGCCACTGGGCAAGGGAAGGGGCTATCCTGCTCTTCCTGAGCTGAAAGTGAGACTGCTATGTGTAGAGCAAGCTCTATCAGCACTGAACACAGATGTACAGGAAGCTCAGCCTGGATCACCTCTTTTAATAAACAGTATTGCTGGAGTACTTGAGGGAAGGAGGAGCCAGAACAGGAAAGAGAAAAAAGGTTGAGGGAGAGTAAAGGAATAAAGATAAGTAGAGCTTATACCAAGGAGAAATTAAAATTATCTACAGAAGACAGGTCTGAACCTATGAAGCACACCAGTTTCAGTCCAGCACAAGCTCTTCAGGACTACATTGGTTCCTTATGAGCTACTGAAATGCATCTCCATCAATTTATAAGAATGTTTAAGACAAAATGTCTGTAGCACCCTCCATTAACTACAAATCTTAGAGCAACTCCCAGGGTGGTCAATCTGGATCCAGCTAAGCAAGACTCCAAGGCTCCCAAACAAGCTTTGTGCACTGTGTGGATTCCCTATACACTGCACTTCCATTCCTGCTATGGAAACAAAGTAATCCAGTGTATACCCTCACCAACTTAACAGAACAGTCAGGTCAGGTCTAAGACTTGATTCATAGAATTGTTTGAGTTGGAAGGGATCCTTAAAGGCCATCTAGTCTAACTCCTCTGCAACGAACAGGAATATCTACATCTTCATCAAATGCTCAGAGCCCCGTCCAGCCTGACCTTGAATGTCTCAAGGCATGGGGCATCCATCACCACTACTGGCAACCTGTGCCAGTGTGTTACCAACCTTGTTAAAAAAAAGCAACAAATAATCCACACATCTTTTTTCCTTGTATCCATTCTAAAACTCTCCTCTTCAAGTTTGAAACTATTTCCACTTATCCTATCGCAACCGATCCTATTAAAAAGTCCAACCCCTTCATTTTTACAGCTCCCCTTTAGAAAAAAGAAGACTATTTCTCAATTTTCCCCAGGTCACTCCCTCCTCCAGGCTGAACAGCCCCAGCTCTCTCCTCATACAGAGGCTACTCCATCCCCAGAATAATTTTTATGGCTCTCCTCTGGATGCACTCCAACAGATCCATGTCTCTCCTGTACCAACTTCACATCTGGATGCAGTATTCCAGGTAAGGTCTCACCAGCACAGAGCAGAGAACCAGGATCACCTCTCTCACCCTGCTGTCCATGTTGCTTTGGATGCAGCCCAGGATACAGTTGGCTTTCTGGGTTGCAAGGGCACATTGCTGACTCATGTCCAGATGCCACCCACCAGTACACCCATGCCTTTTTTGGCAGTGCTGCACTCAATCCTTTCATACCCCAGCATGTAAGGATAGCAGAGGTTGCTGTGACTGAGGTGTTTCTCTTCAGATTTTGGGCATGACAGGAAAACAAATGCCAGGTGTCAACGTACATTCTCAGCCAAATTATCTTCTTAGAAAGCGTGGTGCTATTATGGAGGGATGGAATCATTACCTAAGAGGCAACTTCACTAGTAGAAATGAAAAGAAAAAAACATAATAGCAAAAGCTTCTCAGATCTTAAAGGATCCCTTGATATTTCATAAATTGAAGATCCTATGCCCGGTAAAGAAACTCAGCATGAACAGGGCCTTAGGCAACCTAATCTAAGGCCTTACTTTCAAAGCTGGACCAGAAAACCTCCCTAACACCCTTCCAACTTTGATTTTCCTGTAACAGGCTTATGCACTCTTATAAAGGATTCCCCCAACTTAGTCTTCTTGTTTAGACATCCTGAATAATGTATAACTAATCTCTGCAAAATTGAATCTTCTAGGAATACAGATCAGACAAAAACTATGCATAATAAAGAGGACAAAGAAGCAAGGTGCCAGTTTCCTCCTCACATTCTAGCTACTCCTCTCTCATTTGTCAGAGTGAGTTCCTCCTATTTCTGTCTTTCTCGTCTTCAATCTTCTCATAGAAGAAAGGAAAGAATCCAAAGCTGCGTGAGCTGACAGCTGACAACAAAAACAACTTAAGTTTAGGTATCAGTAATTACAAGCTGTATCAAAAGAAGAATGAACTAATGAGAAAGCACTAGAGGTCATGTTTCAAGGTATCAGGAAGGACCTAGAGTATCTTTTTCGTATAATACTGACACACAGAGACTCCTTTCCAAACATGGTTAAGTTCTATTCTCATTTATTTAATCACCACATGCAGAAGGAAGATTGATTTGAACCTGAAGTAGCTGTTATCCTTTGTATGTTGCTTAGAAAGGAGTATCGACCTTATAGCACTGTCTAGGGAGATAGATGGAAAACATCTGCAAAGTAGAGCAAGCAAATCAGGTGCATTAGATTCTACTAATCTAAGATAGGAATTAGAGTTTCCCCCTAGAAGGGCAATTTTGAGTACATTCTTTTAGTTGCTAGGCCTGGTACTTACAGCTTTACCCAGATCATGCGGCAGATGGGCCCACTGGGAGTTGAAGAGGATACAGTAGTCTTTACCTTTGCTGCTCCCCTTCTCTGAAAGGACATGGACCATTCCATACTCACAGAACACCTGAAAACAAGAACAAAAAAATCAATACAGGTTTATTCAGTGCCAATTTGGCTCATATGATACAGTAGAAGTAATGGGCTTAACTTGCTGTTGACTAATCTGCTTCTTACTTAAAAAGTAAAGATCTTACAAAGTTTCAATATCCGCAGAGGGAATGCAGAGAAAAGTAAACACGGCGGCATGCAGTGAATATACCAGGATGAGTATATGCTCAATTGTACACACTTGACTATCATAGTGTCCGTACAGACAAGTGTTCCAAACACATCTGAATATACATACTCCCTTTAATACAGATATTTTCAGCTTCCCATTTCTGCAAAACACTGCACAGCAAACACAACAGATTCTCAATTATTTTGGTTATGTCAGATTGCAGCATTTGCAAACAAAATTTGAAGTTAGAGGCTAGCACAGGTCAAATGCCAATCACAGAAGTCGGCAAAATTCAACTGTTTGGTATTATCCAGTACAGTGAGAAGGAAAAAACAAACCAAACTTACCATGAAATTTTCACCTAGCTTTTTATTCTCCATAATGAACTTGTAAGGGAACTGTTGAATCATGGCCTGAACCACTGATTGGTCACCTGAGGTGAGCATCGAGTCAGCCATGGGGGCACAGGTGGAGGTGATAATACCTGTGTGATTGGAAGGGGTGGAGCCTGGCTCCGCCTCTCCCCAAGCCCCATTTAAGGGCTGACTACCACCAGGAAAGGATCTCTTCTTGGAGATCCCTCCTATGTGGAGTTCACTGCAAGTCTTTTCCATCTGAAAGGTGAGCCATTTTCCTTTTGTATTATTTGTGCACCATCTGTATAGACCTAACTAAATATACCATCTTCTGTACTATTCTTAAGTGCCATCTTTAAGATCACTCACATTACAGAACTGTATTCCTTTGTTTCCTTCCCTTCTTCCCTTTATGAGCACCAGATATATTCCCACTATCTAACCAAGAAGCCAAACACTAACTACAAGCCCATGTATAGAGCCTGCTGAAGTATTTTTGTGGTGGCAACAGTTTTCTGCTTGTACATCAAGTCCAAGGAGGTAAATACCCAGGCAACCAGATACCAGCAAGGAAAACAAAGCAACTGTGGAAGTATGTGCAACTTTCCTACCACTAATTACAGTGATGGAAGTTTTACATATACTAGTAGTGGCTTCATTTCCATATTAATGGAACAAAATACCCTGTAAATGCTCTTTGTTCTCAACAATAGAGGAAGAAATGAACCACAGAATCACCAAGGTTGGTAAAGATCATCCAGTCCAACCATCCACCTACTATCAATATTTCCTCGTTATACCACATCCCTTAGTACAACATCTAAACCAAGTATATATTACTGCTCCTGCAGCCAAGGGGATTTGATCCAAGTGTTCCTGCCTGATTCCTTCTTCCTTTTCTAAGAGTTATAAAGAAATGTAGTAGGCTTCAAGACTGAAAAAAAGACAAAAAAAACAATTTTCAGATGTAATCATGGATCCATTTTCAGTTCATTTTCATTTCACAAAACTCTATGCATTCCATTTGAAAATCTGCAGGGAGTTGAAATTAGATATTCAACTCAAAAATTTGATCACATCTCTGACCTCCCTTACCAGAGAAAAATACCCCTCCCTTCACAATCACACCTTATTCATGTCATCCCTTTTTGGCAGTATGTACATCGGTGAACAACAGTTTTCAAGGATGAGGCACAAGGAGGGTAAGATTCCCTGCATCTCTAAGGAACACCTTGAGAACTCACTTCACTGCCATCAAACAAGAACGATGCATTAGTTTCACAAAAATGCGGTCCAATATCCCACTAGTTTTATCACAGATTTGGTTATGTTGAAAGGTCATCAAGTTCTAGCCCCCTGTTTGTGGAGGGGGGAAAGAGGAAGGACCAAAAGTGTTTCTTTCTTATTGCTGCCAAATCTGATCAAGTTTAAGGGCTGCTGTGGTTTAACCCAGCAGGCAGCCCAGCAGCACACAGCTGTTCACTCACTCCACAGCAGAAGAGAAAAGAAAGACTCATGTTAAGATAAAGACAGTTTACTAGGACAGAAAAGGAAGGGAAAACAAAGGAATACACTAAATGAGTCATAGACAACATAACCACTTACCACCAGTCAACCAGTGCTTAGCTGGACCCTGACCTTCACCCCCTTCCAGGTTTATTGTTCAGCATACTGTCATGTTGTATAGGATGATCCTTTGGCTGGTTTGGGTCCAGTACCCTAGTTCTGTCCCCTCCCAAGCTCCTCACAGGCAAGAAGGTACAAGAAGCTGAAACATCCCTGATGCAGTGCTAGCACTGCTCAGTAACATCAGTGCATTACAATGTCATTCTCATCCTAGATCCCAAACACAACTCTATATAGCTCCTATGAAGAAAGTTAACCCATGTCTCAGCTGAAACCAGGCCAGCTCAATTCTGAATATTACATGTACAGCAATCTCCAAGAGTTTAAGGCAGCTTCAAAGGAGGAAGCTACCTGCAGTAGGATGGCTTTATGCATTTGAAAATACATCAACTTGTACAGTTGTATAGTTTCTCTTATAAATGTCAAGCTTTCATCCCTAAAATGACATAATAAGTACAGTATGTGTTACTACGTTTCCATTTAAATAAGCATTACTGGAACTCAGTAATAATCCCCAAGCAGCACACTGCAGACAGTAATATGCACTTGTGCTTTCTGAACAGCTCAGTGGATGTACTTTAAAGAAATAGTGGAGTAAAAGGTTTCTAATGTGAAGAGCTCAAAACATTTTAGAAAGCTGTGCACTTGTGTGCCAAAAGCTAAGTAAAACCAAGGATGAGAGGAATTAAATGGAACATGAGCAGGGCTAAAAGTAGAAGAAGGTGCAGGGAGTTGTACATGGTCCATGGAGTACAAAACCAAATGTGGATTAACATACATTTTTACAACACAATTTTCTTAGCATCAAAGCATAGTTCTGAAGTCTGTTAACAAACATTTCAAGCTTGTTATTCTCTCTCACCTCAGAAGTCACAGGTATTAGTTTCTTTTTTCCATACTGAAGGGCTTTGATGCCTCCAGTTTTGGGTCTGTTTATATCACTAGGTATCAGATAGCAAAAGGAAGGTCAAGGCAGGGCAGCTGATGCACTGGGACAGTAGCAACACTTGTTTCCAGTTTCCAGAGATCACACCATATCCTAGGCAAAACTAGGAGAATTACTTTCCTATGCAGATCTCATACAACCTTCCCACAACCCCTAAGGACTCTCTTCTAAGAGTCAACCTCAAGTCCAGCCTGTTCCAAATACTGAAGGAAAACACAACTGCTCTTAAAGTTCTTTTACAATTCTTGCTTCTCAGAGTACATATGATTTGGAAAACACTTCAGATAAGTGTTGAAAGAAGATAGGGAGAAGTTCAGTTCACTGATGTCTCAAGAAACTGCAACATGAGCAGCTAAGTCAACCTAGTGGCACCTTCTTACTTCCTCTCTACCCTGCCCCACATACAGGTACCTAAACCTCTTTTCTTTCACAGAAAGAGGCAAAGCATGAAAATGGAGACTGACCTTTAAGGCAGTACCTTCCATAACAAAAATGTAAGATAACACTGAAAGAGGCAATTAATTACACTACAAGGTCAAAGAAGTCTGGATGTATGTGGAGAAGTTGCCTCTTACATATTAGGATTATAAATTTGTATGGCAGTACTTGGGGGGAGAAGACACTGTTCACTTATACATGATCTCTCTAAATTCACAACCATCTCAGCTCTGCCAACACAACTGAAATAATACAAGCTAATCAACCAACCTCTAAAAACTTCTGTGGGAGTGACAGAGTTTAACCTCAGTGCAACTTCTAGTACAAGCTAGGCTAGTGATAACCACACCATGGCACAGAAAAAGCAAATCAGCACTTTGTTCTTCACTTAAGAAGACCAGTTCACAGTCACATCACAGGCAGGATTTGGTCTGTACAAATATACACAGAGAATGAAGCATTGCTTGTTACTCAGTCAGTCACAACTAAGAAACACCCCCTGCTCTGTAAGGACTGATGTATCCACAGCTATAATAGCTGAGCAGTATAGAGCAAAGAAAACCAGCACAGAATTAACTGCCAGGTTGCTACTGGTTTATTTTGTTACCACCTGTTTTTTCAACAAATTAATCAAACTGAAAGCAAATTACCTTTTTGCCTTGTTAATCTTAGTGGAATATGCTGCACTTATATTTTGAAGATAAGTAGAAGCTATGAAACTGATCTTAAAGAGGTTTGACAGACTGTGCTCTGTTTCAGGAGCTGTACCCACTCTCACTGTAGATGTCACACAAGACATGTAATAGAGTTCCTAAGAGCTGGGGTACATTCTTACCCACAAACTGCACAGATCAGCTTGAAGACCAATAACAGACAGCAAACTTGCAGACAAAGAAAGCACTGCTTCAACAAGCACTGTACAGAGAGCTTCATACTCAGTGTGACAACTCATGACTAAATTGCCAACAACTACTTTAACCCAGAACTTCAGACAGTCTTTTCAACCCTACATAATCTACCACTGATTTTAAGTACAGGACCATGATCTGAAAATTAGCATAGTGAACAGCAGCAAGATCTCACACAGCTTACTAGCTTCCTCACTGGTCAAAGGCTCACTTACACCAGCTATTGCTACAGGAGAATGCCAGTGCAATGAAGGAATAGTGAGAATAAGAAAGAAGTTGTATGAAAAATGAGGACTGTGACACCAGAGCAAGATCTAAGGGAAACTGCACTAGCACACTCAGACTTTTAAGACTGAACCCTTCTTCAGGAATTCCCAAACAAGTGCCCAGATTTGGGGGAGCCATGCTTAATAGCCAACCTGCTATAAATCAGAGTTCAGGGAACAAACCTGGTCACATCTCCCAACATCCTTCCCCTCTCCCTGAGAAAGAATTATCTGGGAGCCCTATCTCTCAGGGTAGAAGGGGGAAGACAAAGAATTGCTAATGCAAGAGTAAGCCTCTGAATTTAAATATATGCCATCATTGTAGGAGGTGTCAGCTTCATCCTCCTCAAATAACCCCATCTGTCAGTCTCTGGTCCTGTTATCACTGTAGTGCAAGTGCACAATTACACTCTTACCTACCTCAAGCTGAGGATGATGGACTAGCTAAAGATCATACAGCAACTACCAGAGATGTAAAATCATCGCAATATCAGTGTTATTTAAGCAAGTTTTAAACAAACTAGCTTAGGTATCTGGAATACATTAGCAGCTTACAACAAGTTATCTTCTCGCTGCTGCAGCAGAGCCAACTCAGTGCCCCAGCCAGTCTATTCAAAGCTTGCTCAAGTATGTAATGCAGCTATTCTGCTGCACAAACTCACTAGACAACTTGCTTACAGAAAGGCAGTATACTGCAATAGATGGAGCTGAAGCCAAGACCTGCAAGTACCAGGTCTCAAGCAGAAGACTCTCATTGGCTTTCCACACTGATGTAGTCACATTTTCAAAGCTTATGATGACCTCGATGCTAGACCTCAAACCACTCTAATACCTTATTAATTTCCCAACAACATGCTAGCACTGGCAGCCCACTTGAAGCATTACTAGAGGCTACAAAATGCACCAGGCATGTGGAGAATGAGGAATAAAACAGGCAATGTACATGAAAGAAAAAAATAAGTTAAATGGCAATTGGCTCATTCTATCACTGAGGATCACTGGCAAGGGAGCAGTAAAAACATAGGTAAGGAAGAGGGAAAAACTGGACTACTGTTTTCAGATACTACGCTAATAAGATCTAAGAAGGTATACTACTCTACAGAGTACCCAAAAAAACCAAACAGTTAAGATATTTTAATGAGATTTCCAGAATGCAGAAGAGCAGAACTTAAAATACAAAAGCTATGTACCATACGGCAGAACAGCGGCTATTCTCTCTCTGCCTGGATTGTCACAAGTGCCCATTAGACTTCTGAAAGCTCATCCCACAGAGCTTCTTAGTGTCACAGAACAGCTTATGTTAGAAAGAACCTTAAGGATCAACCTTAAGGAACATTCAGTTCCAACCCCCTACTACAGGCTGGGTGCCCCTCACCAACTCAGGCTGCCTAAGGGCCCACCCAGGGCATCACCCACCTCCAGAGACAGAGCACCCACAACTCTCTGTGCAGCAGTGCCAGCATCTCACCACCCTCACACCATAGAAAGAGAGCAAGAATCAAGACAAGCTGTAGATTCACTAGGAGCCACCTTCGTTTCACACCAGCCAGTTTCTCAGAGAGGGTCTGTCAGTCAGACAGAGCCCAAAGCCAAGTGCCCCTGGTCTGGTTGCTTTTCCTTAAGGATTTCACTGTTTGTTTTTTTTTAAGAACTATAATGACTATGCTGATAAAAACTGAACAAAGAGAACTAACATGGGAACACTGAGAAACCGTAGTGGGCACAATAGCAACGAAGTGCGGTGGGGCACAGTGTGGAGTGTGAACGGCACCACCTTCTCTCTCCAACAGAAGCACCGGAGGCTGGCCATTCCAACCCTACGGACAGCCCCTCTCACCACTGCCGGGCAGCCCCTTCCCCGCATCGTTAAAGGATCAGTAAGGGATCACCTTCCGACCGAGCGGGGCCAGGCCCTCTCAGCCCCAGCCAAGGGGTGGGAACCGGCACCGAGTTCCACCCCTTACCCAACCGCTGCCCCGAGCACCCGCAGGGCACCTCCAGCACAGAACCCAGGGCGCTCCCACAGCCGACTCAGCCGCTCACCTGCCGCAATGAAAGCAGAGAGAGCAGAGCGAACCGAGTCCACCGCGCCGCCATGCCGGGCCCGCCGCGCCGCCGCCCGCTTTTGTTTCCGACCGGGCCGGGCCAGGCCCCTTCCGCACCGGGTATCCCAGCAACCCGCCCCGGAAGTTCCGCTCCGGAAGTTCCGCCCCGGCGCTCCTCGGAGAGCCAATGGTTTGCGTCGGCGCGAAGCGTCACTTCTGGTGGCGGTAAATGAAATGGCGAACGTCGGTGGGGGCGGCGGTGGGGCGAGCAAGATGGCGGTGAGGAGGGGGCGGTTGTGGGCGCGGGGTCTGTTCCCCGAGGGTTGGGTGATCCCTTGGGTGGGCACTGCGGTTCCGTTGAGCGGTCTCGGGGTGTCGGTGTGGTGTGGGCGGCCCTCCTGTGGGGCTTTGCCTCTGTGGGCTGTACCCGATGGCTGCTCCTTTGTGCCTGACTTTGCCCTGGGGTGATCTCTGCAGTAGCTTTACGAGCAGATTAAAGGTGAAGAAAGTATAAAAGTGCTGTGAAGTACATAGCAAAATAGGAGATGCGGTGAGGTCTGGCAGGTTTCGTTTTGAATTCACGTTGACTTTGTTTCTCGCTGTCAGGACAAGGAGAAGAAGAAGAAGGAGAGCATTTTAGATCTATCCAAGTATATCGACAAAACGATCCGGGTGAAGTTCCAGGGTGGGAGAGAAGGTAAGTGGGCGCCTGCCCCGGTCTGGGCTGTGTGCACCTGTAGTGATCAGCTCTGTGCTTCATTGCATGTCTGTGCTTTGTGTGTGTACTTCTGTCTCCTGCGGGCATCCTGCTTTCAGGGCAGGGTGGTGGCTAATGGGTGCTTCTGTTCCTTGCTGTTTGCTGTTTCTTGGTGGGAAGCTTCTCTCTCTTCATGTTTCTGTGAATTCCCTCACTCTGATTTTATGTATGTTTCATCTGTATGCTTTTTTTTTTTTTTTTTAATCTTTTGTTTGCTGTCTTGAATTTTCTTGTTTCATTTTCCAGACTTTGCAAGGGTGTGCTGAAAGCAGCAAACAAAGGTGTTATGGTTCATGTGCCTGTCATACCTCTCGTCTCTTAACTATACACTCCTTCATTTCTTACGTTGTTTCAGTATATTTCAGCCTCTATTTGTTGCTTTCAGGGCTGTTACATTTTGTCCTCTGTCTTATTTGCTCCTTTGTCATACCTACATCTGTCCATCCCAGGACGCTGGTGGTGCCACCTGCAGACCATTTGTTCATCTCAAAGTTAATGGTATGCTGAGTGGGAGCTTTGCACAGCATCCTCAGTTTGTCTTTAAAATCTCATTTACAGCTTCGTTGGGCCCTGATGTTTACAAATGCATGCTGTTAAGTGTGGGGTGATTTTGTATTTTATTTTATTGTAGTTCTTGAGCAATTGACAATTCCATCAAATCTGTTGGCTTAGATTTTGTTTTAAAAAAATGACATTAATTACCTCTGATCTCCATGTAATCCCTCGGATTGTAGGAGTCTCTTTTTGATTTGAGCTGGTAGCAATGGTAGTAATGCTAATGGTAGTAATCAGGTATTTTTCAGTACAAGAATTCTTTCTGTGTAGCCCTGCAATTTATTTACAGACTAGTCTTGAAGAATTGTGTTTTTTTCTAAATAACGCAGTTGGCTGTCTGCAGTGCATTCCTATAAAGCTAAAAAGATCTATCTTCTAGCTGTCTTTCTGGAATATGGTTGTCTAAGGAAAGCACTTGTCTCACCTTGTCCTTCCCTTTCTATAGGAAACCTTTTTATTTGTAGCATTTGTTTATTTGCTATGTTGAGGTATTCTTGAAAAGCACATGAAACTGGAAGAAAATATGAAGCTTTCTTTAAGGAATCCACGCTATTGGAACTGATTGAAAAATCTGAATTTTCAGTTGATGCAACACAGATTGGGTTCTTGTGCATTTGCATTTTGTTAGAGGGTGCTGTTTAATGTTGCTGTTAGTTTGGTAACCTTGGCTGAAGGAGTGGTCAGACCTGGAGAACTGAGGGTGTCCTATGCGTGGTTCTGTGTTGCTGTGTTCCTGATTTTGGTTTCTAATCATTCTGCTGTGTGTGGTCTTTAATAGCAAGTGGTGTCTTGAAAGGATTTGACCCTCTACTGAACCTTGTGCTTGATGGTACCATTGAATATATGCGTGGTAAGTAATGCACAGTCTGTGTAAGTCAGCTTTCCTTTACCCTGTATCCCCTAGAGCAATTGACTTAACAGAAAACTGACAGCTCTACCAGAATCTGCAGATTGACATAATCTGAGCTTGGACTGGTACACAGCAGCGAAGTGTAAAGGAAGGGGTAATATACACAGGTTAGATTTACCACATTTTCTGTGGTGCTGTTACCATAGAATGGCTTGGGTTGGAAGGAACCTTTACAATCATCTAGTTCCAACCTCTCTACTGTAGCCAGGGACATCTCCCTCTAGACCAGGTTGCTCACAACCCCATCCAGCCTGGCCTTGAATGCCTCCACACCCTCTCTGGGTAACTGTGGCAGTGTCTCACCACCCTCACAATAAACAAATTCTTCTTAATATCTGATCTAAATCCATCTTCCAGTTTAAAACCATTTCCCCTCCTCCTGTTGCTACATGCCCTTATAAAAAGTCCCTCCCCAGCTTTCCTGTAGGCCCCTCCAGATCCCCCTGGAGCCTTCTCCAGGCTGAAAAGCTCCAGCTCTCTCAGCCTGTCTCTCTAAGGGATGTGCTCCAGCCCGCTGATCATCTCTGTGGCCTTGTTGTTAGTCTTTGCTTGAGCTCCTGTATAACTCATTCAGTACTCCTGTTTTAAATTTGAATGAATTCACTCCCTTCAGATAAGGCAGTTTGCATTACTTTCTGTGAACTGCTGGAGAGATGAGTCTTGCTCAAAGCATGAAAAGCATGTCAGTAAGAGTATCTTACTGTCTTATAAACTGTACTGTAAATACCTTCTTTGTCTTTCTGTGGAATTTTAGCCTTCTGTAACTTCTTTGAGCTAATAGAGCTGTAATTTTTTTTTCCCCATAAAATCAGTATTTGTTGTTGAAAGAGACCCACGAGGACCATCAAGTCCAACTCCTGGCTTTACCCTTTGTCTGAGAGTGTTATTCAAAGACTCCTTGAACTCTAGCAGCTCGTGGGTTGTGCCCACTGCCCCGGGGAGCTGTTCCCTGCCCACCACTATCCTAATGCTCCTGACCCTCCTCTGCTGTTCCCTTGGGCACTGTTTCTGTCCCCTGCGAGCAGCACTGCCCTTCTGCTTTCTGTGAGGAGCTCCAACTGCTATGAGGCCTTTCCTCAGCTCTGGTCTGAACAAACTCAGGGCCCTCAGCTACTCCTTGTACATTGTAACCTCCAGACTCTTCACCATCTTTGTAGCCATCATTTGGATGATCTCTGATAGTTTTATATCCTTCTAATATTGTGGTGTCGAAGCCTGCACTGAATAGTCAAGGTGAGGTTGCACAAGTGCAGGGTAGAGTCATAAAATGTTTTGGGTTGAAAGGGACTTTTAAGGATCACCCGTTTCCAATCCTTCCATTAGATCAAGCTGCCCAAAGCCTCATCCAGCCTGTTTTTGAATATATCCACAGCTTCTTTGGGTACAGACTGTACCTGTGTCCTACCGCCTTTACAGTGAAGATTTTTCCCAATAATTAATTGACTGTCTTTTAGCTTGAAATTCTTACCACTTGTCCTATCACTATACTCCCTGTCAGAGTCCCTTGGAACCTTTTCTGTATGCTCCCTTTACATACTGGGAGGCTGCTATAAGGCCTCCCTGGAGCTTTCTCTTCTCCAGGCCAAACACCACAAATCTCCTTCAGCCTTTCTTTGTAAGAGAGGTTCTCCAGACCTCAGACCATCTTTGTGGCTTCCTCTTGTCCTTCTCTAATAGATCTGTGTATGAATATGCTGACATCTGAAGGAGGATAGAATTGGCCTTTGCTGTGTTGTTTGTCTGTTCCCATGCACAGCCTCTTCTGGTTTGGTCTAGAAATAGATCACCAGAAGATTTCTGGTTAGTCTGTTTTGAGTTGAGTCTTGTGATCTGCATTGACCAGTGTTTGCCTAGAAGACCATTTAAAATGGGATCAGGTTTGATTTCTTCTTTTCCTACTCTTATCTTTTTTTTTGTCATTTTTATCTATGCTTTTGATTAGGGTAAATGAAAGGGACTTTGTATTCTTTAAAATACGCATGTTCTGCTTTGCATACAAAGTGGAGCTCTTTGTCACTCAGTAGTAAGTGCTGCTTGGATAACTAATGAATCAGTAATGTTCTGAAGTAATCAGATATTATTGCTGCATCATTTTAATAGTCTGTGCTCAATAAAACAATGCTGAGAAGTCTGGAAAGGTTGTCTTACTTTTTAAAGTTGATGAAATTTATTACCTTCCTTTAGTTGCCATTGTAACTATAGATCTCTGCTTTTCAGACCCAGATGATCAGTACAAATTAACAGAAGACACACGTCAGCTGGGACTTGTGGTCTGCAGAGGGACTTCTGTGGTTCTCATCTGCCCTCAGGATGGAATGGAAGCAATTCCAAACCCTTTCATTCAGCAGCAAGATGGATAATGGCATTAGACTGTCTTTAAAGACTTTGAAGATGCAGATCATTGGAGAGAACGATCAGTGTGTGAGAAGCTTCATGTTTTTGGAGAGGAGTTTGAATGTGTGTTTATTGGTGTGAAAGAACAGTTTACTTTCATTTTTTGTGTCTTTCCATGAATAGTAAGAGAATGAGATGTGACGTGCAAGGGGCAAGTTCTGATTACTTTCTTTTTTTCCTCAAATAAATGTGGAGCTCTACATTGTTAAGGAATGAGAGGGGAGAATATTCTGTCTATGAATTGTCAGAAATACTCCTGGTATTGTGAGTCTTGAAACAACCATGTAAAATTAGTAAAGAATTCTCTGAACACTGCTCATTTGATTTACATTTTAAAATACTTTAAAATTTATTTGAAATAATCTGAATACATTAGGACTTGTTTTTCTTCCTCTTAGACGTCAGTACTCAGCTGGGAAACGTTTTGCATCGTGTTTTAGGCTTTCTGCTGGCGAGTTAATCTCTCTTTCCTGTTTGCTGCAGCGGAAGCAAATTACTTGGATCATATGGTGTCTTATCACCTTTACAAACTGCATTGCTAAGAAGGTGTTTTTTAATTATTTTTTTTTCTTTTTAGCACTTGCTTCAAATTACTGTGAATTGGAAGGCTTCCACACTTCTACATAAAGACTGGAGTCTCTTGTCAGATTATTGTCTCAGCTGGGTGATACGAACATTATGGAAGTGTTTGTTAGTGGAGATTATAGGGGAGGAATTAAGATCCTAATGTTCAGTTGAAGCAGTGTCTGGAAATACTGCCCATTTTTATATTGTAGCTGTCTACTTGTGGTTGCACTTGTTTACTTACAAATCAAATTGTAACATTTTATTTCTTTGCAAGTAGCAAGATTTGAGGAGTTGTGAACAAATAAATACAAATTAACCTGTTCCTAAATGTCCATTTTTTAGTCTGAGAAAAGTGCCCTGCAGCTGCCATTGCAGTCTTCCACGCTAAACAAATCTAAAGAACATTTGTTCAAGAGCTGGGTGGACACAACAAAACCAGCCGTGACCAGATCACAAGCTGTGCATGTTTCCAAAGCAGAAAATAAATGAGAAGTGGCTGACAGTGTTTGGTCTTGATTAGCAACTTAATTCATAGCTTTTCCTGGGTCACTGCTGAAATGAAGGTGAACTTGAAGTCATTTCAAAGTCAGTATATGAGACTCTCCTAGGGAGTTGTGCCTTGTGTGGTGTAGTGTGTGCATGAAGGAGTGCTTCTGGATTTTAAGTTCCTATGGGTTCATTCTTTGGGTGTTTCCTGCAGATGACTATACAGTCATGTTCCTTCCAACCTTTTTTTATTTTTTATTTTTTTCCTTAATGTTGCAAAACTTAGAATGGTTTAGATGGAAAGGACCTTCAAAGATCGTCAAGTCCAACTGCCTGACTTCTTCAGGGCTAGCAGAGTTAGCACATTATTGAGAGCATTATACATGTGGCTCTTGAAGACTGATGGACTTGGGTGTCAAACAGCTCTCCAGTGTTTGTTTATCCTCATATTAAAGAGATCCTTCTTAATGTCCAGTCTGAGTGTCCCCTGGTGCATCTCTGTGCTGTTCCCATGTGTGCTGTAATCAGTTACCATAGAGAAGAGGTTGAAACTTCTCCACTTACATAATTGCACGACTTCAGTAGATAAATTCTGATTTAGTGCATAGGGAAGAATTTGCTTTCCAGCCTGTGTGGACTTGAACAGTCTGTCCCTGGGAAGGGAGAGGGACTGCTGGTTACTGATAACAGTCACACACGATGTCTGGTGTCTGTTCTGAGTGTAGCATGTGATGTAGGCCCACTGAAACTCCCGGGAGGTTTCTAAATTCTAGATGCAGTGGTCTTCCTGGAGCATATGACACATATAAATTCTGGAGAGGGACATGGTTCCAGGGTTTCCTACCAGTTAATAGGTTATTTGAATTTCATCACAAGGTGTAGGACTTTTCTGCAGACATTTGAATAATATTTTGGGGCAAATCAGCAATGTGGAAACTAAGAAATCAATTTCAGGTGTATTTATTTAATACTAAATAGAACTGCATAAAACCAATGTGACAGAAGTGACTTTTCCAGAAATAGAATAGGAACCACTGCAGAAGATATGTGCACCTGATCCACATAGTGCTGCTGTTTGCTGAAAGCTGCTTGGAAATGGGGCAGAGTCCTCCTAGAATTGGCTCTTTAGGATTAGAGTCCTTAGTTCAAGCTGTGCAAAGCCTTCCACTTACCAGATTGATGTAAATGCTTTGGAAAATCCACTGTGTGAAGTCAGTGATCTGTACAGTTACTTAGTACGCTGAGAATAGCTTAGTGTGTGGCTGCTTTCTGGGTTTGGATGAGGGCTCTTTCCTTCCCCTACTTTCTGTTGAAGTTTAAAGCTGAGTGCTGTGTGTATTTGGAATTTGATGTTAGACTGGTGAAGGATTTAATTTTGGGAATGTTTTTCTGGAATGCGTCAACCTTTCTTAAGTGGTTTGTAGAAAGAAAGGTAAGATGTGGTTTTTTTTCCTCAATGGGTTCAGTATTAATCTACAATTTCCTGAGATGACATCAGTGCTCAAGGATGTTTTGGTTGTACATTTCACTCTTTCTACTTGGAGAACAGCTCTCCTAATAACCTAGCTAAGGTAGATTCCAATTAAATCTGCCAAATTTGGGTTATGCAGTTCTCTTGCCACTGCAAAAAGCACCAGGAAGTATGGAAGACCAAAGCAGGAGCACAGAAATCATGTTCTATTTTTAGAACAAGATTGGCCTGTCTTGCATTTATCCCAGCTAGGCAGATAGTATTTCTAGCAACCTCACGAGTGAAGGCTGCTTAAGGACTGAGTTAAAATTAACTACCCGGCCGTCAACAGACATGGGGTCTGCACAGGAACCTGAAGAGCTGGATTCTCAGGCAGAAATGGTTGCAGACACGATTCTTGAGGTCGGAGCGAGCCTTTTTCACGTCAGCCGTAAGGCACTTTCGTTGCACAGCCGTTACTTTGAAGCGATGTTCTTTGGGGGCACAAAGGAGAGCTCTGAGCACCACGTAGTGATCAGAGGGATTGATGCAGCGCCTTTCCAGGCACTTGTTGAGTTCACTCGCACAGCCCAAGTGCTCATACATCAAGAAAATGTGACCAGCTTGCTGGAAACTGCTGATTTTTTTCAGTTTGATAGAGTGAAACTTCTGTGTGAGAAATTTCTGGAGAGAGAGCTGCATGTTTCCAACTGCCTGGGCCTGATGACCTACTCACAGCATTTTGCCTTTATAGAGCTGCACGCATCTGCCATGAACGTGGCTCTCACCCACTGGGGGGATGTGATGTCACAAGAGGAATTTAAGGCACTACCCAAAGAAACGCTGATGCAGTTCCTCAAAAGCGATGACCTTTTTGTCCCTCGAGAAGATGTGATATTTGACAGCATCATGATGTGGATAATGGAGGATCCAGCAACAAGAGAGAAAGACTTTCTGGATTTGGTGGCCGAAGTCAGGGTCGCTTTTCTGAGTTTGTCCTTCCTTGATATCTTGGTGAAGCGCAGCAAGCGCTCTGGGCAGGCAGATACCTTCTCCAGACTGATCAGGAAGTTGGACAGCTGTCCTCCACCGAGCTGGCAAAACGTGAAACTGTGTCCTTACCCAAGTCGGAGCTATGACACCTTGTATGTCCTGGGAGGAAAGCGTGACAAGGAACAGCAAGAATTATTTCTGTTTCAACCCAAAACGGGGACCTGGCAGGCTTGTTCTCCATTGCAGCGCAGAAATCTCACCCAATATGCAGTGGCAGCAGTAGGTAACTCACAGAGCTGTAACTTAAGTGGTGCTAGCAGCTGGGACTGAGTGAATGCAAGCACTGAGGCTTGGAGGCCCAAATGCAATGAATTCAGCGGCCTCTACTATGAAATACATCATTGCTAAAAACCTCACTTGTACTCAGAAATGGCTCAAAGAATGGTTTTGTTTTGCTTAGTGCTGTGAGAATGCTAGGCAAGGCTGAATACTTTTCACGTTGCAGAAGCAGTGAAGGTATTGGACTCCTCACGTCAGCTTTATCTGGAGCAAAACCAATGACTTTAAGCAGCACATTTTTTTGAGCCTCTTTTTCATGGTTGTTTTGCCAGACAGTGTTTTATAGTTGCCTTTAAAAAAAAAAGGTACATATGGATGTCCTTGGAGACTTTTCAAGGCAGCTCAAAAACATGGCTTCCCTTACCTGGTGTTGGTGAGACCCATCTCAAGTGGGACCCTGGAAGAGTGATCCCCTGAGGCTGTTTCCAACCTGTGCTTCTATGATTCTCCTCCAGGGAGACTTGGAAGGAGTTGCTGCATCCTGTTGGCCTATGTATCAAAAATTGCCGACTAATGAAGGAGCAGTAATTTTCTCTGCTTATCTTGCAGCCTTTTGGTACAGCATAGAAAGAAAAGAGCAACTTCCAACCTTCATATAACTGATGCTTTTCTTTGTTGTCTTTCCAGGAAGCTTCCTTTTTGTAACAGGAGGATATTTCCGAGATGAGTTTGTGTGGTATAGTGTGGATTGGGTGCTGATCTACAACTGTCTGACCAATAGCTGGCTGGAAGGCCCAGCCATGAAGAAGTCTCGCAACAGCCATTGTGCAGTAGGAGTAGGGCTCTACCTGTATGTGCTTGGAGGGAGCACGGATGAAGGCATCATCGCAGAAGTGGAGCGCATGGCGTTGGTGGACTCTGAGTGGGAAAGCATGAGTCCTATGGTTCAGCCTGTGGAGCGGGGAGATGCTGTCAGCGTGGGAACCCAGATCTACGTGGTCTGTGGCCTGGATGAAAACGGACATGTCTATGATGGAGTGCAAAGGTTGAACACAGAGACAGACAGCTGGGATGTCATCTCATTTTCTCCACTTCCAAGGTAAGAAATAATCTTATTGGACCTGACAGGAAGATAAAGGCTCTGCTGCAGGGGTTAACCTTGGTGAAGGGGCAGACTCCCACCCAGCTGTTCTCTCATTTTCCTTTCTGAACAGGGATGGGGAAGATGGAGGACATTATAGTCAGTCCATTAACAGTTCCTCATTGTTCCTCCTTCTTTCTCACACTTTTTTACATGCTACAGTGTAGGTTCTTCCCATGTTCTGCAGTCCTTCAGGATAAACCAGCTCTAATGTAGGCTTCTCCGTGGGCTGCAGATCCTCTTGGGATAGCTGGCTCCATCTGTGGAGTGGTCCCCTCCACTGGCTGTGGGGGATTCACTTGGAGCATATTCTCCTCATTCTTCTGACTATGGTGTCTGTGGAGACGATTTGCTCTTTTTTTGCCCTTCTCAGCCTTTGTGGTATTTTTTCATTGAAGACGCAAATACAATTTTACTGTGGAGTTTTTATAGGGGCTGCATTTTTTTTTTTTATCTTGTTGGAGTTGGTTGATCCCAACAAGCATGTTTACACTCACCAACCACTTGCTCATTCCCTGTGAATGGGATGTGAGAGAACAGGAAGAGCACATGCAGGAATACTTGTGGGTTGAGATAAAGGCAATTCAATAATTGAAAGAAAGAGGAAGAAAATACAAAATAAATGATGCAAAGGCAATTATTTATCACCTCCCACAAGCTGACCGATGCCTGGTGAGTCTCCAAGTGGTGAATACTTCCTTGTTTGCCCTCTGTATTTGGGTTTCCAGTTACTCTGACTCCCAGTTATACTTCTAACCAAGTGAAACACAGACTGTCCTAGCAATTTCCCAAAAGTTTGAAGCTAAGCTCCTGCATATTTTAGGCTGACATCCAACTCCAAATGGTTGAATCTCAGTGAGAGAGGATTTACCACATCCCATTCCTTAGTTCCAGGCCTGATTATGTTTTTTCTTCAAAGGGAACTTATTTCCAGGTAGACATTCCCTGACACCTTCTTCTAGCTATTGAATTTACATTTCTGTGTACGTTGTTAAGTTTCTATCTATGATGACTCTTATTTTTAATAGAGAACAATTAAAGACAGCTGTTTCTTTAAACTATATATGAATCATGGCTCAATGTTTGGAGAGCATGGACAAAGAAATCCTTTTCCATGTTCTGTATTGTTACGAGGGGAAATTCTTTACAACTTTAATGAGACTGACTTTGAGAGGTGGCTTTATTTGTAGATGAACTTTGTTGTAATTGGAAAAAATAACTCCATATAGCCGCAGTTACCTCAGTTCTCCAAGACACTTTGTTGTTAGGCTGGGCTCCTTGTGGCACTTCCAGGTGCTGATGAAGAACTAAAACCCTGCAAATGAGGACTCATATACACTGTTTTACCTTTATGAGATCAGACCCTCTTGCTGCTGCCCGTAGTTTCTGTTCCAACTAAAGCATTCTCCTCCTAGGTGGCTTAAATTGATTGTCTTTTCATTACAGCTGAATTGAAATGTATCAGGGGAACTGTGCCCCAAACTGGAAAAGCATAAACATGCACACACACATACACACATGCACTCAATCACAGTAGAGCACTGGAAAAATGAAAATTAAAATAATAGTAATCTGAAAATAGTAAAGGCTTCTAATATATCAGTTCCAAGTTATTCACTTATGAGATATACTACAAAATAAAGAATGGAGAAGCTGAGACTTAAAAACCTCCTGGGGTTTAATTACAGAGAAACAGTACCTTGTGCATCGGGAGCAATCATGCCATGCATCAGTGCAGGCTGGGACTGAGCTGTCCCTGTAGAGACCTGCTGGAAAAAACATTGGGGCTCACACTGAATGCCAGCACTAGTGTGATCCAACTATTAAATGGATGTTTTAATATGAGGAGTTATGTGGCACTGAATATTTCAGATCTTTCTGTTGACTCTCATTAAGGATTGCTCCTCTCTCAGGTATGATCTCTGCATCACATCACTGAATGGTGCTCTGTACACCATAGGAGGGGAAGCTTTCCGATTTGATGTGGAGACAGATGAGTGGACCCACGTCGACGAAGAATGCTTGACCCAGAAATTCTTCATGGGATGCAGCACTGTGAATGGGCAAATCTATCTGCTTGGGCAGAGAAAGGGTAACAGTGCCCTCCCTATTGTAGTCCTCTTTGATCCCTATGTTGATATGTGCCAGGTCATAGACAACAAACTCCCTTGTCCCCTTCCTATTCATGGTTGTGTCTCTGTGAGAAGGTTTGATACCTATGCTGAGTGATGTCAGATCTGGGATAACCATGAAGGAAAAGTCATGTGCTTTACAGCCAATGTGAACTGGATTGTATCATATTTGGTTTGTGAAATATGCTAAATTTTGCAAATAGATCTCTTTCCTTCCTAGCTTTGTTATCCAAAATAGAGATAATGTGTAATATTCCAACAGAATTAATACACCCCTATGGAATGTTTCCATTCAGACTAACTTATAATCTCTGGCAGAAAAAGCATACACTTAGAAGAGTTCCAGTTGCTTTCCAGTTCAGGAGCCTTATCCCGAGGTATGTGTTCAGCTAAGCAAAACCTTTTAGACACGATTTGTTTCATGCCATTCCCACAGCAAACATCAGCTGGCTGGGCCTTCTCTGTGGGAGCAGTCCATCCTTGCCCCAAAGCTTGGCCATTTTAGAGTACCAAACTGAAAACTTATGTGGAGGTTAAAGCAAGAGTAGTTCCCATGCAACTGGTCTCATAAGGTGGCAAGCAACAGCTATCAGTGTCCTCCAAAGCTGTAAGTTGGTTCAACAGTTTCCAGTAAGACTTTGGCTGATAGATCATTGTTCCTGGATAAGTGACCATAGAATAATAGTAAAGCAAAACTCCCAATAGAAGAAGTAAAGAAATCATTTCCTAAAGTTACTTATTGCCTGGAAACTATACAATGAAATTTAAGAAGTCTTCTCCAAAAGTAATGCCTCCTATTTGATGATGTCAACCCATGACATTAGAGGCATTGGTGGGATGGCAGTAGGGATTGAACCTTCTTACCAACATCCCATTATATTTTGCTGCCATATGACAGATGGCAGCAGAGGGGCAGTCTGACAGGATGGGACTGATGTGGGAGTGCTGGTGAAGTAAGGGGCATCACTGCATTCCTCCGTGCAAAACAAATGACACCCACTGACATTCATTCACACTTCCAGAACATTTTTGGAGACCAACCAGTGGATGCAGCACAGTGTGGGGTGAGTGGTGTCTTTCAGCAGTGGGTCACCTCCACTGCTCCAGGTTTTGTTTGAGTGCAGCACACAGCTCTTATTCATCACTGTTGAAAATGTATAACTAGTGGCAGTGACTGTATTGAGAAATAGCATTCTGTAGCTGAAAATTTGTTCTATCAAATAGTGTTACTGTGCTCTTTGTATCTGTTATAGTTTCCATGGAAGTAAATAGGAGGTGTTACTTTTGGAGCAGCCAGTGTAGATGCTAGATGGTGCTTTGGGTGTACCACTGGGGAGGGGTCTATGAGCCTGTCTGGCTTCTTCCTCCAGGTCCTATTCAGCCTTTGTACTTTTAAGCCTCTGTCTGGCTCTTGATGTGGGAACGAACTTGTGCTACTTGTTCTTTTCCTCTGCTTCACTCCCGTCGCTTTCCTCAGTGTCACTTCTTGCATCTTTTTTTTTCTGTAGGAAGGAAAGATGATTTAAACGAGCTGCAGAACCTCTGCCGTGTTGTATTATAAAGGAAACTAGTCCTGCTTTCATTCAGAGCTCTGAGAGGTATAATAGAAATAATAGGTGAGCTCTGGTCCTTAAAGCCAGTGTGGTAATTGTCCCTGCATTTGAAAGTCTGAAACAGCCAAGTGTTTCTGTAACATCTGAACTTTTTGGGCGAACCTGACAATGTTCTTGTAATGAGACCTTCTGAAAATAAGTTTAAAAATATACATCCAGAAGCTGTTGGATGTGTTGAATGGCACAGAGTGGGACAGCCTCTAAAGGAGCTAAGCCTTTGAGAGAAGAAGATGAAGAGTGAACATAAGTAAACTGAAGGTGGAAGCTTGCTCTTGTTGCTTTGTGAGTATGTAGTCTAGTTTGGATTTTATATATTGGTACATACACTCATAAATGTATGTAATGGCATTCAGGATCATAGGGAAATCATATGGGAAAAGGACTTCAAGTGGTCGTGTACTCCAACCTCTTCCTCAAAGCATGGTCAGCTTTGATGTCAGACCAGTTTCTCAGAAGGAAGGGCACTGCACCACCACATGGAATCACACAGCACCACAGAATTGCAGGGGTTAGAAGGGATCTCAAGATATCATTGACTCCAACCCTCTGCTAAAGCAGTTCCCTACAATAGGACACACAGATAGATGTCCAGATGGGTCTTGAATATCTCCATAGAAGGAGACTCCACCACCTCTCTGGGCAGCCTGCTTCTGTGTNCTTTGATGTCAGACCAGTTTCTCAGAAGGAAGGGCACTGCACCACCACATGGAATCACACAGCACCACAGAATTGCAGGGGTTAGAAGGGATCTCAAGATATCATTGACTCCAACCCTCTGCTAAAGCAGTTCCCTACAATAGGACACACAGATAGATGTCCAGATGGGTCTTGAATATCTCCATAGAAGGAGACTCCCCCACCTCTCTGGGCAGCCTGCTTCTGTGTTCCATCACTCTTACTGTAATGTTCTTTCACAAAATAGTATGACACTTCCTACGTTCAAGTTTTAGGCCATTACTCCTTGTACTATTGCTGCACAACACTGAGAAGAGCCTGGCCTCATCCATTTGCCTCCTACCTCCCTTCAGATATTTGTAAACATGAATCAGATCTCAGTCTTCTTTTCCCCAGGCTGAACAGACTCAGGTCAATCAGCCTTTCCTCATACAGGAGATGCTCCAGGCCCTGTTTCATCTCTGTGGCCCTCCACTGGACTGCTTTGAGGTGATTCCTGTCTTTTTTGCACTGGGGAGCCCAGAAGTGGAAACAATATTCTAAATGTGGCCTCCCCAGGGCAGAGTGGAGAGGAGGATCACCTCCCTTGCCCTGTTGGCCGCACTCAGTGCAGTGCACTCCAGAAGACCATACTCCTCCCTGAGCAACCTCTTCTGCTGCTTTACTGCCCTCACCATGAAAAAGTTTTTTCTTTATACGCAGATTGAACTGCTTACTTCAGCTTTTGTCTGTTGTTTCTTGTCCTCCTATTGTTCACCACTAGGAAGAACCTGGCTCTTCCTTCTTAAAAGCCTCCCTTTAGATGCTGGAAGGCTTCTAGTAGCTTCTCCTGAAGGCTACCCAGCCCATTTCCCTCAGCCCCTCCTCCCAGAGCATGTACTTCAGCCCCTCACTATTGGTGGACGTCTGTGTAATTGTTGTTGCTTTCCTGGGTGACCCAAATCTGGGCACAGCACACGAGGTGTTACTCTATTGACTCGCTATGCTCCTTGTCATATAGCCCAGGATTGTCTTGGCTTTCTTTGCTGGCAGAGTCCACACTTGGTTTGTGTCCATCTCCAAAATATAGAGGTCCTGTTTTGCCCCACAGCCCTCTGTTCTGGCAGAAGATTCTCCCTCGTCAGGTGGAGGACTTCTGATTTTTTCCTTGTTGACCTTCATGAGGTTCCCAAAAGCCAAATCCTCCACCTTCCTTGAGCTGTTCCAAGTAGCAGTGCCTTGAACACAGTGACTCTTCTCATTTTGTCATTGTATGTGAAATAGATGAGAGCATACTCCGTTGTATCCTTCAGAGAAACTATTTTTTCTCTTCATCTAGTTTAATGAAGGTGCAGCTCAGTATAAGCTGAAGGCAAACAAAATACCCAAGTATCGAGCTGCTTCTCTCATCTACGTGAAGCTGCCCATTCAACCCTCAGCACATGACTTCAGTTCTGAAGCTCCTGGGCTGTTTGGTTGGGCAGCCCCTTTTCCCCTACCCTGTCCCTGCAGGTGTGCAGGAACCACACTGGATCTCATGGTAATGGAGGAGAAAAAGGTTTTTCTTACCGCACCATAGAGGATGACACTGAAGGTCATCTGGAGGATTAGATAGGACCAAAAAATGTGCAACAGCTGCAGGATCATCAGGAAAGCATTTATCAGACAGCTTAGGAAGAACATCTCAAATTTTGTCACATAGTAGTAGTATATGCTGTGGGAGACAGAGAGAAACAAATGAGAAGGTACAAGACTCCAGCAGGCTGTGTGCCTTCACACTTAACAAGAGTCAAGAATCTTTCTGGGCAGATATTTGTCTCCTGAGTCCCCTGAGCAGAGCTGAGCTGTGCTGGGACTGTGAAATCATGCTTCAGTTTGATGTCATCTTGCTCTTCCCCAGAAATGGACTCTACCCAGCTCTAGTAAGCATGTCCCAGGTCCAAGAAGACATGTAGTGACTTAAAATTGCCAACCAACCCATAGTGTTTGCAGACAGGCTGCTTGATGGAAACCTGCCTTGCCTCCCAGGAGCAGCAGGCAGTGCTCCTCCCTGGGCTGGAGCTGGAGCTGGGTGTCTGTGGCAGCATGTAACGATCCCAGCATGGGAGACAGCCAGAGCCTGGGGACAAAGGGCAGCCTGCAACTCTAGGTTAATTTATAGCTTACAACCCTCAGCTTTCCTTCTCAGTTCCCCCACTTCTAGCTGAATTCATCTTTGAGCTTACCTGGAATGTTCTGTTCATTAAAACATAACTCACATTAGAGGGAAAATGAGAAGCCGGGAGCTGATGAACACCACAGCAAATGCAATAAAGACCACTTCGCAGACCCGCTTCCATTTCATGTAGTGGAGAACCTTGGCCAACTGTGGAGAGACCAACTGCTGTATATTCCATGTGGTTACATGTTGCTTCCCCCATCCCTTTCCTGCAGGGCTGCAGGGATTTCCCATGAGCTGATGGGTTACTGGATTTGTTGATTGAAGTTCCTGTTCTGCACTCACTTTTCCCCAGGAGCTATAAATCTGATGCTTCCTAAATGCCCTGGTCCTCCCATTGCACAGGTCACGTGTAACAAGGCACTACTGACAGACATGAGCATGGATCTGCATTTCTGAGTGAGGGGAACTCACCTCTAGAAGGTAATCAGAGGCATCGTGGACCAGCATGATCATCACCCCAAGCCGTATCAGGTTGGCACAATAGGATACAAAGATCAGAGTGATGGTGGCAATGTGGTGGATGATCTGTTCCTTAAAGTCCTGTAAGGAGAAGATAGAGCATCTTCACCTGGCAGCAGCTGTTTGTGGATGGTGCTGCCTCACTGGACATGGCAAACACTTAGCATCCAGAAATTCAGATGAATGCCAGTCAGGTACACGCTGGTGTAAATGTGAAAGAAGACGGGCTGTCTAAATTTTCCATGAATCAAGCTGCCTTTCCTAAGCTCCTTTCTTAACACTGTGTATTTTCCTCCTAGGCTGTATGTGGGCTCACCCTCCCACGTATCAAAAAGCTGTGTGTGATAACCCTTGTGTAGATGCCCTTGGCCTTGGGCAGGACCTACCCAGTAGCCACAGTGGAGGTAGTACCTCAGCTCCCCAGTGTTGCCCATGGAGAGAACCAATGGAGGTGGATGGAGATGCTGCAGATGGGAAATGTGGAAACAGAGAACGCTGCAGCATGGGCAAGCCTATATGTGCAGATACTGCCTGCCTTGCTACCCCTGAGGGCTGATAATTGGGCATTCCTGGGAGGCTGAGTGGTGGTTGATGCAGTGGATTGCAGTTGTGCTGCTGTCACTCACCTTCCTCTTCACATCAAAGGGCAGGGTGGCAACCAGTGAGCAGTAGAAGGAGAGCTCCAGCAGGTAGAACCAGCCCAGCGTGGGCAGGAGTGGCTGTGACAAAAGCAAAAGGCAACGTGACAACCCTTGCTTAGCCTTGGGGGACAGGAAAAGACAAGGCTCTTCCCAGAATAGTGCATTCATTCAGACTGCGTGTGGGACAGCAGGGTTTAGTCACATCTACATTTCCCCATCCCCTGTGGCTGAACTGATTGCTGCTGTACTGGTGGCCACACTGAGGACAGGAGAAACCCCAGATCTTTGCTGGAACTGGGGGGAACCAGGATCTCCCATTGGACATTCCGTCCCCATTCCTGTTCAAGAATTAAAGGGTTGTCCTGACTGCTTGATCCCTTTTGTGGCCACACACATGGAGCTGCTTCTGGCCAAGCTTCTATTACAGAGAAACTCAATGAGAAGAGGTGGCTGCTCAGGACAGAGGCAGGACAGCCTCTCTGCTCCTCCATACGCACTGCACACAGGGAGCTGGTCAGAAAGACAGACACGTTTTCACCGTGGTTCATGGTGGGAGGGTGAGAGGCAGCATGCATGGTCAGAAACAAGAGGTGGATCGAAGGGGAAACTTTGTCACCATGACAAGGATCAAACAGCTTGCTCAGGGAAGTTGTGCTGTTTCTATCCCTTAGGGTCTTCAAAACCAGGCTGGAGAAAAATCTGAGCAACCTGCTCTGAGCTCACAGCTGACAGGAAACCTCCTTCCAAACTAAGTTATCCCACAGACTTGCAGCTCACCTGTTGCGGATATCTCAGCCAGCACACAGTGTGATCCCAAAACCATGGCTTCTGCATAAAGAGAAGGCAGCACTAAGAGCCCAGAGCCCTGATAGTGTATATCAACAACATGAAAAAGCATTCAAGGAGGCACATGGTGTCGGGCACTGTGGTAGAGCCAATCTGCCCCTGAGCTTTACAAAAGTGGATGGCATTTGTCACTGGTGAATGTTTCACCAAAGGGTGATGATATCCAGTGGGCCAGGCACAGCCAGGACGAAGAAAAGCATGGTGACACCACTGGCACATTGCCAGGCCTGTATCTGGAGAAGGGAGCTGTCCTGCTGGATGTGGATGGGGAATGGTTCTGTGCCATGTCCAAGAATTTGTCCTTTGACTCCAGAACTGTGGTCTGAACCCACAGTCGTGGCCACACATCATCTGTGGGTTCCTTGGAACAGCCTAGGAGCATCAAACTTATTTTCCATGAATGAGAAACACATAAAAGGTGTCATCTCACAGTGTTTCCCAGCTGATGTACTCACATCATATAGGAGAGCCACCCCTGAGAAGAATGATGTGACATAGAATGTGAATCTCCAGCTGAAACAGTAAGAAACAGACAGGGAATTACAACTCCCTCCAGAGTTAGGACACCTAACCTGTTTGCAGATTACCTGTTGTACTGCAGCCTGGGGAAGGCACATAGTTGTCGCCAGTGATGGCGTAGGAATATCAGGGTCTTCATTATTGCCCTTGGGAATGTTGCAATGTGGAGCACTGAACAAGTTTTCAGGGGAAGAATAGACTTTATTGTTTAAAAAGCATTGTAACAGGATTCAAGCACTGAGAAGTGTAATTTTCAGAGCAGGAGGAATGGCAGATCTTCTACCTCTATTTGCACACAAGAAGTACATACCTCTATGTACCTCTGTGTACACACCAAGCCTCAAGCTGAGGTCCACCAACAACCTGATCCTTTTCATCTAGACGCTCAGTGGCTCCTCTGTCCTTTCTGTTTCCATATATTATTACAATATGCATTAGGACAATATAGGATGAGAGGGAATGGCCTCAAGTTTTACTGGGGGAGGTTCAGATTGGAAGTTAGGAACAATTCCTCCTCCAAAATAGCGGTCAGGTGCTGGAATGGGCTGTCCAGGAAGTGATGGAGTCACCATCCCTGGAGGTGTTCAAGGAACGTGTAGATGCTGTACTAAGGGACATGGATCAGTGGGAAATATTGGTGGTAGATGGATGGTTGGATTGGATGACAGTGGAGGTCCTTTCCAACCTTGGTGGCTCTATGATTACAGCATCACAGAATTGCCGGGGTGGAAGGGGCCTCAAGAGATCATTGAGTCCAACTCTCCTGCTGGAGCAAGTTCCCTACAATAGCTTGCAGAGGTCAGTATCTAATTGGGTCTTGATTATCTCCACAGAAGGTGACTCCACCACCTCATACGAGAGTGGATAGTTTGAGAAAAGAAATTCAGTGAAGCTTTCAGTGATTTCTGGTGCTTTCCTGTTTTCACCTCTCTGTCCATGCCCACTGGCTGAATGTTACACTGTTATGTCCAACAGTCAACGAGTTGGTGAAAATATTTAAAATTTGTCGTTTCATATCAAGGTTCTCTTAAAAAGATGTTTGACATGTTTTGCCAATGATATTACTGCTCAAAATCCTTCCAGCACCTGAGATTTAAACCAGACCAGTGGACACTTTTGAGGCACCTTTCTCTTTCTGAAACACAGAAATGAGAGGGAAGGAAGGGTGAAGCTGGGAGCACTGCTTTGTGGCTCTGTCATTCCACCGAGTGTGTCCAGGGCTCAGGGCAGGATGTGGGCTGCCATGCAGCTCCTTGTTGGAGCTTCCCATCCCCATGCTGGCCCACTTACCTTGCCTCACAGAACCTCTTTGTAATTCTGGGACGATCCTGGGCTCGCCGGTGCCGGAACCATGTCTCCACTGTTCTGACTGGCAGGCCACTTTGCTTGGCCACTGAAATCAGGTCCCCCTGGAGAACAGATTGGGAAAACAGGGCTTCACCTTTCTGATGCTTTCTGTTTCCATGCAGCAGGAGAGGCTGCTTCTGCCTCTCTGGGTCCATGCTTCCCCAGAGACCACCTCTCTTTGGAAAAGAATTGGATCTGCTGTGCTTGCACTGGTGACCTCCCAGGTAATTTTGACCCTTCTAGAACTCCAGTGTAGAAATATGTAAACCCAGGTTCAGAGCTTTGCTCTCCCTGTCCAATTTTGCCAGCAGTAAGACTCAGTGCCTGCTCTGAAAGTCTATCTACAATTTTTTCATCTCTGATCCATGTGTGACAGATGATTATCAGTTGCAGGTTGCAAATGAGGATAAAATAAGTTTAGTTTGTGATGATAAAGAAACAGCACACTAGCTCATTCAATAACATCAGATAGAACACCCAGTTGAGCAACAAACAGCCTCAAAAGCACCTTTTCCACCATGGTCTTTTTCACACATAGTCCCAGTAAAACTGCCTAGCCCTAGAACTTATTAACAGTGATTAAACTAAAAGTGGAGTTGAGCTTGGGAGCTTTTCTTTTAATTAATTTGACAAAACTTCATACAAATTTAAGTAAATTATTTTATAGATCTGGGAATGCGTCACTTTGAGCAATGATCTGAAGGATTCTGCTGAAAATAAGGAGCCTTATCCACAGGATCTGCCGACCATGGGGAGATGGCTGCTTTGTCAGGAAAGCCAGCAGCTCTCAGCTATCTGCTCGATCTGACACACAGCAGTTGGGTGGTGCTGGGGCTGTGGCTGCTGAATGCATTTGTGGATGGTGAAATAGCTGCTTCTTCCCCAGAATGGCGGTTGGCAGCGGGGGAAGGAGGTGTTGGTTGCCTGGGCTGTCAGCACAGGGGCACTCACCTCCTTCGGGGTCCTGCCCAGCAGCTTGTAGAAGCCTTCCAGTGTGGCACTGGGCTGAGCTTTGGGCCTCTGCTTGTCTCTCACTCCCAGCCTTCTGCCCAGGGGCAGAGCTATGGTTCTATGAAAGAAAAGAGAGTTCAGAACAGAGAGGATGTGGGTGCCCTCACTGTTTTTTTCCTGAAGCCAAAACGCAGCATCACATCAGACACTATGAAGAAAATCAACTCTGTCTCATCTGAAACCAGTACAAGTGGCGAGAACAAAAACAAATATCAGTAGTATTGAGGCCGCTTTCTTCTGATACTTTTATCAGTGATCTTGATGAGGAAATTCAGTGCACCCTCAGGAGGTATGTGGGTGACATCAAGTTAGGTGGGAGTGTTGATCTGCCCAAGGGCAGGGTGGCTCTGCAGAGGGATCTGGATAGGCTGGATTGAAGGACCATCGGAGAAGGCCCACGTTCCAGCTGAGGGCAGGTTTGCTGAGCACAACCTTCCCACTCCACAGGCATCGAAGCCCTGCTCTGCCTGGCTGGACAGGTGCACATCTACCCAACACCCTGCCCCACTCTCACTGATAGTTCCTTGACTTCCCCTAATGTGTCAGTCTCTCTTTTTGGAACATGTGTCCAAAGTTTACTCTGAATCCATCTCCTGTGCTCAGCCACATGGACCTGCATTGTTCCCACCCAAAGGCCCAGAGGAGATGGCTATCAGCTCACAGACTCAGCTTGGAGGTACCATTTCCCTCAGCCAAGGTGGAATGCCCATCACTGAGGCACTGCAGGAACTCAACCCTTCATGAACTGGGGACCTCTGGTGCCAGAAGGACAGAGGAGGGCAGAGCTGTGCAGGGAGGAAGGAGTGGTGTGAACAGAACAATCGTACAGCAGGCTGAAAGAGCCATGGCTGTCCTCTCCTTCTTCCCCTATGCTGACAGTGGGAACTTGCACGGCATCCTTGGGAGTATCCTTTAAGACCAGGCTGTCCCCTGGCCCAGCAGAGGCTACCAGCCCTGATTTACCCAGCAAACGCCTTATTCTGTATTGCACACTCCCAGCTGGTCTCTCTGCAGAGCCAAGCCCCCTCTCTCCAGGGGGACTCTCCACCCACAGCTGAGGTGCAGCTGAGTGATGGACATGTCTTTTCACGCCTGGTACAGGTGAGGATACAGGTACAGGAATGAGATGGCAAATTATTGCCACACAAATGCTTTATGCCACAAAATGCAGAGAGTATTTCTGAGCACAACTCCCTGCCAGCTTTATTGTGGTTAGGAGATGGGTAAGAATAAGTCTGGAGCAAACCTGCACAGACACAGCTAACAACAAACACAGAAGAAGCTGGATTTATGGCACTCACCTTTCAAAGATGCATCGGACCATGATCAGGAGCAGGGCACCGGGGAGGCAGAGCCAGAGGTCCTGAGGCTTTGGGTAGTGTGTGTCTGCAGAATCCTTCATGTCTTCCCAGGTGGTTCCGGGTGGCAGCCAGTACTTGTGGTGCCAGACCTCCTCCAACAGTCCCATCCTTGTCGAGGTGGTGGGCAAAGACAGCAGAGGCTCTGGGACTTGGACGTGAGATGTAAAACTCACTCTGCAATCAGGACTGCCGGTGCTCCAGGACACCTAGCCCAGCTGCTCGTCACTCACACTGCACCTCACACTCGATCCCACGAGTATGACTTTCAGCACCACTTGTTCTGACCTGCCCGTGAGCTTATAGGTGGGGTGAGATGTCTTAGTACAAGAAAATAATTCTGTGGGTGTTTAGGAGGTGGATATCTTCAATTACACTCCATTGCATGGATGGCTAGTCCCTTCCTGGTGACAGCATCAGAAGGGGCATCTCTTGCTCTCATTTTCTACCAACCTTTCTCTTCCCAAGCTGCAAAGCCATTGCCTGTTAATCCACCGCCCATTCATAGGGCTTCTAACAATTCATAGCTGTGAAAAATCTGTTGGTTTCTCACAGAAACCTCAGGTGGGTTTCTTCAGACCTCTGGTGAGGGATCTTTCTGAATGCCTTTGCAAAGCACTACCAGCGAGTTCTCTCCTTTGCATAAATTCGTTGACCCTTTGGGAGAACTCAGGCAGACAAGACACGATTTCATCATACGCAACCCATGGGAACTCTTTCCCAAGATGTTATGTTCATACACGTTTCCAGTAACTCACAATACTTTGTGCCAATCTGCTCAGGCCAGATGTCAGCAGCTCCTCACCTTCCCACCTGGGATTTCCCTACATTGCTGACACCACCATGGTTTGAAACAAAAATGACCCTCCACCGTTGGCAGCTGAACTCTCTGCAGAGTCAGTTCCCTCTTGGCTCTTGGCTGAATACCACCCAGGATGAAGGTTTGCTGCTATTCCATTACTGTTTTCTATAGAACCACTTCACACCCATCATTTTGGTGGGATGCAGCCTCAGCAAGAAGACAGCTGATGTGGACACCCCCTGCTTCCAAGGAGGGAAGCCACGTGCAGGCAGCACACGGGATTATTTTTGCTCCAGCCTTCTCAGCCTTTATTATTTTATGTCTCCTCCAGTTTTCCCAGTGTTGCTCAGAGGAGGCTGCAATTGCCTTTTGTTTCTCAGTGTATTTCCTGGCACGTCCAGATCAAACTGCCAAAGTTACAAGTCCTTTCCTTGTTTAGACATGACTTCAGCTTTTTGAATGACATCTTGCTGTTTCTGAGGGATGCTCCTGCTGTAATGCAAATGATCTCAAAGATGACTCTTTAAGAATAGTATAAGAGATGGTATATTTAGTTAAGTTTGTACAGATGGTATACAAATGGTACAAAAAGAAGGATGGCTCACCTTTGGATGGGAAAGGCTCACTGTATCCTCCACCCAGGAGGGATCTCCCAGAAGAGATCCTTTCCTGGGGGTGGTCAGCCCTTAAATGGGGCTGGGGGAGAGGTGGAGCCAGGCTCCCCCCCTTCCAATCACACAGGTATTATTACCTCCACCTGTGCCCCCATGGCTGACTCGATGCTCACCTCAGGTGACCAATCAGTGGTTCAGGCTGTGATTCAACAGTTCCCTTACACCTGCCTTCAGGCACTGTGTCTGTTGTACATGTGCAAATGGGAAAAGCAATGTCATATGAAGTGTAGCCATTCAAGTAAAGGTTCCCTTGGGCGTACGTGTCTGAATGAAGAAACGCTGTGGATGTACATCTCCCAATTTCCAGTGCAAAGTGCTTTTAAAACACGATCCAAAGCAGTGCTAGCTAGCACTGTAGTGCCCACTACAGCCAGCAGCTCAGTGCCAGCTTCCAGCTCTGGGGCCCATGCTGTTCTGGTCTCCAGCTCACCACTGCACAGCTGCCTAAAGACAGTGGAAGAGATTCTCTTTCTCACAGCTCACCTGGAGCTGGACATTCCATCCTCACTGCAGCTTGATGACATTACGTGACACACACGGTGTAGTGCACTCCTTTCTTGCACACAGGGCTGATAAGGATCAATTGGAAACAGATTCTGCTGTGGCACCCTGTGCTCCATCTGCTCTGCTGGGTTATTTATCAGACATAACATGGTGTCTTGCT
>VXAB01010083.1:0-14144 GCA_013399175.1 Odontophorus gujanensis | reverse complement strand
ACCTCCCTCGACCATGCTCTTTTTAATGCACCCCAGGATGCCACTGGCCTTCTTGGCCACCAGGGCACACTGCTGGCTCATGCCCAACCTCCAGAACACCCAGATCCCTCTCCTCAGAGTGGTAGATCATCCCCCAACCTGTACCAGTGCACGCAGTTATTCCTCCCTAGGTACTTGGTAGACCAAATAGCTTTCTTCCTCCTTGTTGGTTTTTTTTTCGTTTTCAGATGCTCCAAAAATCTTCATGTAAGCCTGACAAAGAAGTGTGCAATAAACCTTGCTGATTTTTCTCAACAGATATCCTGATCTTCTTAGATCAGTGAGGAATTACACTCCTGATGATTCCACAGAGGCTTCTAGTGCTTGATTTTGAATTCTTCAGACCAGAGAGTTTTATTGACTTCAGTGTCAAATCTAAGCAAAGCCTACTTCTGCCCCTACTTGGGCAGAAAAGTCTTCACCCTAAAAATATCCATGCAAGCTGTTCCCTAACTCTGAAAATCTCTAAACTCCATGGCTCTTCATGAAAGCACTTCATATCTATGGTTTTTCTTTTTTGCAAATAATAGTGCATCTTAGTATTGACCAGGCTGACTACAGGCATCTGCCTCGCATCTAAATTTAATCAGAAGCAAAAATAAAATTTCTCTGCTGCCTTTGTTAGTTCTAGCCTTTATTACAATCAGTATATTTTGCTGTGGGAGATACAGGTTAGTACTGAAGAGCTGTTCTCAGAACAGGCATAGAAGATAGTACTTCTTTGCCAGGATGTTTGCTTTGAACTGTCAGGCCATAGAGGCTTCTCTCAGTCCATCCCACTGATCTATTGTTTCTTGAATTCTCAATGGCAATGACGTGTAAGTAGAAATTAACCTATCTCTTGTCTCCTGATTTTCTGATTAATTGAAACGTGTGTGTCTGAGTTAAAAGTGGATCTGGCTACAGTGATGGAGTGAAGCTACAGCAATGTTTTATCTGCGGGGAGAGTTCAATACTAGTGCTAGCTGCACTAACATCACTCAAGAATTGTATGAGGAGAGATGAGTTAAAAGGATAAGCCAGGTAACTATTGTCATTTGGGAAACCAAACATGTAGATAATTAGAGCATTAGTATTATTACTTCAAAATAAAAATGTAATAGCATTTGCAAAAGGAGTTCTTTAATGGCAAGTGAATGCAGGAGAAAATATCCATGGATTATTGAAGGTGATGAAAGACTGCAATATGGTGTATAATTCACTCTCCTCATTTTGTTTCATTCTTATCTCAATGTCAAACAGAGAGGATGTAAACATTATCCCCTATGTGTTGTTTTGAGCACAGAATGCATTTTGCATCCCGTATTTTTCTTTTAATGCTTCTGACCCAGCAATAAGTGAGTTTAATGAACTACAAAATAAAAGCTACCAAATTATTTGAGTAAGTCAAATTATGACTAACATTACTGATTTTAGCCTGAGTTTTCTTGCTCTTTTTTTTCTATTTAGAATTCATAGTCATCCTAAGGGGAATTTTAGCTATGCTGAGAAAGTCAACGTGACAATTATGAGCAATTATTTCGCCATAATGTTGTGTCAAAATTTATGTAGGACACTGTAATAATAATTCTTAATACCGTTTCCTGTATTTCCCGTAATGTCACTTGCTTATTGTCTGGATCAATTTCTCCAGATTAAAAGTGTATATACACAGACGTAGAAAGGAAAATTGTGGATGCATTAGTACTTCAAATTACATCTCTATTGAAATAGAATGTAAATATAAAGATAAATCAGCTCTGTGCATTTCTTAGTCACTGAAATAGTTATGTAGCCCTTTACTTTTTAAATATTTTCTATTTCTAGTCCTCCAATAATTCTCTACTGAAATAAGTCCCAGAGTACCAGTACTGATACATATTTATTGTAGAAGTGATCTTCTGTTCATTTTCATAGAAAAAGTACTTGAGATTACGTGTGTTGCAATAATATGAATTTGATAACATTTGACTTGCTTTCCTATATATTTCTTAATTACCCTTCCTTAATTAAAAAAGAAATACTAGTTTTATCCCATTTCTTAATGAAATTGAGTTCTTCATTTTCATAAGATGCTATAAGATATCTTACTGTGATATGGAGATTACTGAAGTATATAAAATTGTATATAATTATATGTATATAGAGAAGAGTTATATCTTAAATTCTCAAATTTGTCTAAGACTTAAATGACATTCCTTTTTTCCTAGGAAAATACTGTGTTAACCTACTGTAGGAGAAATTGATAGTAGCAGTTAATCAAAATGCTCAAAAGGAAAGTAATATAATCAAAAAACACTATATAATCATTGCTTCTCAAATTGTTGGAGATATTTAAAAAATTTGTATTAAAATGTTAGTATTTACAACACTGTATTAGATATCTAATTTAAATATTTATAAATACTTAATGTTTAATGCTTAGTTAATATATTTAATATTTAATTAGAGTATTTGCTGATCAGCTCTGCTGAGTATGCAGAAATTTGTCTCATATTTTCCTGGGGTAAATATTTAATATAGTTCCTTTCTTTACTTTCTCAGATTCTAAGGTTTTAATGGAAAGTATGCAACCAAATTGAAATTGCAAAACCAGAAATGTACTTGCCTCCTCTTCTTTATAGGTTTTAGGACTACACAGAAAAAGTCATCTTTCTACATTTTCTCTAGGAATGCTTCTACTTTAAACTCTGCTTCAGGGCCTAGATAGCACTGCTCAAGTTTGAGTATATGGATTCTTCAGCGTTCTTTATAACTGGATTCAGTAGCCCAGTTCCATCTTCTTTATTTTTTTTTTTGTCCCAAATCCAGACAGCAACTATGTGATTGAGTGTTTTAACATACTCTGATGAGGAGTCTCCCTTTGCAGTTGTCACAGTCATTCGAGATGATTGCTGGAAAGGTGTCCAGACTCTGGATGGCACCAGCCAACTGGAAGTGATGGGGTCCTATGGTTTGTGAGCTCAGGCTGTGAGGAGAGCCCTCTCCAAGCCCTTGCCACAAGGAGTAAGCAGCATAAATTGCTTCAGCACTGACTGGAGCTGAGAGGGAAACGTGATCTGATCTCAAATGAGCACCCTAACCACTATACTATAGATTCTCTCTGGTCTAGTGATTTTAATTATTCTGCTGAAAGCAGAGCAGGAGTGCCTTGTGCCATATTTGGCAGGAGTATGCTGTCTGCTGCACTCTGCCATCGTCCTGCTTGCTGCCCCCCAAGCACATGGGTGACTGCATTCCTTTTATTCTCATATCTCTAAGTCTTTCCTCATATACAAACCTTGAGTGTCTACTTCTGTTATTTACATGGAGGAGGGATGTACTTACTGAGTTCTGTAGCTGCTGACTTGCTGTTTAGGACAAGATCCTATGTTTCAAGGAACTGTACTATTTACACAACTTGAGGTTCCTTTGTTTTCCATGGCATGCATGGAAGGCTAAGGTGATATGCCAACACTATAGCAAGTGTGACTTTAAAGATAAATGGGAAAAACAGAGAGAAAATAAAATGAAAGCAGGAGTAAGAAGGTCTCAACATTGTATAATCTAGATATATACACTGCTAATATGTTTTTGTGTTGTTTTTTTTAGCACTTCAGACTCCCATGGTGGCCATCTGCTTCTGCTGCATTTCCTGAAAGCTGTTTGTTCTGAGAAACGTGAGTGTAAATGACACTTTTTACATATTAATTCTAGAAAATTAGCAGAATAAGTATAATCCATGTTTACAAGTGTGTTATTTAAATGATGTCAAAGAGCAGAGTCAAAGCATAGAGCAGTTTACTGTTCTCATAACACATGGTAGCAAAGTACTCATTAGAATTCTTGCACTGTTTCTGCTTTTCAAAAGTATGTAAACTGTAAAAATGCATGATAGACAAGCTTTACATCTTGGGTAATGTGTGATTAAATTATAGCAATTTAAACTAAAACACATGAATTACCATTTTCGGATGTTATTTGCTAAAAATGTCCTCTCTCCTTTACTTTCTGTGCTACATATGTTTAGTTTGAAATGCATACATTATATCTCTGTGTCCTTAATCCACAGTGTAAATCCACATCGTACGGTTCTTGTTGTAGAAGACAGTAACCAGGAAGATAGAACACACAGGTGAGGAGCTACAACCAATTTCCAAATAAATAAAAGCAATAGTAATGTCTTTCAGAGGGAGACATCTATGGAAAACCAACTCCGAGCTCTTACACTCTCCAGATACACACCCACACACACACACCCACCCACACAAACACACACACACACACACACAAAATCAGTCTGTTTTATCTGACATCTCTAAATATCAGATTGCAGTAGTACATTTTATTTTCCAGCTAAACATGTATTTAAATACAGGGAGCCTGGCTTCTTTCCAACACGCATTTTTATTAAAGACAGCAGAGAAACAACTACTGAACACACTAAAAATGGCTCTTGAGAGTAGGACAATATGAGTTTTGTCCAATATTGATTAACACTGTGAGTTTTCACTAAATAACATATTCCAAGAACTCACTCTGCTTTGAAGCAGCGTCTGAAAAAACTTCAGGAACACGATTACTGAGAACTGCAGGAAACTAGGTCAAGGACTGATTGCAACAGAAATTACTGACATAAAAGAGTATACTTTTTCCTAAATAAATAATGTGCTTTCAGATACCAATAACTGCAAAATAATGAAGAAAGCACAAGCAAGGCAATTCAGCTTGACAATTAAAACGTACAGTGGAAAATACAATCTATACTGCACAAATATAACATATATATACAATTTACATAATCTTTAAGTCCTATTTTATGGAAGTAGAATGTCTTCTTTCTTTAAGATGTGCAATCCAGTCATTCAGACGGAGATGTTTCTTGATGAATTTCCCACTTTCTATATGCTTTTTCAGGTATATTTGGATGTGTATTTTTTACCATATGAACCTCTCACATGTGCTTGAACAAACACGTGAGGCATTCAGATGACGTATAAACAACATATAACTGTATCTAGGAGGAGTGATGTCTAATTTTAACTTCTTCATAGCTACTCATATTTTCAAACAACTAAAATTCACTATTCTAGTAATAAGATTCTATTTGATTCTACATTTGCATACCAATGGACAAAAGTATTTAAATTCCTACAGATATCTATTGCTGGCTTGATGCAGCCCAGCTGGTCCCTGTTAAAAATGGTGATTAGAAATTAATATAGCTATCCCATGCATTCACAGCTTGAGATTTGTAATATATAAAGAACAATCATTCCTAAAGGGGCCTTGCTTGTGAATGCTGCATTTAATTAATGCCCAAGGGAAAGAGCAGAAGAGGAGGAGGAAAAATACTGCAGCTGAATTTATTCCGCAATTGTAGCGACATTAAACACTGCATGCCAGATTTAATGACATGTATTCATCTAGCTAGCAGTGTCTTATTCAGAACAAATGGTGCTGTCTGCCTTCAAGAGACCAGGATTTTGAAATGAATTTAGGAGTGTGGAGTAGATTTGTTTTATTTTCTCTATTGACTTGTACTAGGCCTGCCATCACAAGCACCCAAGCTCTTCCACATATGTAGTTAGCTTTGTGCCTGGGATATAAAGAATTTTTTTTCACTTGTAGCATGTCTTTAGCTTTGTGATGAGGAGGATGCCACACAGCAGCAATCTGTGCGAGTCACACCAGCCATTTAAGTTGAGACTGACACTTTCTTTTAGTGCCTGGCTGCTACTAGTATAATGTGAGAAGGTGCATGCAACAGCTACAGAAAGATCAAATACACCAGTAGGTTGAAGTAAAAGATTGGAATACTCATGTGCATCCTAAACAAATGGCTCTGCGTTAAAAACAAAGATTTCAATATTGCTGCAGAAATTAAAAATGTAAAACAAATATATAAAAAACCAACAAAATGCTAATGTACCGTATAATGTTTTATTGTACATTGGAAAGCGTTCTCATACACATCGAAGATTACTGAGACAATCCCCAAAACAGGCTCTGTTTGGACAAGAATTTGCAGTGAGAGGAACATGGGAAGACCACAGTAAGATCAAGACAGATCCAACCTGCTCAGATGTGTCTGTTGTTTAGGGCTGCTCCCAGCCTAAAGTTTTATTATCGTCTTCACTTTTCTGATCTGCAAAACTGGGCAGCAGCACTGCCCCTTTGTAAGGGGCACTCAGCATTGTGCAGGGCAGTGGAGGTGGCTCAAACCCGTTGGACAGTCCCATAGCTTTCTGTTAAGCTGCGGGGCAACCTCTCCCCATGGCCACCAGCCTGCATGGTCTTTAGACTGACCTTGACCTCTAGTTTCCACAGCCCCAGAGGGCTGATACAAGTAACAGCAGTTGATAGTGCTCACCTAGGTGTGAGATACTTTACCTTGACTGACATCATTCACATTAAATGGCTGAACTATGGGTACTCAGTGTAGCACCTCTGGAAGACTTTTCCCAAGGCCACATGTCTTTGGACAAGTCTTGCTGCTAACAAGGCAGCTTCAATGTCTGGCTTCTTGCAAGCTGCAGGGACTTAATCTTATTCCTAGGTTGCAGTTCACTTTATATGTTTGTAGGCATCATGCCCAATGACTTTTGTCTTTTATGCATAGCTTCAAAGCAGGTCTACCTGAGCGGTATTCAGTCTAAAGCAATGTGTTGGTTCTTCTCCCTGTTTGGGAAGGTTATGGTAAGTTTGCTTTCCATCTCAAGACATATTTGCAGTGTAGCTAAAGCATTCTTCTACTTGTTTCAGGGCTTACAAACTAGTTTCAAATTTCTGCTTCAAGATTAATGCAAAGATAGCATGGGGTGACATCCAGCTTCAGGGAAATTATCTGTGCCACAGAGCTCAAGATAAAATACCTGTGTGCATCCTTATCAAGGATCCCTCCCACAGCCCAGAGCCTGCACTGAGCTCTGCATTACCACAGATTCACTTGCTGCCTTTGTGAGCTGTACTTGTATCTTTGCTGCAGTATAAAAATATCCTCAATGTCAGCTTTCAGAAGCCATCTGCTTCCTGCAGTAGAGAATGTGTTTGGGACTGGGATTCTTGAGAATAGTTATCTTCACGCAGTGGTGACTACTTTGGTTCACTACTTAAGTTTGTGGGCTGCTGTAGTTCCCTTGCTCTTCTAAAAAAAAAGTTTCTTTTTTTTTTTTTTTCCTCCTGTTTCTCTTTCAACAAAACTGCTAACTCACAGGCCCTGATGTGGTATGGTGTAGGAGACAGTGCAGTGATTCATTCAGGCAATAATGCTGACAGTCACTCAAGAAGAACACTCATTGTGCCTGGGATTCTAGACCTTGTATCTCAAACACCTTTAAAGCTTCAGGTTACCACAAAGTAACTCTGCTATTTTTCGTTTGCTTTTGGCCAGCTAGCATTAGCACTTTCCATAATATATCAAAAACAAAACAATGTGTTAACAGCACTATGGAAATGTCAGAAAGGGAGGCTTATCAGCATGAGAGAGAAAAAAAAGTTGTTCTGACAGCCTCTTAGAAAAGAGAGCAGATAGCTATATTTAATTGCTGAAAGTCTCAGTTGTGACGTCACCCTCAAATAACCGTAACACAGCAGCAATGAGATATCTGATCTTAAAGTACAATCAAACCATTTCTGGACTTATATTAGTTGTGTTCTGCATTTGTCCTGTGTTAGAAATTAATAACTTTTTGGTGTCTTTTTGAGGAATGTTTCCCCGTTTTTTTTCCTGAGATATGCATAATCTTACATAGAGATACTGCATCAGGAAATGGCAAAGCCTCTCTGAAATTCTGTTTTTTCTTTTTCAATAAGCCTTAGTTGTTCTAGTAGAAGAACAATAGCATAATAGAAACAGTGTATATTCTCTGCAGGGAATGCAAAAACAAATTTAGTGCTCTACATTTCTTGGGTTTTTTAAAACTCTTCCTCAAAAAGCGGTAGGACATCTGCTATATTCTACTTGTCTATTAAAATTATGAAATTTCGTCTTAAAAGAAGCCATTTTCATTCCAACAGCTCTTTTGTAATTCCTGATCCAACATTGCTCTCAAGAAAAAAAAATCCATCCCAAATCTTCAGGACCTGTCTTTTTCTGTATGCAACCACTTTTTTTCTCTAGGTTTCAAAAGAAATAGGACAGGCAACTACACCACTGAGATTCCCTCACTCAAAAACTTTATTAGGAGAGGAAAGCTATTGGTATTTCCTAAACCTACTGAGAGGTTAGGTAATATTTGTGCAATTGCTGTGTATAGGTTATGTACTCACCTTCTGCCATATCAAGTTGTATCCCAAAATAACTGTTCAGCAATTGTGGGTCATTTGTATAGCATCTGAAATGTTATGTTTTCTTGCTTTTCTGCATTATTCTGTGGCTTAAATGTTACTTTTTTGACGACTTCATCAACTTTCGTAGACAAAAGAAGAGGAATTTGACATGACACAATATAGCTGAGTGTAATCAAAATACACCTATGTATTGAAACTCTTCTGTTCCAAACAGAAACAATCTATTTTTCAGTGCACAAATATGTACTCAAAAGAAAGAATAAAGGGAAGGAAGGAAAGGGAAGGAAGGAAGATGAACAGCTTTTAGCTTTGACTGTCAAATCATGAGGGTCATAGAAACAGATGTTGACTTAAGGGATTGATTGAAGCTCACCTGCCATTTTTTAAGTCTTCACAGAGAGGATATAAATATGTATTATTGTCACTAGGTGATTGTATGAACTTGCATCTACATGCTTTGATGCAAATGTCTTATTAATCTGTTCAGAGGAAGCATAGCACAAACAGCTGAGAGGAATTTCTGAGCGTTCTCCATTGAAACAGGATCCAGCATTCTCACACATTAAATTAAAAAAAAAACCAAAACAGAGCAAGTGACATTTCTGAACCAAAAGGTATCACTCAGGAGATAAATTAGAGGGCTGATTCTTGATTAATTTCTGTGCTCTCCTCTCTTTTCATTATTTCTTGTGTAGGAATGCCTACACCGTTTCCTTTTGCAAAGGGGTGATTTGACTGATTAAACCAGGCTACTGCACTTTAAATACGCAACCGGTTACCACGGCAACAGTTTTACTTTGACACACGGCTTATCTTGTTTTAAGGAGTGCAGGCTGTTGTTATGGCAATTTGGAACGCCACTATTTTTTTCTCCAAAAGAAGCACTACACAAGGTAACAAGCCCCCCAGTGAAAATGAGTTCAGTAATTAAAAAGCTAAAGTTGATTTAAAATCGTGTAGAATGGCGTCGTTTCCCACATTTAAGAAACTAAACTTGACTGGAACAGGGAAAAAAAGAATCCAAGTTCATGAAGAAATAAAAGTAAAGGATTCTGTTTCATACCACCAAAGGCAAGGGTATATTGTAGATGCAATTTTTAACAGATGAATTTTCATTTGTTAGTTCACTATGCTTTCTGCTTCATGAAAAAACACATTACTTCCTGTTTTGCAGATTTCTTGAGGAAGAAAGTCTAAACAAACAAATGGCTATAGTAGGGCTAATGGAAATCACCCCTTAAAGCTCTTAGTCATACAAGCCAGAAGAGTATTCTTACAGCAATTTCATAAACCGTAACAGTAAATGATCAGACTTCTACTCTGTAACAGATATTTCAAAATACAAAAGGAAAAAAAAGAAAACTACCACAAAACACCATTATGTAAGTATCCTAAGTGTATGGAGCTCTTCCTAATGCTGCACTTTGCATTAGACACTAAGTGATCATGTTGTCACAGTCACTTTGAAAGAGTCCCTAGACTTTGATCTGCAGAAATATTCAATTCATGTTTAAACAAGAGCTGCAGTGGCACTGGAAATGGAGAGAGATCTGAGAGACTCCCAACCATCCGAAGTCTGGGAACAAAAAGAAGTGAACAAGAAATTTCAGTCCAATTATCCAGTCCCAAATGAAAGTAGTAGAAGAGCTCTCTGCATGAGGTAAGCTCAGTTAGGGTGCACCTGCTGGAGCTGAAACAATTTTGATTAAATAGAACTATAACCATTTTGAAAAAATAAGATGGCTTTCACTCATGAATTGCTCAAGTTCTGAAACAGATGAATATTAGTCCTATCTCTTCTTTTCTGATGGCAAAACAATTTAAGACTTGCCCAAGGAAAAGTGGTCAGTGGAAAGAAAAACAAGACCCCAGATACATCTGCATCTCTTTTCATCCTCTTCCGTTTTTAACTAAGCCTCCTCAACTCAAGGACTCCTTACATCACAGAAGGTCTCCAGTAGAATCTAGGAAGGACAAATTCCTTACTGTCATCTGTCACCAAATACAAAAACGTATTTTTTTTCTGCAAGGGTGCCATCCTGGCATTTAATTTCTGTTTCATATGCAGCATAACCTTGTTCTTCTTCAAATCTTTTTCAGAAACGTAAGAATTTGTTTATTAACTCATTGGTTCAACTCTTTCAGTATTCTGCCCACAGTAACACCAGGAGTTTGTTTGGGCTTTTTTCTGCTTATGTGTCCTATGCACATGTGGGACATGAGCTCATTTGCAACAGAGAGACAGTGCAAGAATTTTCTTCAGTGGGACTTCTATCTTTCTTCTCTGCCAGCTTTATTGATAGCATCCTGTCGTCCTCTGTTCTCAAGATAGGATTTGATTTAGATTCAAGTGTCCCACTTCCTGAGTTTCTCGGAAGGTTTTCAGGAATGTATTGACTTAACTTTCTGCTGCAAATCAGAGATTTGAAATTTCATAATAGAAAAATGATTTTCTAGAAGAGAGGAAGTGGTCCAGTGCAAATACAAGGGTGTAACATCTTGAGGATGTTGAGGCTGTTTACATACATCTCCTTTTAAAGTGCTTAGATCTCCCTATGTTTGTTATAAGACTTTGTTAAGTTTGGGAGTTAAATATTGCCTAAGAATATTTCCTATAGAATTTTAGGTTTCAGCAGGTTTGGGAATTTTTACCTGAAGTATCTAAGGGCTTCACTTATTCATTAACTTATTTAAATGGTTGAAGTAATACTATATGTGAAGTTTTCAGTGTTCCCAACAATTATTTTTTTTGTGATGCTACTCTTTCAGTCCTTGCCTGGAGAAAGATATTATTAATTAATGAGATTTATCAACTTTGAAATTCTTCTTCCATTAGTAACATTTTTCTGCTATTAAATAAACCTTATATTTGTAAAGAAGTTTATAAACAGTGCTGTAGATATATTAGATAGATAGGAATAATGCATATGACAGATTTACTTCCCAAATAGACTTTTTGTAAAGCAAGCATGAAAAGAGGTATTTTCAGATCAAATCTGAATGCTGTGCCTCAGGCCCCTCTCTTCTTTTCACTAGCATCAAAGTTGCTTTGAGTTTTCTAATTATTTTCCTTAAAATACTATTACTGTCTTGCTTTAACGTGTCTTTTTCCCTCTCTTCTGTGGCTTTTTTTTCCCCTTTGATAACTATCAAGAATCATAGCAGCTATTATTCCAGTCTTGTCTCCTTTTTTTGGCGTCTGTGAATTTAATTTCTTTGAGTTTGTATCTTTGAGAGCGATATTAGTTCCAGCATTCTGCCTCCTTGTTTCTTTCTCTTTTTTTTTTTTTTTTTTCCCCCACTCTTGCTGATGAAATGTGAGGACAAATGTTGTTTCAGATGTTCCTTTCCTTTGAGAAAATCTCACTTGTTGCAAGGAACGTGATTTTGAAAAGAGAGTAGAGGAGCCATTGTCTGTGCTTCATACATCCACAGAAAGGAGGGAAAAAAGTCAGTCTGAATCAGTTCAACATGTATCTGATCTAGCTTACAGGACACAGCTTATCTGGCTGCCGTGACAAAGGTAGCAGGGGCTCCTAAATGTCTTCTGACTGTCGTTTTATGGGTGACTGCAAAAGCAGGTGGGGAGAATATTTTCCATTTGCCTGAGACATGCATAAATCTGAACTACGAAATCTGAGCAATGAACTCTTAAATGAAAGAATGAAACCATGATCAGCTTGGACAAGATACCAGCTTTATGTGTTTGATGTTTTTAAGCACTGTGTCAGCATTAGCTAATTAGGGCTATGAAGTTGAGGATGACAATCTTCTTCTATTTCCAAGTAGATAGAAGGTACTCAGAGACATGGGTGAGGCTTGTCCACATGTGCCTTTGCATCTGTGGACTAAGTGACTTTGCCCAGGGCCATGGGGCAGGAGAGCAGTAGCCAAGAGTGGGACTAGCTTCCCCGTGCTGTCCGGGCTATGCTCTAGGCAATGAGCCCTTCAGAACCTGATGTTTTCAATGTCACCCCAATCCCTGACCTTTCCCTGACTGTCACAAAAAGCTGGTTTGCCACTTTCCAGTAGCTGGAAAGAGGTATGCCAGGTTTGCCAGAGGTATGCCACTTTCCAGCAGCTACACAAGCACTCTGGAGAATGCAGTTCACATTGAACATCTGAGGAATTCATCTTACGGTTACACATAGTGAACAACAGCTCCTAAATGTCACATTATTTGTCTAAGCTACGTACATCAGCTTCATGCACTCCTCAATGGAAGATTTCAGCAGTATGACTATTCTTTCTCAAATTAGATTTGCTTATTATTCTTGTCTCCAGATTGTTATCACAACCTTTCTAATTTCTTTTTTATTTTTTTTCTTTCAGCCCTGTGCTTTTTCTCTTACGTCCTTTCTTTTCTGCATTGCTTTGCTTTTCACTTTTCAGCAACAGATTCAGGAATTTAGCACGCTACAGATAAGGTTATTAAAATGCCATTTAGTAAGACAATACAGGGAGATCAACAAGAGATAATGGAACATACTTTACTCATTTGTTCAACAGACAGTTCATTGCTGCTAAATTCAGAAACAATCTCTAACAAGTCTGTGTATGATTTCTGTTTACATCCACCAGCTGTGGGATGAAATCAGTAGATTTTAATCTCAATCTTAAAAATTCTTCTAACTTATCTTTTCAAGGCTACCGTACAGTACAGTCAAATAATAATTAAACTATTTTCTTAAGCTAAGGAAAACAAAAACTAGAAGGTGTCCTTGATAAAATTTAAAAAAACAAAACACCTTCATTTCTGATTCTTATTTGTGCTCACATCTTAAGATCATTACAACTGATGTAGATGATAATTACCATTATCACATTCTCTAACGCTGTCACAAATGCTTACCTCACTAGTAAGTCTGCATGCCCCCTAGCAATTACACTGAATAAAATCCAATTGCAGAAGGAACGCTGGTGAGCATGACAGAGCTCCAGCAAATTGAAATGGCATTTCAAAATTTTGCTAGATTCCTTCTACTCAGGCTAGTCCAATTACTCAGCTTGTTCTCATTACACCCTTTGATGTGAGCATTTGATGGGTTGCTGCTGTGTACATAGCCACACTGAGCTGGCAGCAGTTAGCAGTTGCTTTATGAGGAATTATTTCCATAAAGAGGGAAAGATGAAACCTGTGCAAAGTAAAGGTGGACACTATAGGAGTGGAGCCTCAGATCTCACTTTTGCAGTTCAGTGCGTCAGCACGGAAAACCAAATCTGACAAAACCCAACTGTTGGGTTTTTGGGTCAGGCAGAACGTAGTCAATATTACTGCTCCACTTTGAGTCACCAGCTGAACAACAGCACCTAATTTCAGATTATTCTGTGCAACTCAGGATCAACCTGGATAACTATTTTCAGTAACAGTTTTGCCTGTTTATTTGAAAGTTGGGTTTGTTTTTTTTGTTGTTTTTTCTTTTTCTTTTTCTTTTTCTTTTTTTAATAACAGGATATTAGCAAAGGTACAGCTTGAAACTTCATGTGGGTCAGAGCTAGCTAAATAAGCAGGAACAGTTTTTAGCTACTCTAGAAACTTGCTGCATCAGCTGTACAAGCTGCAGAAGTCTTTGGATCAAGAGAGCACTGTGCCTGCAGCTTCAGCCATCTCTGTCCTGCACAACAGGATGATTCTCTGGGGGCACTTGGCTTTTGTGTCTCTTGTACAAAGGTGGTGTCTCTTTTTCTCATTGCTTTCTGCTTACCCTCCCCTCCCATTAACACAGCACCCTAAAGCCCTCCAAAGGGTACTTGTTTTTTACTCAGTCATTGTCATTTGCCTTAATGCTCCAGAATGTTCAGGATGTAGTAGGAAAGGCTGCAGAACTGTTAGCACAGATGAATCTGTGCATATT
>VXAB01010080.1:30595-44981 GCA_013399175.1 Odontophorus gujanensis | reverse complement strand
CTCTCCCCCGCCCCCTTTCAATATTATTTTCTTTTCGTTGTTGGAGTTGGTGTAAATCCTCTGCCAGAGCATGCGGGTGCGTTGCGACACACTCGCCTTTCTCTCAAAGCTGGAGGAAGACAGTAGCAGCAGTGTCTCACGAAAGCCAGAGGAAACCAAAGCAAAGACTCGCCGTGACTGATTCTCTTTCCAAACGGCGTAAGCAGGCCGACTTCAGGCCTGGGAATAATGACTTATCTGTGCTTGACTTTGTTCAGCAGCAGAAGAGACGGTCCCTGCTAATGTTTTCCTCTTTTCCTCCTGTGGAATCTCAGCAGTGAGGGCTCTGCAGAGCTCCCCATCCTCTCCCTCCCTCCGCTGGTGGCTGTGGGACACGCTGTGTGCTTCTTGGCTGGGCATTTCCCATGGCTGATCCTTGAGCTGGAGGTGACTGTCCCTCCAGTCGTCCCACATCATGCACTGTAGGTATGCAGAGATGAAACCACGGAGCCCTCTGCTGCGAGGGACAGGCCTGATGTTCCCATAACACAGGTGCTTCTCATGTGGCTTGTTCCCAGAGCTCATGCTGGGACTTGATAGTCTAGCCGAGGCTCAGACTGGGAAAAAATTCAACCCTCTGTGGAGGATAGGCACGTCTCTCTGAAGTACCTATTCCGAGGGCTTCGGGAAGGATTTGGAAGGTGTTTTGTGTGCTGAGATGGAGTTTTATCCGCTGCTGATTGCTTTCTTGTGGTCTGCTCTCATGGACAGGTAGAGGCTGAGCCATCAGCTGGGTGGCTGCTCCTTCCTTGGGCTGCAGAGCTGGGCAGGTGCGTGAGCAGAGGCTGGGAAGGAAGCTGGTGGGCACCGGTGTGCACACAGCGGGGATGTGCAGCTGCTGGGGCTCAGCTGGAGCTGCCACAGCACATCACAGCTGAGGCATTTTGCCCGGGCCACGCTACTGACTCCTGCTTCTCCAGTGGAGTGAAGGAAATGATCAGCAAATGTGTGTATGAATGAACAACCCCCGCCCTGAGCTGAAATGCTCCGCACTTCCTTCGCTCCAGCTTGCTGCCAGTGCTTCACAGCAAGAGACCCGGGGAGGGACAAGCCACTTCCCACCATCTGCTCCCCTTCATCTGATAGCATGGGGCTGCACTCTGCCCAGCCCCTGCATCTCCTGGCCACGGCCCCATCTGCCCCCACATGCAGAGAAACCACAGGCCAGGCCCCCCAGCATCTGTACTGGGCCAAAACCAACGTAACAGCACTGAGAGTTGGGTATCATTCACACCATGAAGTTCCTGGAGCTCCTTTTCTACTGTTGGTCAGCTTTGTATTTGCACCTCGTAAACCTGGGGAAGCAAAGTGCTTTTCTGAGTGCTACATACACCCCCATAGCACAACAGGTTGTTCTCCTGGAAGGAAGAGAAGGGTCTGTTTGGTGTTTGGGATCTTTTAATGCGGAAGCATGCCTTTAAATGAGCTTTGAGGGGCTGAGCTTCGGCACAGCACTGGCTTTTTGCTGCCTGCTTTCCAAGGAGACACCCCAGACTTCCAGTATGCTCCCTATTACTGGCCTAAAAGTCACAGACTCCCAGCTAGGAGGTGTTCGGTGGGATTGCTCATTTGCTGGGCTGATGCAGATCTCGTTCTTGCACCAGAATTTGAGGTGGTCTGTCCAAATGTACACGTCACGATGCTGAGTGTCAGCGTTAAATGATTCAGGGAGCTGAAGGCTCCTCTGACTGATTTCTTGGGTTGAGGTCTGACGCTGTTTGAAGTCAATTGAAAATCCACCCACTGACTTCAGGAGGCTTTGAGTCAGTCCCTGGGTTAAGCTCAAAACCACCTTCCTTTTCTCTAAGGTATGAGCTATTGTTCGTTTGACGGCACTGGTTTCCTCTGCATGTCAGCTGTGGGCAGATGGGGAAGGGCTTTTAATGAAGCCAACCACTGCAGAAATGAAAAAGCTCAGGTTGTTCTGATGAAAGAAACCCATTAATAGCAATTCTCTCTTGCGTGACAAAGTCTGACGTCCCCAGCTCTCGGTGACAAGCAGCAGGAAGTGCTGGGGAGACAGCTTGTACCGAGCAGGGCTGGTAGTCCGTGGGGCTGGTGGTTTTTAACTCATTCGCTTCCTTTTTCTGTATGACATAGTGCTGCCCCAACCCAGCCCCATGGATGGAGTTAGGCATGCCCCATAAGGACCAGAGAGGGCCTGGGGAAGCTGGCTGGGTCCTAGCCCCACCACTGCTCACCTCCTACACCAGCCCCAGTGTTTGCTTTGGCTTACATCCACGTCGAGTTTTCTACTTTCTTTTTGTCAGGACAGCCTTAGGTTTGGGGTTTTTTTTGCTGGTAGTGGCTGAGGCCTGCACACAAACCATCCTGTTTTAAGGGGCACTGTTATTTACTGGAGGAGGCACAGGGACTGTGGTGCATCACAGCATGGCTGTGTGCAGCCCTCGGTTCAGTTGTGCAGCTGAGTCATATTAAAAAACGTTATCAACATCACTTGATTTACACTTCAGGATTCTCTCTGTCTCGTGCCAAATTCTGCTGCAGGATGGGGTTTTGGCTGAGGTAGAGGCAGAGAATTACATTTCCATTAAATTTCTGTGCAACTTGGTCTTCATAATCCTTTTGGATCCTCTGCTTAAGTCCTGCCTGAGTAAACTGATAGAGGAAAAACATATTTAAACCTATTTATCTTCTCGTGTGTGTTCAGAAAATGAGATGTGGCCCAAGCAAGACACCTCACTGCAGACCCATCTCCTCCTGAGATGCCACTTGCATCTCCCAGGGTCCTTTAATAATGCAGAGGTATCTGAGGTCTTGGGGCACGGGGAGATGAAGAGATCTCTTATGGTGTGGATTCGAGGTTTCCTTGGTTTACTTCACACAGCAGCAAAAATGCACTTTCAGAGTACCACCAGGTTTTGCTTTCTGCTGGAAGCTCTTTCAGAGCACGTCTTGCTCTCTGGCATCAGCACATTGCCACTGGGGCTGGAGCTGTGCTTGGGAACAACGTGAGGGCACCAGAGTGTGGGGCTGGAGCTGATGCTGGAGTCAGGGCTGAGCAGCCCAGAGGCTCCACGAGTCTGGGAGCACAGCCCAAGCCAAGCAGAGGCAAGATGGGGACATTCCAGATGCCAGGCTGAAGGGGAGGAAAGTCTGGGGACCTTCTGCAACTTTGCTGTGAACTGACACCGCGCTCACGCCAAGCAGATGTGGGGCCCTCCAGCTTCGTGCGGGTGTAACTGAGGCTGGAATCCAGCCCAGAGAGAGTGAAGCCATTCAGCAATGATTAATGTAGTAAAATGTGAAAGTTATATATCAAGTGTACTTCATGCACCTCCTGCCTCAGGCCTATTAGCATAAATTTAATAATTATTATTGCCCTGTTCCAGCAGCTGCTACCTAAGGAGCTGGGAGTGCTTTGCAAATGCTCGTTAACTGCTGCTTTAGGGCTGGGAGAAGAGGAGCAGAACGAAGCAAAGCAGATGAGGAATGGTGCCACGGGCAGAGCTGGGCAGGGGCTGCAGTGGGACGAGGGGCTGTCCTGGGTGCACCGAGGAAATGCTGCTGAGCATTTCCCTCACTGCTTCCCCCATTGTCATGGAGCCAGGGGGGCTCCTGCAGTGCTCCACTCACCAAAGGGGAGCAAGTTGGACACCATCCTCTCTTATCACCTTCCAGGGCACAGACAAAAGCTAGAAGACCAAACCAAACCCTTTGCTGAACGCTATGGGGAGCTGGAGCGGCTGCGCCAGTCCATGAGGGTCACCCCAACGACACCCAGCCCCCGCGGGTCCCTCAGCACCCCGAGCCACTTCGGGTCGCAGGCTCAGACTCCCATCCAAGGTAAGGCTGATGTGCGGCTCCGCGCTCGGGGTGGGGGTTTTGTCCCCGGGGTCCTCCTCGCACCCACTGGGTGAGCAGACAGCTGTGATTTCACCCAAGCTCTGCGGTAAAAGCGAGCAGCTCGAGTGGGAGTGCAGGGAGAGCTCAGCGACGTGCTCGGGATCCAGTGGCTCCTTTGATATGAGGGCACGGCGCAGACGGTGAAGCGTCAGCTACGAAGGGTGTAGTGCACTTTGCATGCTAATCCAGATGGTTTCTTATCTCGTTGTGCTGCGTTGATGCCAAGCCCGGCCTCGCTCCTCATTCCCCACACATATGCAATGCACACACCTGCGTGGGCGCACGCGTGGCCTTCGCTCTTCCCCTGTGTGCAGTCGGTGGCACTGAGCCCTCGGGTGCTCCGTGTGCTTGCCTGGCAGCTGCCAGGAAAGAGGTTGGGACTGCAGCCTGCCCTTTCCACGCGCTGGAGTTTCGTCCCCGAGGTGTAGGCATTGCATCTGGAGCGATCTGGCTGCCTTGCTGCTCCCAGCTTGCTGTACCGCCGTAATTGCTAAGAGAGCTGCTCTCCCATCTGCACGTTGCCCGTGTTTCTTCCTGTCTGTTTTTCATCTCGGTGTTGCTTTCCTTTGAGAATCAGCACAAATATAAACCGAGATCGAAGGGGTGTCACTGAAGCGACGCGCGCTTTGAGTCTTGGTCTAAAATTGTCTCTGTTGGAAGGGTTTGGGATGGAAATCTCAAAAGCCCCCCGTGCTGTGTTTTCAGAAGCAATGCAGGTGTTTGAACACCTCAGTGCCATTGGTGCGTTGTCTCAGGCACCAAAACGTGTTCGAAAATGCCCTTTGAGACCCCAAATTACAAGGGAAGTTTAATTTATTCCTCATTGAAGCTCAAATCTTTGTGCTCAGGATTTCCAATGATAGCAGCGAGAGCGTTATGCGTAGGATTATCATTTGATTTTTTATTTCAAAGAAAAGAGAGAGAGACTGAGTTTTATAGACTCGTCTCATTGGCTGCACAATAAAGAAAGAGATTCCTTGGTGGGGAATAGTTTAAATTAGCACAGTCCCCTGCAGTGCCAGAAACCCAGAGAGCGTCGTTTGGAGCACAGAATCAGGTGGTGACACAAATGCAGAAAGAAAAATGGGACGGGCCGCATGTCACCGCCTGGGCCCGGATCCCAAATGTCACAGTGACAGCAGGAGTGGAGACGCACAGAATTAGCCATCTCCACTCGTCCCCATGGAGCACATCCAAAGAACCAGGAATGCTGCAAAGACGTGGTTCTTGGCTCTGCTGTCCCCGAGTTGGAGGAACCGCCTTAAAATTGTTCATTAAATAATGATAATATATAAAAAAAGAAACCTTTTGCTCTCGCACACACAGCTTATTCACAAAGATAGTAATTTTTACCCGAGCAAGTGGAGCCTGCCTCATGCCAAGAACAACACGGGAGTTAACAGGCCTGTAATTCTCACGACTTGGCACGTTCTTAGGTAACACAGACGAGAAGCTGATTAGCAAAAGCAGAATGAGATACTGGTTTAGGAGGGATGGACGGGGCAGGCTGGAGTTCACCAGTCCCCACTGTCCCTCCTGTCCCCATTCCCTGTCCCCTTTCCTAGTGCTGGTTGGCCTCCCGGTTCTGCTGACCCAACACATTGTGTGTGTGATCCCTAATTCTCCTGTGGCCAAACTGGTGAGCTGGAGGGCTCAGGACACCCTCAGCCACCGAGGGGCAAGCAGACCTTGGGTCCTCAAGGAGGGCATGTTGAGGTTGTGAGGCAGAAAGGAGCTTAGGAGATGGGGTTTATCTTTTGGATGAACTGAGGTCCTTTGGAGATGTTTCTCTGTCCTCCCCTGTGGCTGCAGTGGGGGTCACGCCAAGGGCACTGGTGTAAATGGGAGAGGAACTGGCCCTCAGCCATTTGCAGACTTTCGGTGGAGCAGCTCCTGGAGGTTATAAATAGCTCCTGCAAAGTGCTCTCACCGTGATGCTGAGCATCTCACAGCAGCACCTCCTGGCAGGAGAACACCAATGGGCTCCAAGGGAGCCATTTCCTCTGTTCATTGCAGAGGCCCCAACCTTGCTTGGCTACTTGCAGGCGAGCAGGGAACCATTGTTCCCTCTCCTGACTGCAAACAGAACAGACATCTGCAGCCCTGCAAATGCTGTTTTCATCGGACACTTCCACTGCGCTGGGAGAGAAAAGGAGAAACCCGAGCGCAGAGTGGTGGGTTGGGCACAGCCATTGGCCTCCACGGAGGGTTTGGCCCAATTCTCCCCCAGCGAGGTCTGGAAAATCCGAGGTTTTGAAATCCTGGCTCTCCCATCTCTGCAGGGAGGCACCACGCTGTCATTAGGACAGCCTGAAACGGTTCCTGATTACGGGGCACGCGATGCCAGAGCCTTGCGTGCTCGCTTCATTGCAACTGTTGTCTTCGAGCTTTAAATAAAAGTTAAAAAAATAATAATAATAAAAATCAAGTAGCTCTCAAAAGCAAAGCAAGATGTTAAAATGAACTTGCTGCTGGCCGCCTCTCGGGCTCCTTGCTCTGGGGAAGGGGGCTGGTGACAGGCATGTCCTCTGGGAGATCTGAGACGGCCCCGCAGCCGCGCTGCCCTGCCCGTGCTCCAGCAGCTCCACGCTGAGCTGCTTCATTCCCATTGCAACAATCCCATCCCAATCCAAGCAAGGAGGACCGCCCAGGCGGCCGGCTCCTGCCTTCTGGCCTCGTGCTGGAAACATCTCCAGTCACTCAGAAGGAGTTGCTTGCATTGCCCAGCAGCACAGAGGGGATCTGTGTACACGGGGACCATTGCAAAGTGATTTTAAATTCGCTGGGTGCAGTGACAGAGAGAGCTGTTGTGATCGATGCGCGTTGCTGCAGCAAAGCAGAGCTCCTTTGGGCCCGCAGCACTGCAGATGTTTGCTGGATGATTTCTCAGGCTGCATCCCTCCTCCCTCAGTGCCTCAGCTCTCCTCCTCTGGACAGTGCCCAGTTGAACCAGTTGGGTTTGTGATCTGTTTCCCAACAACCCGTTTCTCAAAGCCGGTGCAGCGTTTTTTAACAGAGCAGCAGAGCACTTCANCCCCCCAAAATAAAACTCGTGCTATTTTCTGCGGGGCGAGAGGAAGAGGCCGTTTTCTTTTTTAGTTGGCTTTGACTGGGAAACAAATGAACTTGTTCACATGTGTGACAGAGCCGTGGGAGCTCTGTGGGTGGCAGGAGAGCAGTGCTGGTCTAGAGATGAGCTGGGTCTGGGGGGCTCAGTGCACCCAGTGCCCCTTCCCCTGCAGCTCTACCTCTCCCCATCCTCACCCACCGCCCCCTTCGNCTCTCTCTCTCCCTTTCTTTCTTTTTAAATATACATTTTAAAGTATTAGATTACTTTTAAGCAGCTTCTTGGCATAGCCGCCGAGTGCCCCATTGTTTCCGAAATGCAACGTGGCTGCTCTGAGGTTAAGTCCTGAATTACGGGCCCAGCAAATACACCGAATTGCTGCTTCCTAATCCCTGTCCAGATCGACTTATGGTTTCTTTAAAATATCCGTTTCTTAATGGATAAAAACATTCTACCGTGGGCAGAGGCTAAATTGTTTCCAAAGGAAGCCAGGCAAGCATTAGCGGGAAGAAAACACATTGCGGGATTCGGCTTCAGCCTCGGAGGAAGGAACACACCGAGGATGGTTTCCTGCCTCCTCTCGGGCTCCCAGTGCTCCCATCTTTACACCACTCCCCCTGGCACAGCCACCATGCGATGGGTGCTCCGGGTGATGGTCAGAGAGGCTCAGGTTGGGAGCATCCCGCGTGCTGCGGGTGCATGCACAGCTCCTCGGTGGTCTGGCTGCAGGCGGGATTGTAAATTCTGCTGCTTCCTTTTATGTCGTCAGGGCTTGTTTTAATGTTGTTGTTGGGGTTTTTTATTTTTATTTGTAATGCTCTTTGAATGCAGGTAAAGAGCAGAGCGCAGGCAGGCTGCAAGGGGGGGCCCCCGCTCCCGCTCGGGCCCACCCACCCACTCCAATTAGCACCGTTAGCTCGTTAGCTCGTGGCTCAGCCGTGCGGGGCAGTGCGGGGATGGCGAGGGAAGGGGGGCTGGGGGAGGGCAGGGAGGACAGGCGGCAGGCTTGTTTAGTCTAGCAGAGGGCAGGCTGGGAGCGGAGCGGGTTGCTCTGTAAATNTTTTTTAGTTGGCTTTGACTGGGAAACAAATGAACTTGTTCACATGTGTGACAGAGCCGTGGGAGCTCTGTGGGTGGCAGGAGAGCAGTGCTGGTCTAGAGATGAGCTGGGTCTGGGGGGCTCAGTGCACCCAGTGCCCCTTCCCCTGCAGCTCTACCTCTCCCCATCCTCACCCACCGCCCCCTTCGTGCTGGGACAGAGCCCTGGGAGCAGGAGGAGGAGGCAGGGAGAGGTCAGAAAGATGCCAAAAAGCCATCCAAGCAGCGTAGAAACGATGGGAGAAAAAAAAGAGCAGGAGGTGCAGACAGAGAGAGAATTTCTGCCCCCGCTCCGTCTCGTGCACGAGTGCATATTATATACATAAGCATAAAATATCATTAGTGTTTATGCTGTCGTCAATCATCATGGCAGAAGGCAGGAAAGGAGCTTGCTTTCCCTCGGGCTAAATTTTTCATGACAATTTTGCAAGGCACGTATGTGCATATAAATAAAGTGGTGATACATGGCCAGGCTGCAGATATTGATATGTTCTGTACACGCAGAAAGCTCCACGTTGTCCAGTTCCCTTTATTCTGTGTACCACACACTAGGTGGATTTGTGGCTGTTGCATGACAGGCACTCAAGCTTCAGTTTATTGCTGATTTAGGGAATAAATCATTGCACCTTCTCCACATCTCCAAGTGGGGACCACAGAGCCATCTTGGGGGTGATATGGAGTCACTCAGGTCCCACACATCGCATTGCTTTGGCCCCACAAGGGCTCCCAAAGCTGCTGCAAACACCCGCCAGCTCTGCAGGGTGAAAACAGAGCTGCTGTGACACCTGAGCCACGGTGGTAGGATCTGGAGATGGGCTGAGGGCCCGTTTCTATCAGACTCTGTGAGTGGGGGGACGTGGGGGTCCTCACAAAGTGCATATTGCAGCTGCACAGTTACATAGTGGGGTGTGTCCCAGCCTCGTGGTCCCCTGGGCAGCACGGCCCTAACGAGGAGACAGTGGCATTGCTAATCAGGGCTTTGACCTTTACATGGCTTTTATTTAATACACATTCCTCACTTCCCCAAACTCCCATCCAAAACATTGACATTTCCGCTGATAGATTGGGTCAGATTTTGGAGTAGTTGGGGGGGGGACGACTCAATTCCCTCTTACAATGGTTAAATTCTTACAGCTAAATGGGCTTATTCAGTTAGTGCAGCAGCTGGTGCGATTTCGAGAAGAAAATAAACATTTCCTTCAAATATTTTGATTGGCAACTGGACAACTGAAATACTCAAGCTCAGATTGCCAGGGCCCAAAAAAGCAAATGGGGGTTGGACGGCGAGAGAGTGGGGCACAGAGAGTGCACCCCGAGAGGCTGCGCCGGGGATGGGGACAACCCGACGTGACTTTGGTCTGCAACGCCAAAAGGGAGCACGGGGCCGAGGGTGCAATTTCCCCCGGGGTTTGCTTAGCGTGTAGCTGGAGGAGCGTGCTGAATTCCTGCCTAGGTGCTAAGTGCATGCGATGGGTTATTTGCGGCCATTTTCCACGTGGGGTCGTCCCTCACCCCACCGCGCGCCCCTCTTCGGACGTGGGGAACGGGGGCGGCGGTCGGATCTGAGCGCGGCCCCGACGGCGCGGCCCCGACGTGAGGAGCGGCTCGGAGCTTCTCCCCTCCCCGCGGCAGCCCGGCTCCCTCTAGCGGCCCCTCGGCCTCGGATCGCGGCCCCGTGCCCTCTGTCGGCAGCCGGACCGGCAGCCCGGGGCTTCCCCAGCGCCGTGGGGCCGCCCTGCGGTGCGGTACCGGCGTAGGGCAGCGGGGACGGGAAGGTGTCCGAGCGCCCCGGGTCAGCTGTCGTGGGGGGAAAAACACGGAGTGGCGCGTGGGGTGGGCTCAGAGCGGTGGAGGAAGTGGAGATATGGGAGTTTTGTTCCAGGCGAGCCTTCAGCCTGGAGGTGAGGATGAGGGTGCACTCCTGTGTGTGAATTAGCAGCGAGTACCAATTGCCAAGTGGTGCAAATTCCGGCCAAGAAAACGGAGCCTTTAAAGAACTCTTTGAGTGTTGTAGAGCAGAAGGGAAACGCGCCCCGAGCACTCGTGTTTTATTTCCCTTTCCATTTTCTGGAGTATCATTTACGGGTGTGTGGGAGCCAACAGAGGGGCACGGTCCGACCGCTGGGGGCCATCATCGGTTCTGGGGCAGCTGCTGAGCATCACTCTGCGTTTTGGGGGATTTGGAGCCGTGTGCTTTGCAGCAGCACAGCTTTGGGCTGGGACAGAGCATCCTGCAGGCCGTCTGGGGTGTGAAACCAGCTCGGTTTGGTCAGTTGTGAGTGTATTTCTCAGCCAGCCCCGGGCACGGCGTGCAGGAGGGGCAGCAGTGCAGTGTCGGCTTTGAGCTGCTCCTCAGCCTGTGCTGGAACTGCTCCTTCTGGAGGTTTTTGTTTCATGAGCGGTGTGGAAAGGCTGAGAACAGTGCAGCAGTGGCCTTTATGGCCGTGCCCAGAGCTTGGTGTGGGCTACTTGAGCTGCAGGGAGCAGCACTTCACATCTCTCCTTGGAGAGCAAAACTTTCTGCCTCAGGAACCCCTAACACAGAGCAGGGCTGTGCGAGGAAATGGTCTCAGGGCAGCAGGGGTGGGCACAGAAACCTCTTAGGTCCCAACAGGAGCTGCTGGAGCGGGTTCCCCCTCCCTCTGGGCTTCCTGCAGGGGAAGGACCCGACAGCACTGGGCTGTGCCCCATTGTGCATCCACATACCCCCCGAGAAAGGAGCTGGGCAGCATCTCCCACGCTGACCCAGGGCTCCCTTCCCTCAGCAGAGGAAAGCCTGAATTTCTCACTCTCTTCATCCTCTTGGATGGAGAAAAATACACAGAGTGAAGCGAGCAGGGGGGGATGTTGTGGCTCCTTAGCTTGGGAGTTTTCAGCCGTGTGTTTATCAGCTCCATCCCCTGATGGTATCAGCACGAACAGGCCACCCACAAGAGGCTGAGCAGCCCGGTCTGGACTCCAGCTTTTCCTCTCTGGCTCCGTGTGTGCGTGTGTACACAGCACCGGGTATCTCGGGAGCGGCCGTCTGGGGCTGCATCCATCTATTTACTACACAGCTGATGTAATGGCTAAACATTTTTTTTTTTCTGTGTTTATGAGGTGGGTTTTTTTCTTTTTTTTTTTTTTTCTTTTTTTAATGTACCATAGACAAATGTACCCTCGGAGGAGTCAGCTTAGTTGTGTCCCTTCTTGGGTAGGAAACAACACATTTTCGGGACAGGAAGTGGGAGCGACTTAAACAAAGATTGGGTTGAGGATTTTTGTTGTATTTAAGTTTCCCAGCTCCCATCCCCTAGAGAAGCTTTTTCCCTCTGGCTTTAATTCCTCGTGCAGAGCGTGGCCGCAGCCCCAGCTGCATGCTGCCGGCACGGCGCTCTGACCGCCCGCTCTCTCCCTGCCCCCCACAGGAACGTCAGAGCTGAGCCCCTTCTCGGACCCACGGCAGTTCGACCGCTCCTTCCCCACGCTGCCAACCCTCACCGAGACCAGGTTCTCCGACCCACGGATGCATTACCCCGGTGCCATGTCTGCTGCCTTCCCCTACACCGCAACCCCCTCCGCCACGGGCATCGGGGGCATCAGCATGACCAGCATGCCCACCACCACGCGCTTCCACCACACCTACCTGCCGCCCCCTTACCCCGGCTCCACGCAGAACCAGAGCGGACCCTTCCAGGCCAACCCCTCTCCCTACCACTTGTACTACGGCACGTCGTCGGGCTCGTACCAGTTCTCCATGGTGGCGGGTGGAGAGCGCTCTCCCACCCGGATGCTCTCTTCATGTACGAGTGCCTCGGCGGGGAACAACTTAATGAACCCCAGCCTGGGTAATCAGAACGATGGGGTGGATGCGGATGGGAGCCACAGTAACTCGCCGACAACCATGACGACTACTGGGAGGATGGATGAGTCGGTCTGGAGACCCTACTAGAAGGGGCACAGCTGGGCACCGAGAGCTTTAAGCGGGTCTGCCGCTGTGACATTACTCCCTTTGCAGCAAAATGATGCCTAGGGAGAAGGCAAACCAAAGTCTCCCAAACCAAAAGCAAAGCAGGAGGAATCCTCTACACACAAGCACGGGCAAACATCAAGCAACGCAGGGCCGGGACCTACGTTACATTTCAAGACGAACGTCCACAAGGCTTGAATTTGTCGCTTGATGTGGTTCCTTTCATATGGTTTTAATATGTGGATTGTACATAGGGGGAAAAAAAAATTGATGCGTGGATTCAGATGTTTGTTTACTGCCGAACACTTCTCGGTCATCTCACTTGCACCCTCATCCCCACACAAAGCACTCAGAAGTTAGGGAAAGCTCGCCCTTCTGCAAAGCCCTCCAGAGACGAGACCAGGAAATCATCCAAGCTGAAGCAAGAAGACTGAACTGAAGAAAAAAAAAAGGAAAAAAAAAAATAAAAGGGAAAAAAAAAAAAGGAAAGAAACCTATGTCTCCTCTCATTCCCTCCCACTGGGGTGGGGCTCCTGCCCACCAAAGAAAGAGGTTTACAGCACAAGTTACAGCGCGGGTCAGCCAGCATCAGCCACGCGAACAGGAGCTGTGATGGGATTCCTACTGATCCTTGCTGACGACAGAGGTTGTATTCATTTCTGTGTGTTGTCGTCGTTTTCAAAACAGTAACGTGGCTGACACCACACCCAGCAGACCTTCCCCTCTCCCATATGTTTACATATGAGACATGCTTTTTTTTGCAAGGTGCGTTTTGTTTTGTTGGCTCTTTCACCCTGACCTCGCCGTTCAATTCTTTGCTCCTCTCAGCAAATCTCGGCTGGTGGCAGTGTCCTACTTCTGCTACGATTCTTTCCTGTGTTTTCGCCCGGAGTGCATCGACACACGGTGATTTTTATTGAGAAATGGATGACTTGTCAGTGCGTGCTGAAAGCTCTGACTGAGATTTGGAGAGAGGAGCGCCTCCGACTCAGGCGGTGGGAGGGTCGTGAAGCAATGCTAGCTGTCATTCTGCATCCCCTCCTTTCCCCCAGGTGACCCAGAGTGCTGGTGTCTGCTCAGCAGCTGAAGGACCAGCACTTGGAGGCACTGTGGGACCACTGGGGGCTCAGAGCCCCAACGCACGCTGCAATTCCACCCACACCCACCAGTGCTGGGTTAGTGGTTGGACGCGATGATCTTAGAGATCTCTTCCAATCTTGAAATTCTACAACCCACTCTGCACCTCTTTGTGCCTGAACGTAAGAAAACAAAAGCCCTGTGGTCTCCCTCCCCTCCTTCACTGCTGAATTTATGCCCTTATGGCTGTGGCACCTCTCACCAAATCTCAGCTGGCAGCTCATCAGCCATCGGTTGTAATTGCACTACCACACAAAGACAGGAGCCCTGATTCAGCCGTAAAGCTGCGATGACCACTCATGAGTTAAACACGCCACAGAGAGAAACAGCTCTTCTCCATAAAATTCTTCCCCCCTCCAGATGTCCCCTTCCCCAGCAAAACTGCAACCTTCACTCCTTAAGCAACAGCGGGCGCCTCTTGGGTGCTCGCGGATGGAGAACTGGAGCAGAGCAGCCTGTGTTTGGATGCAATCACCTCGATCACTGATTGAAAGCACAAGCAAACAAGGCATTCGTAGGACTAGGTTAATTTAAGACTGTTCGTNCGTTGGGGACATCGCTGCTGCGTTGGCTTCCAGGGGACAACCAGGCTCCTCCTCACCATACTGGGTTGGTACGAAGCCATAGCAAAGTGGTCAGTTCTGCNAAAAAAAGAAAAAGAATGGCAACGATGTTGTTCTTATGACATATTGTCATATGAAGGTGTAAATATACGCACCTCTACGCGGATGGTCACGAGACAGGCCAATGGTTTTTTTGCTTTGCACTATAATTTGCTTTTTTTTTGTTTGTTTTTTTTTTTAGAAAATAAAAAGAAAAATGCACAATTGCTTGTACAGTATAAACCCCTTTGTCCGGCTCAAAGAATATTTAACTATAAAATCTAATTTTTGGTCGTATTTGTTATAATAATATAATTCTTAAATGTGTTGAAGGATCCGATTCTTAAGAGTGCTTCTCATACTTGTATGTGCAGGGTAAAAAGACAACAAAGGACTAAGGAGATGAGAACAGAGACTGTTGTAGATAAAGAAGGCCAAAGCTGTGGTTTTGGTTCTTTATTTTTAATGGTGTCTTACAATGGACGTTAAAAAACAAAAAAAGAAATGCTAGTGATACCAAATAATGTGGTTGTTTGTGTAACGTACCGGCCCTACTTGAAGGCAATGCCCTCTATTTAATATGTAGCCCATCTTTTTAACCTGTAGCACTTGTCACTGGGGTGGGGG
>VXAB01010080.1:0-29894 GCA_013399175.1 Odontophorus gujanensis | reverse complement strand
TCCTGTTGAAGTCGTTGGGGACATCGCTGCTGCGTTGGCTTCCAGGGGACAACCAGGCTCCTCCTCACCATACTGGGTTGGTACGAAGCCATAGCAAAGTGGTCAGTTCTGCTTTTCCATTATTGGTGTCAATGTTCTTATCCATTGTACATGATTATATTGTCAGGCCTCCGTGTAATCGTTTTAATGGTTTTCCATGTGGAATAATAAACGTACGGTTACAAGTTCCTGGTGCCTCCTGTCTGCTCACTCCTCACCTGCGCCCTGAGGCCCCAGAGACCCACTGGGTGCCATCACCCATCACCATCCCCCATCATCTGTTCACCATTACCCATTGCATGTTGCCCTACAAATAGGACTCCAGCTCAGATCCCACTGCATGACCATTCCAGGGTGACTGCTCCCCTGACACCTGCAGCCCACCACCTTTCCCAGTGCCAAACCTAACCCCATGTCCTTGAATCCCCATCGCCTCCCCAGACCTCAAATCTAATCCCATGTCCCTGGATCTGCATCATCTCCCTCGACCCTAAATCTATCCCCATATTCCTGGATCCCTGTCAACTTTTCAGACCCCAAACCTAACCCCATGTCCCTGGATCCCCATCACCCCTGAGACCCCAAACTTAACCCCATGTCTCTGCATCCCCATCACCTCCCCAAACCCTAAATCTAAGCCCATATTCCTGCATCTCCATCACCTTCCCAGCCCCCTCCTGCCCCACAGGGCCATGTCACCGGAGTGTGAGTCCCAGTGCCACCCTGTGCCCTGGGGCAGCAGCACACACCGGTTCTGCAGCATCCACACGGGGCACATTAACCACAGCCTGAGCTTCCCCTGAAGCACACAGCACGCCGCTCCGCACGAGGGCTGCAATTTAATCACAGACACTGTTTTTTTATTGAAGTCATGCAAACAAAGCCAACTGCATAACTGTTCACCCCCTGCCAGCGGCAGGGCAGGACGTGGGGAAGGTGTTTTCTCTTGGGCTGGGCCCGGAGATCAGAAGGCTCTTCATTAAAACACACTCTTGCTCTGCACATCCGTGCACTGTGCACCCTCAGCTCAGCCCTACAAATGCTTTGGGTGATGTACTGCTGGGATGCTGGCTCTTCCATCACTGTCAATGGGAGCAGAGGGACAGGGCAGGGCAGGATGGGGACCGCGCTGGTGTCCCTTATGGGATGGATAAACTGGATCCAGGAGTGGATCAGGATCCCCATCACCCCCAGCCCCTCCCCAGCTCCCGTCCAGCCCCTGGTTCAGCTCCAGGAGGAACATTTGCACTGGCACTGCCTGGCAGAGTATTTCCTTTCCATCGGAGCGGCTTGCAAAGCCCCCGGGTCCCTGGAAGCACATCCATGTAATTCTTTAAGATGGGTTTGGCTCAGGGAGGGGTCCCAGGGGCCTCTGCCCGCCACCGTTGGTGGGTTTTGCTGTTCCTGGAGTTCAGCAGAGCTGGGAACACCGGGGTTTGTTCACTGCCTGCGGCGAAATCGATACCGTGATTTCATTTCTCAGTCGTAAATGAAATGAGCTGTAAAGCCAAGTTGGGTGTTTGAGTCGGAGTGAAAGAATGAATTGTTCTAAGGGGGGACGTTAACGAGGGGATTAAACGCTCTGTGAAACCCGGGGGGTCTGTGGTGCTGCACCCCCCACTCCCCCAGTGCTGCCAGGGCCCCCGACAGACCCCCAACCCCTGTGCTGCCTTATCTGTAAACCCTGAAACAAAAAGCACAGTGAGGGTGCCCTATTGGGCCGCAAGGAATGGCGGCCAAATTCCCCCTGTCCGCCCCTTCGGTTCCGTTGTGTTCCCCTGGAAATCCCCACAAAGAAAAACACGGGGCACGCAAAGTTTGGTTTTCATTATACCTCCACTGTGAGCGGTGCTGTGGCCTTCAATGGGGCTTTGATTCCTATAGAGGATGGAATGTTTTCAGAACGGTTTTAGAAACTGTTCCCCACCTCCTCCGTCCTCTATCTGCAGAGTGCCCTCCCCTTCCCCACCCTCCTCGAGACCCTCTGCATGGAAACCCCATTGGATCTCATGGATTGGTGGCTCCATGCTTTCTCTTGCAGGGGAGCAAAAGATCTCTCCTTGACCTGCATGACATCCTGGTCACCAGTGACGAAGCACTGGTACAGGTTGGGTGGAGAAGAGCTTGAGAGCAGTCCTGGGGAGAAGGATTTGGGGGTGACAGTGGATAAAAGACTCAGCATGAGCCAGCAATGTGTGCTCACAGCCCATAAAGCCAAGAGAATCCTGGGCTGCATGGAGAGGAGCACAACCTGCAGGGTGAAGGGATGACTCTGCCCCTCTGCTCTGCATCCCCAGCACCAAAAGGACATGGAGCTGCTGGAGCAGGTCCAGAGGAGCATCACTGAGATGATGGGAGGGCTGGAGCACCTTCCCTATGGGGATAACCTGAGAGAGTGGGGCTCTGCAGCCTGGAGAAGGGTCCAGGGGGACCTTAGAGCCCTTCAGCACCTGGGGGCCACGTTTCCATCTGCGTTCACTCACTGCCGGAGCGCATCACACAGTGCTGATCCAACTGGAAGTGCTGGTGCTCACCTCCACTGTTTCCATCCCTGTGAACCCTCTCCTCTTGCAGACCCTGATCGTTTCTGAAGGCAGAGGAGGACACACAAGGACGGCTCTAAGAGCCTCCTCACCCAGTGGTGGGACAGATGTCAGCAACTGCTCCACCACAGGTGGACTTTGCTTTAAATTTTGGCTCGTGGTACAGTTTTGGCAAATCTCTGTGTTCCTGGTTGTTGTCTGAGGGCTGAGAGAATACATAGGTACACTGAGGGGCTTTAACCCTTCACTCCCCATCTTCCAGTTCAGCAGTGGAGATTATGGGATCGTTTATGGGACACCTGGCTTCGACTTCTCCCTGGCACAGCAGTGGGTGGCAGATGCCAGCACTGCTCCTGGCAGCCCCACAGCACAGCCCCATAGCACAGCCCTATGGCATCACAGCACCATTCCATCCCAGCTGCTCAGTGCTGGACACCCAAAGCCCAGTGCAGCTCAGCCCACATGCAGTAACTCACTTCTTTCTGCCACATCAAGATACCGCAGATCTGAACGGGCTGTTTTTGCAGGGGAGGATTACATTAGTTTTTTTTTTCTTTTGCATTTGCCAACAGAAGTATTATTAGGTTCAGCTCAGTAGATGAAAAATGAGAGCTGGAAGGAAACGCAGCGCGGTCCCCAGGTGCACGCCAGGAGCTGTGAGTCCGGGTTAGTAGGAGCAGGGAACCAACATCAATGGCACCACTGGCAGCTTTGCATCCCATCTGCCTGCCAGAACCCAGAGCCCTTCCCCTCCTTTGAGGTCTCTCCTTCCCCACCTGTGGGGCTGCTCTGTCCTTTTGCCCAGAGAGAGCAGTGGGTACCTGGTCCTGGCGTGATGGGCACAGACCCACAGAGCTGGGGTCTGTGCAATGCGGTGCTGCCAAAACCACAGGGGAAATAAACATCTGATTTAAAAAGAAAAGAAAATAAGGGAATGGGAGGGGGAGAATAAAACAAGTCAAAACGCCAATCCTTTGGTCTGGGATTTCGGAGTGGGGGCAAATCTGAGCCAACGTTGTCCCTATAACAGAAACAAACCTTGGGTCTGGCCCAAGCAAAAGGAGGAAATTCCAGACTCCCTTTCATGCTCTTTGCCACCACAGAAAGGAGCTGAAGCTGCCAGAAAATTCAAGAATTCACCATTGCACGGCTTATCCCTCCCAAGCAACACGAGCCCCTCCTGCTCTGAGCACTGGGTGCACTGATGCTCACACCCATTGCCAGCAGCACAGCCATCACTCAGCATGGAGAAATGCAACGCACCTGCAGAAACACCCCCATGGCATTAAGGAGCAGATGGGCCACGGCTGCAGCACACACAGCTTGAATGCATTGATGGAGAGGATGAGCAGATGCAAGCTGTCCTGAGCCATCCTCGCCGGGGCCGGGGGGAGGATAGGGAAGGTGCAAGCCCAAATCCACGCTGTGGTCAGCTCTTATGGCATGTGGTGATGCTGTCCACCCTCCCCGCAGCTTTGCCCCCAGCACCGGGACTGGGAGGATGTGGGATGGGCAGAAGAGAGCTGCAGGTACATGGTGCAAACTGCCCTGCATGAGGAGAAGGCACTGGAAGGGAGAGAGGAGGAGAAAAGGACCAGAACCGAAACCACACAGCGATGGTTTGTGGGAACGGCTTGCACTGACCACAGGAAATGGTGCTGGTGTGTGAGCAGCTACCACGGGACGGACGGGAGCATGGGGGCACAGCAAAGGGATGCACAGACAGCCGGGCACCGAGCATCGCCTTCCTGCCCTGATCCCCGAAAAGAGGACAGCAGTATTTCCCCGGAGCGATGGGCGGTGCGGTGACGGAGCTGCACACGGGGCTTTGAAATGCAAAAAGGCAGAGAGGTGCGTTGTGTTGGTGCAGCGCCGCAGTGGTCTGAGTCTTAGCAAAGTGCACAGTGCAAACGGGCTGCGACTGCTGATCGGCAGGCAGATGCAGAGCAAGAGGCATCTCGCATGTAAATCGTATTTACCGCTAATTAAATGCACAAAGAAGGTTTTTCCGGGCATTCGAGGTTGCTGCTGCAAAGCCCGAACGCCCACACGCACACACACCCATCGCCTCTGTGAGATGACAGCTTTTTTCTCTTTTTTTTTTTTTTGCACACGAAGCAGTTCCTTTCCACGTGCGTGGATTGGGTGTGCGCCCGCTGGGACATGGCTCTGTGCTCCCTTCCCTCGTGGGATGGCATGAGGCCACATCCAGGGGAGGGGAGATAGGAGAGCTCTCGGGTTCTGAGCACAGCTGGTTGAAGGAGAGAGGTGCAACAGGTCCTATCTCCCACGGAAAAGCTGACTGTGAGGTGTGGTGTGTTGGCTGTTCTGCTGGAGGACGTGTGCCAGTGTGAGCCCGGCACCAGCACCTGATCAGCCAAGCACCAACATGGGTGCTGGAGGGATTTGTTTCTGAGCAGCTCTGGGGATGCTACAAGGGAGAATCATAGTGGTACTAAGGTTGGGGAAGATCTCAGAGATCACCAAACCCAACTCATCCCACCATGACCCCAAATAGAACAGTAGAATCACTGAGGTTGGAGAACACCTCCACTATCCCCAACTCCAAACTGAACCTATCCCACCGTGACCCTAAATAGAACCATAGAATCACTGAGGTTGGAGAACACCTCCATAATCTCCAACTCCAACCCCAACCCATCCCACCATGACCCCAAATAGAACCATTCTTCTCCAACCATTAAGACTGGAGGAGACCTCCAAGATCCCCAACCCATCTGCACTGACTATGCCCCCAGGTGCCACATCTCCATGTTCCTTAAACACCTATAGGGACCCCAGCACTCCCTGGGCAGCCCGTGCCAACACACCTCCATTCTTTTGGAGCAGAAATGCTTCCTACCACCCAACCTAACCCTCCCCTGGTGTGATGGAGGCCATCACCTCCTGCACCATGCAGCAGGCAGAGCCTGGTGGTGAGTTGATGGGATGGCTCATGGGGCAGAGGAAAGCTGGAGGTCCACGAGCAGTTGTGCAGTGTGCTACCACACTCTGGGTTGGAGGCAGCTGCCCTGCAGGACTCAGTATGGATACAAATCACTTGCTGAGTGCCCATCATCCATGATCCCAAAGCAGGGAGCAGAGGGAAGTGCAGTCCTCGCCCTTACGCAAGAAGCAGCGACGCCGTGGGCTCGGCAGGACGGCTCCGGGGAGAGATTGCATTCCAGGGGATGATGAGGGGGGAAATGTGGCATCCAATGGGTGGTTTGGAAAGCCTGCTCCACCCAGGGGAGATGGAGGGGGCACCGACGCAGGGCTGCATTTCACAACGCCGTGTGCCCCCCACCACCCACATTCAGGGTGAGTTTGAAATCTAGATGTCGGCTTCGTATCTCCTGCTCATCTCCAGCTGAAGCATTCCTTCTTGTTTACTGGTCCCCTCTCCCAGTCACAGGATCCCAGTTGGGAGCAGGAGCCCTCGTTTCCTAGGGACATCTTGCATTCATTAGGACATGTTGTTATTGACTTACAAGGCTGCTAATTCTCAAGGTCCAATTTAGCCCTCAAAACCACTAACATGTGTGCTGGGGAGTTGCTGTATCTCAGTGCTTGGCTGAGTGCTGCTCGCAGAGCCAGGGCAGATGGAGCCCCAGTTGCAGCCATCTCCCCAGTGGGGTGAGATTTGGCTCCTCAGTGCTGGTGCACCGAGCTGCAGCCCCATATGTGGTGTGGCTCCATAGGGCTACTTAGGACACAGTTGGTGGAGGAGCTCAAACACCGGGAGCGATGCACTGGGCAGAGTGGCTGAGGTGCCTGGAGCCCCATTGGGGTGAACATGATGCCTGGAGACCTGAAGGACGCCTGGAGCCCCATGGAAGCACTTGGAAGAGACTCATTGGGGTGAGCACGATGCCTGGTGCCCCATAGGACGCCTGGAGCCCCATAGAACCACCCAACAGCCGCAGCCAGGCGTCTTCTCCGGGCAAATTCATGTGGCTGAGACGGTGCCTCCGCCGCAGATGAACTGCAGCAGCGACCACAGATGGGCTCCGTGTCTGCTCCCAGCGTTCAGCAAAACAGGTTTCCTTAACTCCCCATCTCGAGGGATTTCTCCCCACCTTTGGTACCCAGCGGGGAGGGGCAGGCTCCTCGCTTGCCTCCCAGCGGCCCCACTGCCTATATATAGCGAACCCAAGCTCCCAAGCGGAGCCCCCGGGGGCTCTGACTCACGCACAGAGGTGGATGAAAGTCGGTGGCTGCGGCAATTACAGCCCCCAGCTGCAGCCCCACCCGGCGCGAGGTGCAGCCCCCGCAGCGGCGGTGCCCGAACCGCACCTGGAGCAGCGCCTGCACCGCTGTGTTTATCGATGGGGAATGAAAGCAGTGTCAGAGTCACTGCCGGCTCCGATGGCGGAGGGACCACGCGTGGAGTTATGGCATCGTCGGGGTTGGAGAACGCTGCTCAGATCCCCAGCCCTGACCCCAACCCCAACCCCAACCCCAACCCGTCCCTGCTGACCGTGTCCCCGTGTGCACGTTCCTCCGACACCTCCAGGGAGGAGAAATTGTTCCTAATATCCAACCTGACCCTCCCCTGGTGCAACACGAGGCCATCACTTCTTGGCAGATTATTCCTGGGTGCCAAAGGATCGCCTGTCTGTTACAGCATCAGTTGAGGAGTGGGGGGACACCTGGAGGCCATGGGGGTCCCACTCCGTGCTGTGCAATGGGACATCCACCGGTGCTCAGCACCACGCAGGGGGTGCAGGATGGAAAGAGGGACCTGGCAGCCTGACAGTGGCCTTACTGCTGAAGGAGTCGGACTCCAGGGCCCTTCTATGGAGCTCTGCTGCTTCTCAAAGCAGCTCACTCCACGGGCGTGCACAAGCACAGCACGCTCTTCCCTTGGCCTTTCATCTGCCCTAATAACACACCCGCTGCGGCTCCTACAGAAACTTGCTCGTAGCAAAGAGAAAGGGCTGATCCACGGCCACAGGAACGATGTGAGGGATGGAACAGCTCCCTGCAAGGGCAGGACCTGAGGGCCCCTCCAACTCCAGCAATCCCATGATAAAACACACATCCACCCTCTCCGTGTACCAGTGGCTGCAGCAGAAGAGCTCACCCCCCAATCCCCAGCATGTCAGGGTTCTGACCCTCTGACAAAGAGTGAACTCATCCCTGGAGGGCAGCACAGCCACCCCAGAGAGAGCTCTGTCCTGGGCTGACTTTCTGTCCCGGGGTGGCTTTGGCTTCGTTTGGCTCCTCAAAGCCTCGGGGATGTCAGGGTGCTGCTGGGGCTGCACACAGTGCTCTGAGCACCGCAGGACCCCCTCTGGAACAGGATGGGATGGACACGAGGGCCCCCAGGGGCAGCTCCCTGCAGGAGGGGCAGCTCAGAGCTGGTGCTGCTGGGAGACACAGGGACAGGGAAAGCACACAGAGCATTACACAGAGTCTCGCCTTTGTGCCCGGAGGAAGAGAGTGGGCAGAGCAAAGCCACTGAAACCGGCAGGGCCGAGTGTGGTTTGTAGATGGGGGCTGTCTGCAGGACGGCTTTGGCCAGGCGTGGTGGGAGGTAATCCACCTGACACCACTGCATTCCCTCTTACCCAGCTCCTGGCACAGCCAAAACCTGGGGCAGACAGAGCCCCACGCCTGGAGCTGCGAGCAGAGCCAGCCCTCCCATGCTGGATATGAGCAGAGCTGATGGGAAGGCAGTGGAAACCCAAAGATGTCCACCATCCACCACCAGTGCTCTCTCACCCAGGGAGCGGATGTGCCAAGCCTCACTGCAGGAGGCACTGGGAGCTGAGAACAGAACAGAATTGGGCCCAGCAGGTGGTGGAGCACATAGACACATTGTGCAGTGCCACGTGCTTATGCTGCAGCCATCTCCGTGCAGAACAACTGAGGGTGGGCAGAGATCAGCATCGCAGCGAGGGCGTAAATGAGGCGATGTGGAGCATCAGTTCCACTCTCCCACTGACAACACTCCCTTTCGCTCAAGGAAGTGCTCCCAGGGAATTCAGGCCATGTATTTCTCCACTCCTGATAAAGCCTTCCAGCCCCAACCTCCACACAGGGGTACAATGAGCCATCGCCTTCTCTTGTCTATCTCAGAGGCAGCACACCAGGGCTCTGTCCTGGTCCTTGTGCTGAGTGTAAGAGGCACTTTGCCCTCTGCATGCACCGAAACGGGCACACTGCTGAGCTCAGCTCCACCAGGAGGTCCTCGGGAGTGATGCTTCACCCCCGGGTCAGTTTGCAGCTCCCAGCCACGCTGCAGTCAGCGCTGCGTCGGTTCAGCGCCCGGAGCCGTAACCCCGGGGGACCCCCAACGAAGCTGTGGAGCTCAGCTATTCCTGGGAACCAGTTGCAACTTGCCTGGGTTTCAAGGCCTCCTCTTATCTTTTGCAGCAACTCATTGTGAAATCTCACCGCTGGAGATGTTAACAGCCAAGATTTATGGCTTCTGTAGTTTCCCTTTAATGGCTTCAGCTGGGGAAGCGCTGGCGAAGGATGAAAGATGCTGGCACGGGATGGATGTCAGGAGAAGACTTCAAAGGCTCCCAACGCACCGAGTCGCGCTGTGATACTCTGCATCCTTCTTACACCCATCCAACACTCAGCAGCCTCTCCCTCCTGAGCTCAGCCATGGACCCACAGCCCAGCAGACGCATCTCAGTGCTGGCTCAGGGCCGGACTCTGCCCTGGGAGCACAGTTCTTGTTGCATTGCAGACCAGTACCCTCCTCCTCTCCCCAGACATCCCCAAGTACTCCATGCTGTGTCCCCAGATGCTGTGAAGCACTGACCAGCTCTGACCAACGTGGTGATCCCCACCCAGGGCAGCAGAGTCGGTCCATCACATGCTGTAGGGCAGGGCCAGCAGCCACCCCCATCCCACAGTGCAGCACCGCTCTCCTTATGGACTTGGAACACAAGAATTCATTCATCCAATGCCCAGAGCACCCTTGTCCCATGGCAAGTTCTGGTTCAAAGTCCAGAAAACCCTCTGAAATGGGTTAAAGCCCATCACAGTGGGCTTAGAAATGGGGTAGAACCCAACGCAGTGGGTTTAGAAATGGGGCAGAACCCAACGTAGTGGGTTTAGAAATGGGGCAGAACCCAACTCAGTGGGTTTGGAAGTTGGGTAGAACCCAACGCAGTGGGTTTAGAAATTGGGCAGAACCCAACGTAGTGGGTTTAGAAATGGGGTAGAATCCAACGCAGTGGGTTTGGAAGTTGGGTAGAACCCACTGAAATGGCGATGCCCGCGGTACGTGCACATGAGCTGCTGATTCCACAGTGAGTGGGTGCAGCAAGACAAAGAGCCACTGCCTTCCTGAAAACACCGACTGCGGGAACTCCCAGTCCCCGTAAGAAATATTGCCCGAGGAAATTAAAATGAAGAAGAGCTGAAGCAGCACATGTCTGCCTACGCCTTAAGCCCACGCACAGCAGCAGGAGCTGTAGTAGTGCTCAGTGTCCTTCCACCCCGCATCCCCGTGACCCACATGTTCATTTGTCACAGGTGATGCCAGCCCGCATTCACACAGCCCCCCATGCCGTCACTGTGCCCTGAGTCACAAGTCAAGCACTATTCCATCACGCAGGGTTGCTTCAAGTGCACCCAAAGCGGGAGCCCGGCAGTACGTGGCAGCCCAGGCAGATCCCATGGAAAACCCCAGCAATGAGCCACAGTGTTGGTAGGAAAGCAGAGAGCAGAAGTGGCTGCAAGCAGTGCATGGGCAGAAAAGGCCATTCCACACAGCACAGCTTCCAGGCTCTTCCCCATATCACTTCAATCAGACTCCTTAAAATTAGAATTCCATGTGCAGACCGACAGTCATCTCCCAGGTCCTGCCAAGCCCTTTGCCGTAGGCAAAGCAGTTGAGACGTCCCTTAGCATCAATTCTGTTTGTTTATTTATAAAGTTCATGTTTGATCTTCGTTTAGCAACCGTTTTCATCTCTCTGTCCAGTGGTAAGAACACAGCAGCTCTTCTCCTGACTCAAAGAATCATGAGTTCTCTTGGCTGGCTCTGGAAACCCTCCAGCATCGGCTCCGAGCGCTGCAAGACCGTGTGCGGCCGGATCCAGCTTAACTGGGAGAGGAAATGGAAAGTCTGCAGGTAAGACAGGCTCAGCTCTATGTTTCCACTCCCAGTTAAGAAAGGCAGCTCTTTAGTCTTTACATCTTTTCCCGTTGAGCACAGCAGACCACCCCAAACCCAAGCACTTGGGTGCAAGTGCTCCGGGGGAATCCTGCAGGGAACGCGCTCAAGTGACGCCCTATGGCAGCAGCTCCCAAACGTGTGGGATTGCAATGGCAAATCATCACAAACCATTCACCCTTCTGCAACATCACCTCCTGCTTCACATTGGCCATGAAAGCCCCCGTTACCACCAGAGCTAATACCATCCTGGACCCGCTGCCACGGACCCATCGCCGTGATCCCATGGCCATCCCAAACCTGTGACTCACAGAGCACTTTGGGAACCACTACAGTCAAACACAGCCCCGATGGCTGAGTCACTGCATCCACCCTTTCTCCTGGAGACTCTGAGACTGCAAAGACGTTCAGACACTCAGCTCCTGCTCAGCTTTCGTTGTAATGAGTGTCTAAAAGCCCTCGGGCAACCACCTCCAACGCGTTCCCTTTCCATCCCCGCTCAACACAAAGCTTTGTCTGCTTTCCTTTCTCCTCCCATAGCAATCTCAGTTGCCCTCGGACAAGGTGCTTCATTCCTACACCCAGGAGGACCCCGTAGGGTCTCCTCGGCCTTTCAGCTGCTGCATTTTGTTGGCTTGAAGAAACGACAAGAAAATTGCTTCTGGATTTTTCCGTGCCGCAGTTCATATTACTGCTCTGGTTCCGCCTCTCTGCAGTAAAAGGTCACGAGAAACACATCACATGGAATGTCTTACAACAGTACGCAGTGAAAAGCACGAAGGCTATCAGCTAATTGGGAGCAAGTTATAATTGGATGAAATATTTATTGCTCACACCTTCTTTGTAGCTCAGCCCCAGGTGCTCTCCCACCTTATGGCCCATGTGGTTGTGTTTGTAAGCGAGCAAAGTCCGAGCGATGGCAGATCTCACTGCAAAACCCCACTCTGGTCAGCACATCCATAAAGTGACACAGGGATAGATTCAGCCAAGGGTTTAACGGCTCCATTTCCTACTCCTTCAGGCTCCTTGCTTTCCCTGCACAAGCTCTAACTCAAGATGACAGCATCACAGATCACGGGCTCTGGGAACATCTTCTGGATTCCACACGTCTCCTTTCAAAAGGGAGAATTCAGACTTGAATGAACCTCAGATACTCAACAGCAATGGGAGAGTGCTCTGAAGGCCTTACATCTACCTACAGCCAAACTGGGGCACCCGGTGTGGACCACAACCAGCTCACACATACTTACAAACAAAAGGCAGTAAGGAGCCAGGGCTGAAACGTGGGAGAAGAGCACAAAGTCACAATCCACGATTTCTGTAGAGACACAAATTCAGTTCCTGAGATGGTGACTTCTAGTGGATTATTTGGGTGCGAGAAAGCTGGAAATAATACTGAACATACATGACGATTGTCACATTCATCAATTTTTCCAGTTTAACTTCAAAAACACAGTATTCAGGAGAGAAACAACATACTCAAATTTAAACTCTTCAAGAATTTCCACTTAAGAATGTGGATAATGGAGGGGGGGCACAAACCTTGTCCAGGTTTCTGTAGGAGAATATTTCTCAACTTGTTCTGTCCCTTTGCTAAGTGGCAAAGGAATTAACCAAGACCTGTAGTTAAGGCCACCGTGTTCACATCACAGCTCACACACACACACACACACACACACACGCAGCGCAGTCCTCAAAAAACAACAAGAAAATCTGCTTGGTAGTGAAAATATAGTTTTATTTTTAACAATAGCTGCCAGCAGTACACTGGTATATTCATAAAAGATGTTCCAGAGAGTGAAAGACATCAGCAAACTACAACAGATCGGATCAACTCTTCGAGTATTTCTGCCGACAATGCTCCAATTCTCCATATGCTGCCCTGGGAGTCTCTGTAACCCATTCTGCTCCCCCTTCCCCCCCCTACAAACACAACATAAGAGTCAGTGGCACGGGTTCTGAGGCAGATTAAACATTTTTCACTTGGAATAAAGCTTTCTTCTGAAAAAAGAAAAAAAAAAGTTAATTGGATGCATTCAGATCGTACTCGGAGTGGCAAAGAGTGGAAGAAAAAAGAAATGTTGACTGCACTCTGCCACTTTTTGTTCTCCATCGAGATAGGCATCGGCGGGTTTGGCTCAGGCATCTTCCATTTATTCATGTCTGTGCTCCTTTGATATGAAATGCTAATTTGCTACTTTAGCATTAAAAAAAAAAAAAAAAAAAAGCACTCGATTACATCTCTCCTCTTATCATGGAATGACATGCAACCCTCCCTCGGTCCGGGCATGCCCGCCACGGGAAAAAAATACCACCAATTGGATGGGAAAATGCAAACGGAGCAGCACTGCGGCTGCATCGGTCCACGAAGGCCACTGACACAGACAGGCAGGAAAGCTGTGGAGAGCGTGGAATGTTCCAGAAGTTGCCATGGCTCTCGGTCAGCCCACAGCTGGGTAAGCGTGGGGGATCTCTTGGAGAAGGAAGGCTTCATTACAAAGAGAAAGAAAACCACGCGTATACCATCATCTGTTCTCCCACCCAAAGCAGTGTGGAGACGACGGGTTTTCTGCTCAGGATGCAGAAGTCACCTGTTTTAATGGAAAATTCGGAGCATTGCAGCTTGGCACTAGAGCAAACTGCTCAGCGTGCTGCTACATGCAGCCAGCTTGCAAACTGGAATGCCTACTTGAAAGGGCAACTGCTTCAGAAGGGGCTAGGAGCATCATTTTAAATTTAAACAGGGCTAGATTAATTGCCGTTTGATGAAATTAAAAATGCATTCGAAGATCAGATTGTAAACAAGTTGACAGAAGTCAAGAATTTACATAGTTATGAAAGGGCTCTTTTTTTTTTTTCTCCTTTAATTAATGTCGGGCTGGTGATTGGGGCCAGATGAAAGTGCCTCTGCCCACACCAGACGCGAAGGTTTCGCACCACCGCAGCGACGCCCCGGGAGCTCTGCTGGGGGAGAGCAGTGCACTGCCCCACAAGGGATGGCCAACGTCTGCCCCAACACCACACGGCTGTGCCATAGGAAGCCAAGACGACACCGGTCCCTTTTACCACCTGACAGCTGCCTTTGGGATTGCTAACCTGGTCCTTGCTTGAGTTATGGCCCTAAGAGAAAGGTTCCAGCACCCAACACCGCATTGTGCTGAGATGAAACATACATTCGTTACAGAGAGAGCCTCAGCTTTGCTTACAGGCTCTCAGACAAATGCTTAATATGGCGTGTTCCAATGGTCTGAAGGTTGCCTAGAAAGCAGGGAGAAGACATTATCTGCACAAGACAGCACGCCTGCTGCTCCAGCAGGTTTGCCATTTGCGTGCGTTGATATGCAGGCAGCACAAAGCTGTTTGCATCTGACACACACAGCTGCCTTAGCAGGTGTGCTAAGTGCGTGTGCAAGGGCCCATCTGCTCTCAGAAAGAGCCCCAGGCAGCTCCAAGGGCTGATCTGGGCTGTAAAGGGGAGCTCAGAATTTAACAGAGCATCGCTTCCTGGTCTCTGCTTTGAAGGCTAACTGTGCAAGCAAGGAGCACCGGAACGAGGACGGCTGTTTGTCCTTTTCAGACTCGAGGTCAATGCAAATGCTGCTATTTAACAACAGAGGAAGTCATCCCTTTTTCTGCATGTCACACTGCAGCTGACACAGAACCCCTACAAAGGATTTTTATGGCTGAGAAACTTCATTCAACGTGATGTCAGGATACAGTGATTAATAAAGGGCTGCGATTAATTCTTCCTAACCAGGTCGCTCTGCAGAATTTTCTTCCCGTGCCCGAACACTCCTGTAATAAATCATAATAAGGTCTAAGTGTATCTATGGTTTTCTTGGTTTTTTTTTAATCTATGGTTTTTTCTATGGACGTGTAACAGGACTGCTAATTGCCTTTATATTGCAGTTCCAGCTCTAGGAAGGCAGGACAAGGCACCACAAGCCACGGGTACAAATGCACATCTTTTACTCTACCTCTTCTACATCAAGCTGATGTCATGGGTATATCAAGTAGCAAAAGTAGGGTGCTTAGAAAAGTTGGGCTTTCGTAAAGCTGGTGCTTACAAAAAAAAAATAGTGTATAAAAGTGTTTACAGGAGCAGAACAACCAATATCCCAAGGACAACCGACCAGGAATAGCACTTCCCAGCTTCTGAAATCAGTGAAATATAAAAAGTAGCTTTACCAAAAAATAGGCATTTAAGTCTAGTGTTCTTTGGAGCTCTTTATGGTGGTCGTTTAAAAATAACCGAGCTGTTCATTCATTCCAGGCACCAAAATCATTCATCTGGAACAAGAAAACCATTCCACGGCTTAGAAATACTCGAAAATTGGTTCTTAAAAAAAAACTGCAGTGCTATTCCTCAATGTTGCAGTAAAAAGATTTATGTATAGTAGTGCAACGATTACGATTATGCAAAAGCTGCAATCCAGATGCACAGAAAGCAGTTCAGGTAAATCTTATGTACAGGACTGGATCCCACGCACCCTTTCTTTACAGGAGTAATTAACAGATTTTTTTTTTTTTTTTCAGATTAAAAAAAAAACAAAAAACGCAACAAACGCTATAATTTAAGGCAACTGTTATCTTTAAAGGTCACTTTAGCTTTCTTCAGGACAAAAATCAAATGAAACAGCTTACAAAAGTTCTCACAAAGACTCCCACGTGAAGGGCTCTCGGCGTTCAGTTTTGCATCACCCATCATTGCACTGCTATCTGCCACGTACAGCAGCTGCTCATCACTCATGTTTACACATTTTGCTTATGACAGCAAAGATTAAGTAAATATCACCAGAAAGACCTATACAAAATAAAGGCTCTTAACTACCAAAAAAGAAAGCCACTTGAAATGCTTAAGGTGAACAGATGGCAAGCATCCAATTCGTTTGGTTTCGTGGTGCTAAAGGGCATCCTGACAGGTATTCATTTGCTGCAACTCAGAATTTGGGACAAGTGTAAGCTGTCAATTGCTTTGCTGTTGTTTGATCTCACCACATTCTTGAAGACACAACTAAATGCACCGCGAGCTCCTGGCTGGAGTGCACAAGCCTGGATTCAAACTTCCTGATGTTCGAGGTCATTCAAATCCAAGTTTCATGTGTGAGTCCATTCTCAACCATTACTGTGGTTTCCAATCCAAGAGAATTATTATATATCTATCTACCTACGTTAAAAGCATTGCCAAATAGTTCTCAAATGGCTTTTCTGGAGAGTAAGTTCCCTTCTACATATAACTAGGATAGACAGGCAGGTACAGCTCGATGTGTTGTACACTTGACAACTGTGTACAGATCTTCTGAAGAGCAATAAATCCCAAAATACATAAATAATCCTTGTACCATACAGAAAGACAGTATCCTAGACCAATTCGTAGATGGGGACCAAATGTTTGCAAAGTAAAGTAGTGGGGGAAGACCCTTCATACTGAAGAATCCAGCACCCCACAACCATAGTAACATAACTGCATTAATAATATGACTTGCCACGAGAAGAGGTAAGGAAAACCAAGCCTATAATTAAGTCTGCAAACTTTAGGTAATTACTGTACCTGGTCTATCCACCATAACTTTGAATAACTGCAAGTTCATGCAAAAAAAAACAAAACAAAACAAAACAAAAAAACCCAAAATTGCTATCTTATATGAAAAGAGCAGTCTGTTAGAAGCATTGTTATGGAATACGCAAGAAGTCGTCTCTTTTGCAAGTGCTGTTTACTTAGTGAGTCTCTTGGCTACATCACTGTAAGCTATTTCAATTTCTTTGTCTCCAGGACAGGTATTGGTGAACTCATCCCTGCTGTAAGCATTTGTCAGGTATCTCCAAATCCCTGTCATTTCCTTGGGGATCTCAAAGTTGCGATATTTTTTGGCCACCACCTGGAACAGAAGAATGAGATTACAGACACACTTGAACCACTTCTCCACCTCTCATCATTCTCTCGCTCTGTTGCTCTTCCAACATGCATTCACATTCTGCAGAACCCGTCCCTCTGGGATATGCCCAGACCCGACAGCACTCTGCCTCACTCTTTGATTCTGTCCTCACCAAAGTAAACGCTCCTGCATCCAGGCAGAAGCTTAATCTGTGGCTCCATCTGCAGTACAAAACGTACAAAGGTCACTGGAAGCAGTGAGAAGAGACCAAGTCACAATCACACAGGTTCTCCTGCACTTGCCCTGTGCTATCTCCCTCCAGCTTTCCAGATTTTCTTCTCCCCCATTGAGCTCTTTGCATCATTACTACTACAGCTTTCAGTTGATACTGCACTTAAATTTAGGTGGGATCCTACACATGCTTGGAACGAGTTGGACTCCAGCGTGCCATGCACCCTAAGTGCTTTGCCCTCATGTAACATCCTGCAGGCCATTCACCTTCACAATGTGTAGCTTGGGCAGCAGGTTGCAGTCTGCTAGTGTCATCTCATTGCCATCCAAAAACTTGCGGGTAGAAACTGCAATATCCTCCATGCTGTTCTCATCTATCTCATCAGGAAGAGGAGAGTTGAGGTACTCATCCAACTTCTGCAGGGTTTTCAAGAGGCCACGTTCTAAGCCTGCAGAGGAAGGAGTTGAGAACAAGAAAAAGGAAAGAAAATTAAGCTAGAGCAAGCAAATTTCAAAGCAAAAGAACCTTTCTAATACCAGATGTGAAATGCAAAATCCCCATTGCCACAGAACAGATGGTACAGTGGAGGACTGCTGGTCCTTGCACAGTTTCTGTGACGACACCACTGCTGGTGTTGGCTTGGAAGTCACTTGCAGTGAGTTGGAACACTGAAACAGAACTGGGATCCCAATAAAAATATCACACAGATGCAGGTTATCTAAAAGTTGCTTTGCACATGAGCTTGCACCACTTTGAAATGCTCTAAGAGCGTTTATTTTTGGTTTAAAAAGTGGCTTATGTCAGTTTCTTAAGACTTTTCCTAACTGGCTTAAAGTAATTAGCATTAAGCTAAGCTATTCATTTAAACATAATCTCTTTAATGTCACATGCTCAGCTGCAAGGCAGAGCTGAGCACACAGCTGCAGAGGTTCTGTATGTACAGCAGCAGAGGGCAGCAGAACCCACAGAAACAAAAAGCATTTCTCAGCAAGAGAAAGCACACAGCTATTCTGCCACTCTGAAACACACACAGAACACACCCAGTTATTGCTAGTGCAGAACACAACGCTGGAATACATCTGTGTGAAAGTCACTGTTTCCTTCTTGTCCTCTGCAGCAGCTGTTTTTCAGCTCAGTGCAATGGAAAGATCGCATGGGATGCAAATAACACAATGAGAAAACACAGCAATGCATGCACAGTACTGACTGCACACACCCACCTTCGTTAGCCTCTGGCCTGGAATTTTTGATAAATGCAGAAAATTTGGCAAAAATATCCATCCCAGCAGTGTAGGACTCCGGGTGCTTCGGAGAAAGCTTCAGGTATCTAGAAAGCAAAAAGGACTCAATCTCTCCAGCACCTTCAGCACAATGGTCACCATGTAGATATCAACTGGTGGGAAATGACACCTTGTAGGAAACAGCACGTGCTGCCACCAAGGGAGAGGTTTTTAAACCCAGCATCTCAGAGGAAAACAAAAGCATGCTGCTGCTTTCTGAACCAAGTGTTTGCCTCGAGCAGTGTTCCAAACAGCAGCAAGAGAAGGCTCTGTCAGCAGAGCTGTGTCACAACGGGGCAGAGCAAAGAGGTGAAGGATGGAATGCTGTTCCCTCTTTCCAGTTTGCAAGGGATTCTTCTCAAGTTGACATCTGAAGTCCCAGAAAATCAGGGGCTCCAGATCTTTCAACATAAGAGGAAGGTCTTGCCACGCTAAAGGCAGAGCCTGCACTCTGCCACTGCCCTGTGGCTGTAGTTTAGAGCCCACATTTCACACTCTTGTGCTGTGTAATCTAATTATCTCGAGAAGTATTCAGGATTTTCAACCATAACTTCCAAGTCCTAAGCACTCTTATCACCAGGACTCACCATCGTGTCCAATACAAAGGAACTGGATGTGAGAAAATGATTTCCAATTTGCATTTTGTAATCATTAGTTCTGTGTGACCATCCACAATCCATCTGCTTACAGAGGACAGTAACTCCCAGCTATTCCCAAAGCCCCATCTTCAGCTTACAGATGCCAAAGCACTTCCTAATGAGCACAGGGAATCCCTCAGAGGACACTCCCATCTAATCTAAGGTGACAAATTCTCTTTTGAACACTTACTTTGGCGGAGCCAAAACTTCTTCCAGGAACTCTTCAATCTTATTCACATCTGTTCTCACTTCACCATTGTAAGTTATAAAGGGCGGATGAGTGCCTGGAGCCAAATTTTGAAGGTCTGCTGGTTTTCTAGGGTGAAATACAAAGGAATACAGGAGTAAGCTTGGGACATCCACAACCTTATTTTTCCATGCTACGATCCCAAAGGCACTGCTGGAAGTTTCCAACTTCTTGGCAGTTTAGAAAACATATCACCAGTTCTCTTTGGAAAAGCAACTTCACATCTCAATTAATATATTTTCTTACCAACAATTCATTTCAAATGCTTAAGAAAAACTGCCTCTTTCCTACCTTCTGGATGGGCTTTTTCCTCAAGCCAATGGTACAGTGTTGAAGAGCATGGCTGGGACAGGGAGATATGCACCACTACACCCCCAACATGCTTTCTCCTCTCCAAGATCTGGACTACAGAGTTTATATATAGCATAATCTGCTGGCAGAGATAATCCCACCCCACTCTGCACAGAGCTCCTCTGCAAATAACCAAACCAGAAAGAGCCCTACGTAAGAACTAGCTGTGAGCACAGCCTCTGGCTCCAGGCAAGGTGATTTTTAAGCATCACATTTAAAAACGACATGCCTGAAGCTTCCACCAGCGAAAAAAGTAAGCTATTTCCAAACAATACCAAGCACACTTGGGCAAAGAGAGGTGCATGCTGGATGTTACCATGACTCGATCCAAGAGAAACACAGAACCAGCTTCAAACACTCAGCTATTCCTATGCAAGTTGGTGTTTGCTGATGCCTCTTGCTGCTGGAAGGTTTGCTCCAGCTCTTGCTGTACCAACCCTAGCTGAGTTAAGGCACTCTGCTCCATAAGCAATTAGCTTCTCTCCCCTCCAGCAGGGCTGGAAAGCCTCCTGGCCATGCTGTGCAAGGAAACAGGTTGGTAATGTGCACAAACACAGTCAGCACAAGAAAGCAGTGCTTTTGGGGATGGCACTTGAACACTGTTGAGCAGCACAGCAACAGGTCTGTCCTGGAAATGCTGCTTTTCTTACAAGATTAAGGTCCCCTGCCACAATCTCCCCTCCTGCCCACTGCAGGGAAGCAGTAACAGGACACAGTGCCAGGGAGTACTTAGGGCAGGACTGAACACTTGGCTGTACATGTAAAAACTGAATAAGAAAAGGGATTTTCATACTTAAGACCATTAAATTCCCTGCTTTTGGCCAGGTGGCAGAAGTCAGATGTTAATACAAGAACAGTCACTGTCCCTCTTACTTTTAGGATTTAAGCTCTGCCACTGGGGAAAACATCAATTTTAGCCAAACACTTCATTAAATACAGCACTCTAGCCCACAACAATTATAGGAAGTCATTGTGGCTCACTTCCAGTTCTGCATTTTGCCTAGATAACACTCCTCAAAGGAGATGTCACATTAAAAACCAACACAGGAGGACCACCAGAGCTGTAGTAGAAAAAGCATTCCTTAACCACTCGAAGCAATGCCATGGTAGGTAGCACCTGCTCCAGAGCTGGCTGTGGTGTCCAGAGGTAGGAGCACAGGTTTAGGCAGCCAGCTATCACTAACCACATGGGCAAACTCCTCAGCATCAGAGTTTGGCTACAGAATAGCCACAAACAGGCCCTGGCTTCACCACAAACCAAAACAACACTCATTGCTTGAATCACTTCTTGAAGAATAGGCAAAAGCCAGCCCCAGATCTGACAGGACCCTTCAGGGTCACCCGGTCCAGCTCCCATGTGATGCACACTGACGCCCACTCTGTGATTTACAACTGTGACAGTACTGAAATGAGAACCCAAAGAGCAATGTGAAGAACACATCAGCAGGAAACAAACCCAAACCCAACGCTGCCATCGGTTCCTAAGCAGCATTTCATGCTGCTGAAGGTGCACTCAGCCCTGGGCAGTCTTTAATATTTACTTCTCTCTTTATTTAATCTTAGTCTGACAACTAAAAACTGCACAATCAAGATGTTTAAAATGGGATTTCGAAACCCAACTGAATGCAGCCCAGCCCTGAGTGCTCTACAAGCCCAACCATGCTCTCAGGCTGATTTATGTACTGTAACTCCACTGGTCAGCAGCACAAATCAGATGAAATGCTGCTTCTGTGAAGGGAAAGAATAAAGGCTCTGTCTGACCAAACAGAGGGAAGAAGCACGTTATTTCTTCAACAGAGCTGCAGTTCCCACTCTGTTTGCTTGCCCATGTCCTTATGCTGTGTCCTCAGAGTAGAACTGAGGGCTGCAAAATGTTCTCTGTTAGAGCAGTGTGACGCTCAGGGCAAGTAGGGAAGGGAAAAATACATGTCACAAAGTCAATCAAACCAGACTCATTTTTTCCAGCATCCCAAGTTATTAACTTGTGAGCTGTTGCATCCAGCCCTGACCTTTTGAGCAGCATGGACAGAGCTGCTTTTACCCTTGAGCAGAAGTCACACTGAGGAGCATGCTTTGCAAGGAAACCCTGTCCTTTTAGCCAGCACAATGAACTCAGATGCAAAAAGCACTGCTACCTGCTTCTCCAACAAGTCTACGTGTTCCAACACAGTAATTAGCTTCAACAATGGATTTGTGAGATCAGTTTCCTATGACAGTATTACAAGTGCTAAGGCAGAGTCCATCCAGTGCTTATCACATTCTGGTCATGCCAACAGGGGACAAAACACCACCATAAAACATTTCCACTCGAGCAGTTGGCTGAACTTGGCATTCTGCAATGAGCTGCAATGAGCTAGGAAGCCACCCAGAACGGTTCTGTTTGTTGGTCTCTCCCTCTTCTAAAGCTTTATCAGAAGAAATTGAGTTTGCATCATCCTCTATCCAAACCTGAATTGGCCTCAGTGCTCCCTCTTCTCCCTCACCAGGGGATGTTCAGTGTGCAACACAACACAGAGCTCATCTGACTTATTCCTGTGCAGCTCTGCAGTCCTGCACTCATTTTGTGCTTTCCCCATCTCAACACAAAGAAAACATGACAGAAAGCTTTCTCACCTGTTAGAAAAGATGACTTTAAACACCTGCAACCAACTCCTATTCTAAACATTAGTTTTACATCCCACGCTTCCCCATCAATTAACTCAAAGTTGACAACGGAAGCCAAATAGAAGTGATCCAACTGAAAGCTGTGGCATTTTTATGGTATTTCTCACACAGGGTCAACAGCACTGACACTTCCAAACACAAAACAGCTCTTTAAACCTTCTGATTTCTTCTCCAGGTGACTGCAATAGGTGAAGTAATGTCATCTTAAGAGTAAACGAGGCCCAAAGCCTACAAGCAAAACACAGCACAGGTTCTGCTCCTGCTTCCCAAACCACACACAGCACTGCATGGAGGATGTGATGTGCTCAGGGTGTGTGTGCTGGCAGCAGTAACTGTGTCTGTAGGAACACCCCACGTTGGCCAAAGAGCATCTTAAAGCTGCTACGAATGCAAACAATGGACAAAAGCTGCTTTTTCTTTACCCTCAGTTGGAGTGGTCTGCCTCAGTCTTACTGCAGAGCATTAGGTAATACTGGTAATTGAAAGCCAGCATTGTCAGAGTCAAAATGGAGGGACAGAGTGGAGGATGTGTTATTTCTTGAAGTGAAAGCAAACCAAGTCACTCCCTTCAAAACGAGATTAAAAGAAGAGACTAAGTCTGGCAGGATTCACACATTTTACACTCAGTTCTTTGGAGAACACTGTGTTTCCATTGGCTTTACTTCTTAAAAACCAGCCTTGTGTGCACTAGCAGTTTCTCCTCCCTTACAGAGTTCAGCCACTGATGTCACATTGGTGCTGTGCAAACTCCATTCCCACCAGAGACAAGCAGACCTCTGCTGAATGGGGCATTACTGCTTCCAATAAAAGTACAGCCAACCTCAGTAAACCGAGATCCCTCTGTTCCCACCTCTCCCTTCTCACCCATTCAGGTACTCCTTCCACAGGTACAGACATTACAGTTCAGGTGATGTGCAGCACTGTGCCATTCCCACATTCTCACTGCACAATAACCAACCTCACCTTAAAGAGAGGGGTGGGCTGCACGTTATTATTTGTGACAGTTATCCAGAGCACTCACTGGCTGTTTGGTCAAAGTCTTGCTACCTTCAACACTCTGCTTGCAGAGACCCCACGTTACTGACCAGCTTGGTAGGAGAAGAATCCCATTCAACATACTGAAGACAATTTACCAACCCCTTCTTTTTGAGTACAGACACTTCTAACATTTACACCATGGTTGTTGCTTAGTATTTCTAAGGATTATATGATTTATGCTTCAGAAAATAAGCCACGCAAGACTCAGAAGCCCCAAGCAAACACCCATTACACCAACTGTCCTCTTGCTCCTGAGATGCACCCAGCATTCCTTACCTCTTCAGGTCGACCGTTGTGACACTGAACACCACTCCCTTCAGCCAAAGGATCATGAAGAGCCTCTGAGAGAAAGGGCAGTTTCCTATGCTTTCCCCATCGCTGCCAGCCTGCAGGAGAGAGCAGATCACAGCCGTTAGAAGGTGCCACTGTGTCACACACACAGCTACTGAGAGCTCCTCGTGCAGGGTCAGGCTCAGTACCAAATTATGGGTTTTGCTGCCTGCACATCATCAGCTCTTCCTGCACATCGCAGGAACGCTCCCAACGCTCCCAACAGAGCACCCAAAGGTAACCCCATACAACACACAAAGCTAAGTGCCCTCAGAGCACGTAACACACCTCGTACACAGGTCCTCTGTCACATTCCAGCTCTGTGTGTTGTCCTCTCTTCCCACCCCGTTGATTTTAGTCGCAGACACACTACAGCACAGCTCACACCGAGCAGCCACACATCCGACAGCGTTTCCCAGCGCCGTTTGTTGGATCGATTCCTCCACCTTCTCCGAGGTGCAGTCATTAATTGCAGCCATCTTCCAGCCCATTGCTCATCCCACTGCTCAGCTCTGCAGCGAGCCAACGGCAGCCAGCAGCTCTGAATCTTGGCTGCACCGTGGGTGTCACAAGGAAGAGCAGAGCTGCACACACTGCGACTTCGCTGCTCATACGGTAATATTCCAAAGAGATTTTTTAATAGGAAACTTATCAACAAGTTCAGCCACAAGAAAGGTTATTGTACAACAGCAGTGAGCCACCCCAGGGTACCCGGTGATGGCATGCATCCCATCACTGCTGTGACACTGCAGTGTGCAGCACTGAGCTGGACAATGTGAGTTTTCAGTGGGGTGGAACCAGCACTGGAAACTTTGAGTTCTGTTGTAAAGTCTGAGCCCGGTTCAGGAGTTGAGGCTGCTGTGTATCTTCACGTGCACTTTATGTTACAAAAAAAAAGACAGAATTTGGCATATTATTATCAGCACACTTCCAGGAATGACTTGAATCAACTTGGTCTTTAGACATCAGCTGATTCCTGCAGTGCTGCTGTCACCAGATCACACTGACTGTCCTCCTGTGACCAAGTACACCAGACAAGGATGTGAGCAGACAACTGGAAGGGCTGAATGCAAAGCCTGGGCACCGACTGGATGGGATCCATTCAGACAAAAACAGAGTGAGGTTTGGGCACTCACCAAAGGAATCACTTTTGCTCCAGCTCTCTGCCAGTTCCCAGCCACTGAGCAGGGGCCCAAGAGGGGAGAGCAAAGACAGTGTGCAAGAGACAGAGCAGAGCAGCAGCACTCCCAAAGGGCAGGGAGACAAGAAAGCTTTTCAGCCCAAGTGTCTTAAACTCAGATCTTCAACCAGTTAGAAATCCAAATGCCTTTCTGCAGATGAGTTGTCACCAGAACAGAAGGATTCGTGTTTTGCAGTGGACATCACAGAGCCATTTTTCTCAAAACCTTTACCACTTCCACCAACGAGTGTTGGAAGAAGAAAAAACTGCCGGGTTTTGTGTTTGCTTTTTTTGCTTTGCATACATCACAAACTGTCTCCTTTATCCTGGAGACTTCAAGCCTTGACATTTGGGACACCAAATCCTAAAAGCAGCTTCTGAAAGCAGAGAGCAGCCAGCCTGGGCATCAGCTCTGTCCAACTCAATGCACAGCTTTCTGCTGTGTGTGTGACCACCATAGGGACTGGAGCTGTATTCCTGATCTCACCACCAAGGAAACCTTCACTCTGCAGTGTACACCCAACAGCTCTCTGTTCTTAGAGGTGTTCTTGTTTGACCCCAGCCTCCCTTTTAAAAGCAGTATTGAAAACACATCGTTTCACCCTAAGTGAGATATCTGTATTTTACTCCCCAGTCCAATTTACACATTGGAGCAGAAAGAATTCTACGATACAGAACTGATCTCAGCCTTCAAGTGTGAGCAAGCACTGCCCAAGCTAAGCCCACAAAGCCACCCCTAGGGACACAGAGCTCTGCCCATTCCTCATCTTTAATTCAGTGCTTCTGACACCAAAGCCAGCCAGCAGAGCCAGCTCACACGACACACGCTGCCGAGGTCTCATCTCACCTGCACCCCACGTCTCCTTTCACATGATCTATTTCCACCACAGAGTTTTATTATTTCCAGGGGAAGACTGGAAGATCGCAGCTGAAATACACTGCCCTCCAATTGAGCAAAACACAGTTGGGACATTGGGGTACAGCACAGAGCTGTGGCTTTCAGTAGGGCCAATCCCAAAGCAATTCCAGTGAGGACCAAAAAAGGTCAAGCACATTTATCCCATAATACTGACTCGTACTGAAGCTTCTCTTCTCTCCCAGCATCAGAGTAATATTCAGAATGAACAACCAATTCGATAGTATCTGCTTTGGTCAGAGTATTATGGGTTTTTTAGACTGCTCGAATCAGAAATGTAAAAGGTTCACAGCTCACCAACCAACAGTAACCATCACAAAAACTAATGCATTTTCAAAGCTGCAACTGAACAGCTTAACCAAGCACAGACCCTCCTATCTGCATTCAAAGGGCTGTCCCACTTCTGCTCCAAAAAGTCCCAAGTTATTCTGAGCACATACTGGAAAAGGAATGCGGTCAGAACGCCAAGAAACTTCTGGCTTCAGTGCTCTCAAGGCAAGGGACTCTGCTTTGTAAGTGCTTGCCCAAGAGGCCCGTTCGTATCTGCCTGCATTGGATGCAGCAGGAGCTGCTGCTCAGAGCTCCACTATGTGTCATTGGGAGCAGCACTGTGCTGCCAAGGCAATGCAATGCTCCTCGGGTCACACGTGGACCTCTGGAGGGAGATGGGTTGGGGGATGTCTCTGCAAGAGCTGCCTCAGAGCAGTTTTCTCTGCTGGAATAGATGGAAGTTCAAGCAAACAGACTAAAAAAAAAAACAAAACAATGATAAAAGATCAAGTCTTGAATCCAGCAATCTGTGCCTCAGTTTTAACTGAAAAAATAATACTCTGCTGGGAAGATGACATGAGAAAAGCAGCACGATGCGTGCCCACTGCCCCAAAGAGCAGATAACCATCGCTCCTGCATGTCTCACGAGCAGTGAGCTCACTCAAAAAATAAGCAAATAATCCGATGTGGAGCAGTGCTTTAAAAGGAAACGGTTGATGGGAAACTAACAAAGTGATCCGAGCAAAAAAACACACAACAGCTCCGGGCCCAGGGCTGGAAACACAGAAAGGAGCAGTCCAGCGTTCCCCACACGAATACAGAGAGCAGCCTGGGAGTATCAGCCTCAATCCTTCCAGCTCAGCTTGGGCTTTTATCTCTTCTGTGGATAAACAGAATTCCGTGCTGCCTGCAGGGCAAGGCTTGCAGATAAGATGTGCAGGAGGAGGGGCAGGCAGGGCTCTGCCAAGGGACGGTGTGAGCATTCCCCATTTGAGCCATATGGATGAGCATAACCCCCTCTCTTCGGTCTTTACAAGGGAGCTCAAAGCTTGGTAATGCTTCATCAGGTTGGGTGTGCCCCTACCTGGAACAATCTGCCAATATGAAGGTCCATGATGATTAACTTGTGGTTTCCATATGATGATCATCAGCCACCCCACCCAGGGGAGAAGCAACCTCAGCACCGCTGGCTCTGCGTGAGCTGCATCACCTTCACCTGATTTACCACCAGCCAACATCCACATCAACTCAAAAAGCAAATGAACGAGCAGATGGAGCTCCCTGCAAGCAATGGAGATCCAACCACGGCACCAGGAAAGGAAACACTCATCAGCCCATTCAAACAGCCCCTCCAGTCACTGCCTTTCCCCAGAGCCACTGCTGTGTCAGACATCCAACTCAAACAGCAGCTGACCATTTTAGGATGAAGCTGTATTTAGCCTTGCAGGGCTGCTCCTATCAGAATTATTTGCAGCTTCGTGTGGCTTATTGCTACCTGATCCAGCATAAAGCTTTGGGAAGAAAAGGCTGTGGGGCACACAGGATGCATGAAAGTGACTTCATGATTCCGTAGGAATTAATTAAGCACTTGTAGGTCTTTGGAGGAAAGACACTACACCATGTTCATCCTTTGGGAGAACCAGATGTGGAATCGGATCAAAACACGCACTGAATCCTACCCACTGTTTTCTTCAGTAGAGAAATCAACTTCATGTCATGAACACAAAACCTTGGGGTTATTGCAGATGGTTCACACACGACCTTCTCCTGATCTTGTGTAGGAAAAGTAAGCGAGCTCACCTTCTGCACCCCTTTCACAGCAAGGCAACACATCTAACAAAGTGATTCACCTGCAACAAACCTAGGGAAGATGAACGTGGCCAAATCAACCCAAATATGCTCTGCAGTATCCTTGCAGTGTTAAGTAAGAAACTGACAAGTACACTGCTGACTATTCACTACTATGGGATTCTCTATAGAAAATCCATTGCTTGGGAGTTCCAACATGTGAAAGCAGCAGTGCAGCTAAAAACCAACTGCCAGAAAACAAAAGCAGAAAGAAAACAGCCACAGCCACGGAAGGACCGCCTGGAAACGAAAACATTGCTCAAATTCTCCCAGCTCACTGAAGCAGAGCTGCAGTTTTGAAGCAGTACCCCCCACTAATGGGGCACTGAAAAGCTCCAGCAAGGGGAAAACATCATCTCGGGTTGAAACAGGAGTGGGAATCCTTACTCTGGAGCTGATAAAGCAGAACGGTTTGGAGGGAGGTGTGCTTGCTGCTGCTGCTTCTGGTTCCAGTGCCAGCACTGAAAGGCACATCCGTGTGTCCTGCATCCCTCGGGCATCAGGATCCGAGCTCTTCATTTGCAGAGAACTTCCTCCTTCGGGATGCTCTGCCTCGTCTCATTAGGACCCAGCTCAGTGTGTCACACTAGGGCAGCTAAAACATCACTTTGAAGGACTACAGAAACGTACTCACGCTTTCTTCCACTTTATTTTTAGACAAAACCACGTAAAAAAAAAAACAATTTCCTTCGGTTTAAAAATAGCAGCTCCCCGAAGCACAGGCCGAAGTCTAGCCAAAATAGCAATTCCTTAACAGAGCCAAAATGCTCTGAAGCCGGTCCAGTAGCACTGACTGATCTCATTAGCTCTTCCCATGAAAACACACAGATATGACTTCACTCCTGGATTACACTCCTATATTTAGTTTATACCTAATATGGACATTCGGTGCACTGAACGGAGTCATTTCCTCTCCTCGCCCTTTGTCTCGCCAACAATATGAGGAATCGGGCTGAACTCCTGGAGAACAAAGACAGGGGTCATTAACAGCAGCCTGGCTTATGCTTTTAACTCCTGCATAAACAAACATAGCATTCAGAGCTCCAACAATCAGACTGTGCCACAAACGCGTGTGCGACTCGAAATGGGGGCGGGGGGTGGAAATAAATAAGAAATCAAAACAAGTTTAAAGAAACGAACCATTATCTCTTAGAGGAAGAGAACATGACGTCAGGCTCACTTTGAGACAAAGTGATCGTGTCTGGGGGTGCTCGGATTGACGTTGGTGCAGAAGAGTGCATGCCTGGTGCTGCTGCTTCGTGTGACAGGAGTGGAATGCACAGAGTGGAGAGAACGGAGCGCTCAGACCTCATTTTATAACTTGCAGCCCCTGGGTACGAAGTCCGCCAGGGCGCAGGGATTGCTGCAGAGCTGAAAGTCCAACAAAGTCCCTGGCTGTGCTCCCAGAGACGACACAGCCCTCAACATCTGAGCTGAAAGAGAGCTGCAGACCCACAGCTCCTGTGCCCACCTGGGGAGCAGCGGCATGGCCGGGTTGGGCCCAGGGCAGCACCAACACTGCCCACGAGGGATTACCACACCTCCCACATGCATTCCTCATGTCTGCTGTCGGCTATCTTTACCTCCCAACAGGCCAGCTCTTCTAAGAGGATTCTTACTCTCCTCAACCCTTGGGCACAGAGCATTTCCCTCATGGGGGGGCAGAGGTGAGGAGGTGCATCCCTCACTGCCAGACCAGTGCCCAGAGGACACCACTGCGGCCATGGCCCCTCTGGTGCCCCCCATGGCCATGACTGGCAGCTCTTGACTGAGCAACCACGGCTCCTCTGCACCACCCTTGAGGGATTAGATGTCTTCCAGGCCCATTTCCCACTGCTTTGAAAGGAAATAAAAATGAACGACGGTTCACGCCGGGGATCATCTCAACCAGAGCATTGGTTTCTCCATCAGCAATAAGGTGTCAGATGACAAAGAGGTTTCTGGATAAGAGAAATCCCAGAAGCAGAAGTCAAACCCACGTGGCTCGGTGGCCAAAGGAGGGAGAAGCCTTCACTCCTGACAGGAGTGCCTCTGGGATGCGATGCTGTGTCTCCAGGTTTGCTGCTTCCTCATGTTGATGCTCTAATTCAGACAAAGTACACACTGGTGTGCATCCCCCTCTGCCACAAGCTCAACATGAACAGGTCTGGATCCCAAACGACCAAGAGCTCACCTGCTGAATTTCTGCACAGTTCACACTGGTGAAAACGTGGACAAGATTCTGATACAACCACCCGGAGTTTGCACAGGATGTTTATTAAAACACCCCCTTGAGTTCACAGCTACAGACAGAGCGATCCACA
>VXAB01010078.1:26197-41439 GCA_013399175.1 Odontophorus gujanensis | reverse complement strand
GCAATGAGGCACTGGCACAGGCTCAGAATGTGACACAGAAAGTGATACAGGTGGCCAAGAAGGCCAACAGCATCCCGGCCTGCATTAGAAATAGTGTAGCCAGCAGGAGCAGGGAGGTGATCATCCCCCTGTACTCAGCTCTGGTGCGGCCGCACCTCGAGTACTGTGTTCAGTTTTGGGCCCCTCACTACAAGAAAGACATTGAGGCCCTGGAGCGTGTTCAGAGAAGGGCAACAAAACTGGTGAGGGGTCTGGAGCACAAGTCTTATGAGGAGCGGCTGAGGGAGCTGGGATTGTTTAGTCTGGAGAAAAGGAGGCTCAGAGGGGCCCTTATCGCACTCTACCACTTCCTTACATGGAAGCACGACAGACCCAATAGGAGTGACCAAGCTTGGTCCTGTAGCCATTCCTCAGCAACCACTTTTGGAGATTCACTGCAATTTCTAGCTCTGATCCTCCAGTTCTAGAACTATTCCTATATGTATATATATACATATGTATATATTTATGGATGCATACTCTCTGCCTGTCTGCACATAGTATCATCACAACAGAGTTCTAAATATTAATAATTTTTACAGACATTTTGTCTCCTAGCCAAGATTTTTTTTTGCAAAACAAAAACAGTATTATGAGGTAGAACCTTCTATATGATATATGACATATCTAAGAGATAATGAACTAAAAATTTATCTACCCACTGAGTAATGAAGTCATTGGTCAACTGTATTGTACTGAAATATTTGTGAATAGTTCCAGTAAGAGTGTTTCAATTTTAGGGAAAGAAAAATTACTTGGCCTGTCATTAGTGAAGCTATAGCAGTGTCAGCAGGGGAGAAGGTAAAGAATCCTAAAATAAAAGACAGAGAAAAGAAGAAAACCTAATTAATTGAGTTTGTAGATTGGAAAAGCTATATGTGGTTCATTTAAACATGAATATCTAATGTAAGGCTAACCAATCCCTTGTAGCACTGACTTCTATAAACTGTAAAAAAAGATCATGCTTTAGTCCTGCTATTACTTTACCTTGATGATAGGAGGTTAGAATATGAATGTAGTTTGAAAGATAGTACCATTTCTTTGATACATCAAAAAGCACTCTGCAGTAGACTGCTACTTTAGTAGGACACTTATAGTCAAAGCTAGTATTTGACTATGCTCCTAATGTCATATTACAATGACAGAAGCTCCAGATATATCAATTTAATCTTAGTTCAAAAAAAAAAAAAAATCTTTTAGTTCTGCTATAGTGAAGTCAAAATGGACTTTTATAGTTTTTCAGCTTGAAATTGGACAACGAACAACTTTTATAGTAAAAATGAAATGCAGAATATGGTTGAAAGGGTAATCATATTCAGAGTTAAAAAATATAGCACCTTCTACTTATTTGGCACTAAAGTTTTCAAATAGGAAGTTACGCTAACAAGATCGAGATTACACAATTAAAAATTGACTCCTATAACTAGTAAAAGATAGTGGCTCTGTATTTCTTGCTCTCTTCTTTTACACTGTTTAAGGATAGCAGTGTCTTTGAAATTACCCCTCATTTATCCTGATGAAAAGGAGAGCCAGGTTCACTTCATTGATATTAGTTACACTGCTCAGTGTCGAAGTGAATGGATTTTTGAGTCATCTTTTGTGGTTTTTAAACTTCAACAGTCTAATCTTTTATTTTATTTATTTATTTTAAACGTTCATTTGTCAAATTAAAACACATAAAAAGTTCTTACAAAGGATAGGTGTTACCAGTTACTGGTTTTACCAGATAGTAAAATGAATCAACACAGTGAGTCATGCAATTTAGTTGAGATACCTGGCAGCTACTTTGTTACTCACAGAGAGATACGGAAGTGGTGTGTACACAAATTCATCACCAATAAGGTGAGGTTTAGTTCACTTTAAAAAAATTTCCAAGTCTAGATATAATCTAACTCAGACTTCAATTATGTCATTTAAATGAGTGGACTTAAAGATCAAAATATACTGGCTGTAGATAGTATGGGTAATTCTTTCTCTGCATATGTATTGCCTTTTTCTAGGCAGCATTGTAACTGCATGCAAAGACACAACATATGAACACTCCTAATTGTAGAAAACAGCATTCTTTTTCTGTCCAACATTGCACTTGGAAGATTTTTGCTGCTCAATTCTTGCTGCATTTGCTATATTTGATTGGGAAGTCTCATCCTTGGAAGAAAACTTCCTTCCAGCTTGCTCTGTGTCAAACCCATTGGGATTCCTTAACTGTGGCAACAGTGACAGATCCCCTTCCCCCCCAAGCCCCAGCTACATTTGAGTCTATGTAACTTCTCACTTTTACTTTGCTGCCATGGCTGCAATAATGAAATTCTGTAAAGTATTGTGGAATTAAACTTTCCAACTCTTTGGTTTGCTTAAGAGGGATTTTGTGGTTGGGTACCAAACAGACGTGTCAAATTACCTAACTTTAATTTCAAGTAATTGGTGAACAGAATTACCCTTGGGGTTGAGGGAATTATAAACAATGCAGCTCCTGGTACTTTCTCCCCTCTGGATAGAGCCATGTGGAAATTGCTGCTGGTGGGTATGTTATAGCAGCTCGTGACAGACTGGGAAGGTGGACATTTTCAAATTGTACAGTTGACTTGATCTTCACTGCTTGGCAAAGAAGGAAAAATTGTCTGAAGTACTTTCTTGGGGTTTTGGTAAGCACAATCTTTCCTGTGATTTCTGTGATAATCACTTATATCTTGGTAAACATTTATGATAATTTCTTGGGAATAAGTTTTGATAAGCACAGAATTAGCCTAATAAAAAAGGACTTGACTGCAAATGCTGCTGTTTAGGTTATGTTATGCCTGCAAAAGATATTTAAAGCTCATATTGATTAGCAGGAAAAAAATAAAAAATATTAATAATATATCTGATTTTCACTGCATACATTTTGCTTATCCTTTTTATAAGAAGGAGGCAATGCAGTGGAATTCATGGATTTTTCACATCCCAGAAGAATTTCTGAGAACTCACAGCCCTGATGGAGCTCTATTTTTGTTGTGAAATTCAAAGGACCTGATTCTTAACTTTACATTGTTTACTTCTTTAACTAGAATTGGTTTAATTTTGTTTTACATAGGATATGTCAACACACTCTTCTCAAGGTATTTTGTTCTGGACTCTCCAAATCAAGAAGTGAGGATAATTCAAATCAGTTTGAGATAAATACCTAAGCTGAAGTGGTCCTTTTCAGTCTTGATTGGCATTAAGTAGGAACACAGCAGGTCTGTCAAATCCTTTCTTAACATAAACTAGTCAGATTACTTTGGATATATCCATCCTTATTTTTTATGTGTTGCTGTTTCCTCCATTGCTTTTATCATGGCTGAGGTTGATGGGATTTTGCTGCATTTTAACCAGAGTATGAATCTGCTGGGCCACCTAGCTTATGAAACATCTCCTCTAGACCACAGAGCTAACCACCAGCTGCAAAGAGCCTCAGTTAGATGTTTATGAAGAAGCACTGAAAAAGGAGGTGAGGAATAATGACCATGCAACTTTAATAGTCACACTGTGTAGAAAGTTTGTCTACCTGTTTGGTTAAGGCTTTTACATTACACTTAACTGTATGCATATACTATTGTCAAACTCTCAAACTGAAACCCTTGAAAAACATGCAGACATACAAACCTGAGGAAATTATTAAGAACATGGTCAGCAAGAGTTAGAGTCTTGGAAACATCAGGTATGCACACCAAAGTAAAACACTCCAGGTGTAAGGGTTCCCATTCTATTACAGTCCACAGCAGACAGAAGAAAAAGTGCAGTAGTCTTCCGTATGGGAGCTACGAAAGGCCCTAGGCATCCTGGTACGTTGTAGGCAAAGGCATCAGTTGGCCGAGCTCTGTAGACCACCAGTCTTGTGAAAGAGCTAAATATGCCAGTGATCCAAAAAAACAAAACAAAACAAAACAAAACAAAACAAAACAAAAAAAAAAAACCAAACAAAAAACCTAAAAAATTAGGAAGAATACAGAGTTTAATAGACTCTATTAACTATTACTGTGTGTTTTAGATGGTGAATTGCTATTGTTTGTAAGATGAAACAAACTACTGGGGGAAAAATAGGGTTTTATTTTTATGTTCTATATCTCTTTTCAAAACTATTGTTAACGGATAGAGGCAACCAAGAAACATACTGTGAGGTATTATGTGGCTGTGCTGTAAAATAAAAATTGAATTTGAATTCTTACAATATAAGAGATGAAAGGCATTACTGTGTTGATTTCTACATTGACTCCCATAGTAATGAACAGTGGCAGTCCAGGCCCACTCATGAAACAAAGAATTGAGTTTGCATGATGAAGTGCTTCTTTCAAGAGAAAGAAAAATCAGATAGCAGATTTTTTGCTTTCTGATGCCACAGGACATTTGGTGTCTTACTTGCTCAACAGGTTTTACTTGCAGCTGCTTGTTAGGGCCTGAAGACTGCCTCCATTTTATTTGGTAACTGTAACTTAACATGGGACCAGTCTGTTTTACTTGCAAATAGTATCTCTCTTCTCCCAGTTAGAGCGCTATCCATAATGACATGTCTGTGAGTGAGTGTACTAATGCATTATTTACCTATAGCATTACACACTCCAAGCACAGAACTGTTTGTACACGAGGACAGCAATGTCTGTGGGGTGGTCTCCAGTGAAAGCCAGAAATACTCCACGGTCAAATTCCATGGGTTTCAGAATACATATGAGAGACAAGGAGTCAAATCTTAGGCTTGCACATGTCATTTTATTCCAGTTGAGATCAACGGCAGATAGAGGTTTGGCCTCAGGTGTTTAAAGCCTTTCCTTCCTTTTTAACTACACTTGCCTTATCGGCCCCAAACCGTTTCAAGTTTGTCAGCTTTTAACTGTGGGAAAATGAGTGAGCAACCGTCCAAAGCCCTGCCTGCTTATGGGAAGCTGCTTCTGCTGCTTTCAGTGTCTGTCCATGACACTTGCACTCCAGCCCTGTTTCCTGCCTGCAGTACCCATCTGCAGCACACATCCTCCTACAGAGTTACCCCCTTTGTGCACCAAAACCATTGATACATGCATGACAACATTTGAGCTGAAGCCTCTCTGCTTTGGTGTTTTTTTTTCCTCCAGTCCTAACACCTCTTTCTGGAGTCTTTAATTATTTTATCTCTTCTCTAGTTACTTAATTACTGACCTGTCTATGCACAACTGGAGATGAATCTCGTTGTCTGAGATTTTCAAGCTTTTAGAAAAGTTATGAGGCAGGAGGTTCTGTGAGCTTAAGTCTTTCCTTTTTGGTTTGATTTATTTCTCATTTAATATTTAATGTTAAAAATTTGCCCCTATAAAATCACAGTTCCAATGACACATTTGCTACAAGCACTAATTCATTCCCTTTTGCAGTGCAGTTTCAGACTAAATGGAGGACAGTTAATTTTTTTAATTTTTTTTCTGTTATTTCTTTCACCTTCTTAATAATACTGCTGAAATGTCATTAGTATGCTTTGCTCCTTCTTTTTGTACACCAGGCTTAAAAAGTGAGATATGTTTCTGTTTCCCCTGTTGTTTTTTTGTTTTGTTTTGTTTTTGTTTTTGTTTTTTGAGATTTTAGGATTTATTCTGACCAAATTTTCAAGTTTTGTTTCTGCTAGTAATGTTTTATTTTATAACAAAAGCTGAAATTCTTGTGGAATCATTTGAATCCAGCAGTTGTGAGTTTAAACTCAGAATAAGATCCTGAAAACAGGACTCTTAGGTTAATAAGTATTAAAAGAGCAACAAAAACAGCAACAACAAAACACAGGACAATCTATTTTCTTATACATATTTAGCATTTCTATTTACTTGTACAAAATTAACCAGTGTCTATTAGTACTCTTAATTTCTAATGAACCCCAGAAAGTCAGTTTTAGCTTAATTTAATTGCCTCCATATTTTGAATTTTAGAGGAGTTTTAGCAGTGATTATGTATTTTAATTTACACAGATCTGGTCATTCTGATTTGATATTTGATTTCTATAATTTTGTACAAGTCATTTCTCCTGAGGAATACAGTATTACTCTTTCAGCAAGAAAACAACTTTTTTCCCTCCTCTCCTGTACCCATTTATCTAGTAAAAAGGCATCATATTCATGATATCACCACAGACTAGGAGGGCTTTCAGGAATATTATAACTTACTAAGATGTCTGGATTGTTATTTGTAGTTTACTACCTCTGGTAGAGGTGTTCATGTTGTCTAAATAAAAACAAGCCCTCTGTCTGAACCCCACCATGCAGGATATGAGGAGCAATGAAAAGCATACAGTTTGTTCCTAGCTGAGAATGAAACCATAGTATTATTTCATTACACATCCATCACAATGTCTTTTTCTTCTCTTTCAGTGTAGAAGACAGTATTATGACCTTGATGAGTCATGTTTAGTCATTCATAATTATTTTGTTTGTGTGTTTTTTTTTTGTTTTTTTTTTTGTTTGGATTTTTTTTTGTTTACTCTTTTTTTTTTCTTTTAAGAGAACAATTTCCTAATTACCAGAGAACACAAATTCTTCTACATCCTAAGAATATTTAATGTTCCAACTTAGAAAGCAAATTAAAGCAGAGCTCCAAACACATAAAAATCATGTCAAACTAAAAAAAAATTCACATAACATATAATAAAGTCAGGGCACGAAGGAAAATAACAACAGAGGAATATTGAGACTCACGTGATGCCAAATTATCAGCCACTCTCCTCTACCTGTTTAACCAGAAACTCAGTATCCTGTTTCTCCATGGATGGAAAAAGAAAAAACTTATGTACAACTCAACCACCTGAAATACAATGGTTGAAACAAATATGACTAGGCAGGTAGAGAGTGCATTAAGCAAGCTGAGGAGTCAGAAAAAAATTAAGCTAAAAAAAAAAAAATGACATATCACTGAGGAGAGAAAACTCTCTGTAATATGGCAACTCAGTGCACATGGAAACCTCACCTCCAACGATCTTTATAGTTTATATGGTTATACTATTTACATCTGATCATTCAGTTTAGTAAAACAAAAAGGCACCATCTGCCCAACCGCACTTTCCTTCCAGGAAATTGAAATGAGAACGGATGTTGTCTTTCATGCTTATTTTGATTCTTTTTCATATTTAACTCTTAGTACAATTGGTATATGCTCAAAAAGAAAAGTAAGCCAATCCATTCCACAAGCACTTTTCCAAATACAGCAAAGGGAAAAAAAAAAAAAAAAAGACAAGTATAGAAAGCATAAGAAAATAAAAAGGCAATCCAAACTGAAATAGATTTCAGTGCAGTATTATCGCAATTAGGACCTGAGGACACTCACTGCCTATGTTTCTTGGCAGCTACTTTTTTTTCCTAAAAGGCATGTAGTTAATCAGACTGAAAACAGCACAGGAGAGTAGTTCATGTACTGGGGAGTTAACACTCCCTGGAACAAGTTTCATGCTTCGTTTTTTGAGATTTCTGAAACGTTACAAGTAACTGAAAGCCTTATCCTGCCTTCTGTCTCCCAAATAAGCAGGGCTGTGTGCTTATGTACTTAAGCATAAATGTCAAATAGGTGTAGAAGAAAGACTCATAGTTACATTTTGATGCATGTGCTTGGCAGTTTGGTTGCACAGACTGAGCTGTTGTGGTAGCTTGAATTTTTATTGCAGTTCTCAGAAAATTCTGCAACATCTGCCTGTCCATTTTTTTTTAATGCCTGTGTTCCTTCTGTAGTTAAAATTAAGGAGCGATGTGCCCATCAGGCATAAATAGTCAGGCTGCAGTCATATTCTCTGGGGAATACTGTTCTTCCCATACTCATTTTATAGAAACTGTCTGTATATATGCAGTTTAATCCTCATGGTTGTCTGATAATCTGTGAATATCTATGAGGTGAGGACGAAGGATGATGAATCGTCTCTACACTCTTCACCACATTGAGGTAGCCAGAGACTGCTGTTGGCATCCAGTTTAAATGAGGATAGCCACAGATCTGCTCAAACCTACACAATAACTACAGCAGCTTAGTCACTACGAGCTGCTTCACTGACTCACTTGCTGGCAGTTTGCATCTTTAATTGCACCTCCCCACATGTTGGACGTGACCCCTTCTTCACTAGATGTTTGTGTTTCCCCATCTTGCCTATGTATTAAGTACACCTCCTAGTGGCTGTGGAACAGGAAGCTGTGAAAAGATTTAAAAAAAACCAGCTTGGAGTCTACACTGAGGGAATGACAGCTGTGAAATGATGGACATCTTCTTCTCCCCTCCCTTTTGGACTGTCCACATTTTCCTTGGCAGAAATGTGATAGATGATTAAAGTTCAAGTTATCATCACTGTGTTTTTAGGGATTTGTTTCCCTAACAAAATGATAGTTGGAAATGACCAACTACTAATTTTGGGTTTTCACAAGAATTCTAATTGCAATCCTGAAAGATCAAAACTCAATCAAAACCCATCAAAACCCCAAATTTCTTCTAGTAACAGGAAAAGAGCCCTTTCTTAAGCACAAAGTCCATTGGGTAGTCTGGCCTGCAAAAATTCAGCCTCCTTTGTCACAGCTATCCTGCATGACCTCAGACATTCCTCTGAGGCTTTTTTGTCTAAATGGTGCATGCAATACAAGTTCTGAAGTCAACAAATAAAAAAGGAAAAAATGTACTAGCACAGGCACAAATCCATTCATCACAGCTTTACAGCTGCAACACCCATGCCTTAATATGGCCTCAGTGTCTCTGGTCCCAATCCTGAAAATTATTTGAAACAAATTACGTGCATAAGTACTTTTGAGATTCAGGCTTCTAGGTCTTCATTTCCCATGTCTATAGTGCAGATAATAGATGCTCTTCCTTACTCAGATGGCCTAAGGATATTCATTAATCACATTAAGGTTGTGAGGTGCTCAGATACTATAAATAGTGGAGTTGCATGAGCTCCATCATGGTGGTTACCTAGGAGATATATGGATCAACACATCCCTACTTTGCGCCTTTGGAGTTGATATGGCCACACTTTTCACTGATCAGATCCTCCATGTTTTATTGCTGTTCTGGTCAGATCCAAAACCGCAAGTGGAATATGGCTTCAGAGAGAAGTAAAAGCTGTGCCTTCTAATTTGTTTTTCCTCTCTCTTCCCCATCAGTGTAATAAGTCTCTCCTCTCTGTATTAACAATTAATAGTCTTTAAAATGCCTGTTCGGAAGTTTTAACATTTTTATTTTTAATTAGAGAGTACAAAATAAAAAGCCTGCAAAGCTACCTACTTCTATGCTGCTCTTTAGCTCTATAATAATAATAAAAAAAAATCTCTGCTCATTTAAATCAATTTTATGTAGAAACAACGGTAAAGGCTTAGTGCTTTGCATGCAGAGATCCTTCCTGATGGAGAAAGAATGCACCAGAGAATGGAACTGCTTGTCTAATTGGGATGTACCACCGTACTGAGAACTGCTCAGCTCTATGGTATAGACCCTGAGCTGCTAACAGATATCCTTCTTTAGCTACAAGACTGTGCTTTTGGAGTAAAGAAGATCACAACTCCATCTGTACTGTTGCTGTGATGTACTGAGTGGGAGTTGTGTACAGGACAGTGAGAACTGTGAAGTTTGAAAGTGGCCATAGATATATTATAGAGAACTCTCAATCTGTGTGTTGTTGGATTTTTTTTTTAAGTCTATCTTGAATGAAGCTTTTTAATATTTGTACTTAGTTAACTCTCTGAACAATTGTTTCCCATTTTCATTATCTTATTTATTTTTAAGCAAAAATGCCAAGTACAATGAATGTGGATTATTTTTTGGATGTATTTCTGATTAGAAGGGAAAAACCTGATAAGAAAGACTAACAATATGAGATTTATATGCAAATATCCCAAACACTGTTGTTACCTTTGCTCATTCTAACCTTGAATTCTTCCTTTTGAAGACTTAGTAATGCTGATCCTAGGACTATATAAGGAAGGATAGATCCAAAAGAGATTTATGGAGGCAGTCTGAATCTCCTTGGTTGAACATTATAGATGTTTCTAATCAAGGCAGTCAAATATACAAAGCCATTCTGAATTCTGATATGGACTTCTAATGGAATAATGTCAGAAAGCATGGCTGGTCTGGGCCTCACCAGCAGCTGAGCCAGCCCAGCCCATTTCTGTCCCCAGCCTCAGAAATAAGGGATGCTGTTTAGGGAAATCACACAAACCTGCCTGCTTTCTGCAATAATTCAGTACCATTTACAGTGATTGGATTAGGGCTATTAGAGGGTACACCTTCATTTAATCCCTTTAGCATCCCTTTATGGACCTGTTGTCCACGATAAAACAGCCAGATGTAAAGCCCCTTACAAAATGAAGTTCTCTAGGGGAAACACTGACAAGCTCCTTTAGTCTGTTAGCACTGTTGGGTGCTGCTTTAATAAAGGAACTCCAGTTGCACTGTGAAGCAAGAGCAATGCGTGACTGCGATATCACTGTCATGTGAATGAGCTGTCCCAGTACTGCAGAGTCTGCTCTTTACTGTACGCAGAGACACATCAATACTGAATATAGTGTGTTAGCAAAACAGAATGGAAATCTTTTAGGTGAAGAATGGCTTCGCTGATTGCTTTGCTCTACCAGAATGGGGTGTGTTTTCAGGCATTCTGATAAATGTGTGCTATTTTTCAGCCATTCAGTGTGAAGTGCTGTAGGTTTCGTATAAACTTTTATTGCTCACCACAGGCATGGAAGGATTGATTACATTGTTTGGGGATTTCCTAACTTCTAAGACTGCCTCTTTAGATAGACTTAATACAGCGCATAAGGGGAACAAAAAGTTGGTGGGCTACAGAGTAACTTGCTTTCTACCTTTACTTTTTTGAGATCAGCCCATCTGGTTTGGAATTGTGTAGTCCACAGTCAGCCTTCTGAGCATCTCCAAGGCCTGAGGGCAGCTGCACAGTTACTGATGGGCATGACAGCATCCTGCTACAACTGTGGGGAATAACGGCAAATCCATAAAGGGTTATTCTGTGTTAATGCCTACTCTTTTGTGTAATTCTGAACATCACTGAGAAGGAAGAAGCAGCTTAATCTTGGGAACTGGGGTGCTGGAGATGTATGAAAGCAATTTTGCTACATCTATGCTGAATTCTCTTTACTGCCAAGGCCAGCCAAAAGCATATATGACTGTTTTCTGAAGCAAGCAGCAACATATGCCCATCTGAGTAGGGCAAATTCATCTAGAGCCCTGGCAGTTACCTCTTAGTGACTTTGTAAAATATCTTAGGGTCTCTGGACCAGTTACCAGAGGTACTATTTTTCTCCATTTCTGACTTAGTGAACTAGTCAGATCTTAGGTTTACCATAACTTAGTTTTGTCAGTTCTCAAGTCACAGTTCTTGGGCTGGGAATTTTGCTTTTCATTGTATCATCAGATAAAGGACCAAATATCATACAGATAAGATTTTATCATGATCTAAATTTCTTGCAATTTCCAATAGGACTGTGTATAGGTCTTGCAAAGACATTATGCTGGATTTCAACTACTTTACAAATTGAATCTGCTGAAATTCTCCTCTGGCTTTATGCATAACTCTTGTTATCATCATTTGCTAGCTACTTGGCACACTGTTCTACTCTTGACTGCTGGAGAAAAGTCAGGAATATCTCCCTTAAAATGAATGCTGCTTTTATTGTTAAAAACCTTGCATGAGGAGACTGGCGCCCTAGTCATTATGAACAATACAAGCTTTCAGTAAATAAATAATTCAATTCAATTAAAAGAAATGCTTGCCTTGATGTACCATAGTTTCTAATTTCTTTAACATGCTTTCTTGGGAAGTGTTTATGGAAAGTGATCCTCAATGAAAGCTTCAATGAAGGTTCTGTAGGAAAGCAGAAGTTGTGGTGCCATCTTACCTTCCCACCAGGAGTGTGTGGTGTAAATCTTAAAGAGAATCCCAACTCAGAGTAAGCCTGTAAAGTTCATCTTAAGTGTGGAAAAAAAGGTTCAGTCTGGCTCCCTATAGGAACATATAATCCCTTACTTCCCAGTGGCAGAAAGACTCTTAAACAGGGGAAGTGGACAATGAAGTAGATAAGGAGCTATGGAATTATATAAATCCTGTGCTACCATGTCTACCAGGGTTCTAAGCCCTCTGCAAAGCTTTTATAGGTCTGACGCTGTTCATAACAGCCTTCGCTGGCTCTTAGAACTCACAGACTCCCCTCAGTGAAGCTATAGATGGAGATGTAGCGCAGTAGAAATCAATAAGCTGAGCCAACAGGCTCTGCAGCTACCTCATCGAATCCCTGAGCCTAGTGCTTCCTACTGAGTAGTCTCCTCTGGAGGATCAGAGACAGTCCATCTACACAGATGTGAGGATGGAGTTCAGGTTTGGTCTATTGGTCTGGGTACAGGACTTTCCTCATACATTCCTGGCATCTTTATCACCTTCAAACCAAATGCTATAACCCTAATTCAATCCAAAAAGTAGGGGGAGAATGTGACTCAACAGACTTGTATTAAAACCCCTGGGGGAGGTTCACCATTCTGTTTTTCTGCCAGAATATATATGTGGGAGGGTAACAATGTGTTGAGAAGTGAGAACACTTAGGGACAGAATCTTCTCAAGAATGAGTGTTCAGATTGCCTACCAAAGCAACTTGAGGGCAGAATCCAGCTCTTAAATATTATCAGACATCTGGGCAAATAAAACCAGTTTAGCTCAAACTGACTCAGTTTTTCTTGCTCAGAAAGTGTTCAGCATAAGACATCAATTTTTGAAAGTAAAGCCTGGGTAAGTGATCAGATCCTTCACCCTCCTTTTCCTTTGAGAAAAGATTTATGGCTGTGCTTGAAACCAGCAATCAACTCATACTGAAATTCACATGATACAAACTACAAGTGAGCTGAAGCCTCAAAACTCAGATCTGGATCCAGATTTCAAAGAGTGAGACTGGGGTAAGAACCCATGAGACTGGGGATGAAGTAACAACCCACCTAATCCAAACCAATGTAAACCCAAATCTATCCCAAATTTGTTTAAGGCTCACAAATACCACAGCACTCTCAGCTCATAGAGATGACCTTTGGGCATTTTTCATCATAGATTGATTTAACCTTGACTCATCACTGCTTCCTCTTTGGATGCTATCTCACACAGGTTTGCGATCCTTTCTCTACAGAAATTCTTCACAAAACCCCTAGAGGAAGTACTTTATATCTAAAATATGCACTGTGCTACAACCAGCAAAAGTGGAAAAGAAGAACGAGAGAAAGAAAGCAGAGATACGGAGAAGCCAGCACTGTTTCTTGTCATGTAAACTGATGCCAAGTACTTTTCATTTACATAGATGACTTAATGATGATTTTATGATACTTAAAATTACTACCACCCACAAGAGATGCATTAAAACTTTTATCAATATGCCTCTTTTACAATCACTTTGACTGTAAGAATGCAGACATCATTGAAAAAAAAAAAAAACCAACAAAAAATCAGCTTCGTGCCTGTCACCAGAAATACAACTCTGTGACCTTTCTAGATGTAAAAATAAATAAATAAATAAATAGATCTTCTACTAGTATCAACATGATTTAAATTTACATGAACAAATAAGCTGTTTCACACAATAGAAACAAGTAATACACTAGGACGAGATCTGTGACCAGTCTGGGACCTCTTAAAGACCCCTCTGGACCTGGCAGGAGCCTGCTTTTCCTATCTCAGGGAGAGCCCCCTATGCTGGTCTAATTACCTTTTTAAATTCATATCTAGAACCACAGGCTGCCTCATGGGATTAAGCACAGTATGCTTTGCAAATTGAAAATAAGATAGCTGTTAGGGATATATACTTGCCTCTATGATTACAGCAACAAACAATGGCAAAACATTAATTTACATCTATTATAATGGCGAAACAAAGCCCTGGATTTTCTTCGTGTTATAGGCAAGAGATAAGTCTGCAAAGGTGATATTCTAAAAGGTGTAGGCTCTAATGAGGGAGATTTTCTGCAGAGCAGGTAACTGGCAGGATGACATCAATTCAAAGTTATGAGGATTCGGTATATCATTAAATTTATTTTCCATAAAATGGATTGGTTTTTTTATTTAATAGTAAAACTATTCATAGGGAGAAAAAGTTTTTATATATATGGGGTGGAAAGCATTTGTGCGGGGTGAAACAGTGCAGAGCAGTTGCAACAGCAATCCAGTCATGCCTGGGTCTAGGATTTTTAAAGGTGTTTTATCTGGTAGAAATGAATACAGCATTTACAAATTGAAAATAACTCTGTAAACTCAGATAAGATTGTCTTGGTAATATTTTACCAAGGAAGCAGCTCACCACTGCTTACTTTCAATTAGCCATCTAAATCATAGCCTATACAAAAAGCAATCCCTGCTGCCTTGTAATAAAAAAAAAAAAAAAGAAAGAAAAAAAAAGTTAGACTAGTTCCTCAGAGTTTTGATTCATGTTGCTGAATATGGAAGATCTGTAATCTTCTCCTTGGAGTCTATAGTCTAATGTAACTGCTTGAAAGTACTTTCCTTCTGCTGCTGGCAAAGATATTTTTTTCTGAAATGAATGGTGATTCATTATAGATAACCCTTCCCGATTAATTTTGTTTTGACTTTAACTTCGGAATAAGAATATAAGCAGTAAAGTACCTTCTCCCCTGATAGTAACTCTGCTGTTACTTTTGGTTGATGTAAAGAGAAATTTATTGTAGTTGATATAGAGAGAAATCTAAATTTAGAAAGAAAACAAAGAAGTTGACTGTCATCAAAAGTTCTAGCTTTAAGATAAAGAACTGTCATTTTATTACTGTTACTTGCCTGTGATTAATAATAAATATACATACTTGGAATCGGTATTCACATTTGCTGGCTTCTGTCTGCACAGTCCACAGGACTAATTCTCTTGGAGGACTGAAGAGCCTGAAAAACAGACATAGGCGTAAATAACTACAAATAGCATTTTTTTCTCAGCAAAATGAATCGGGCTCATGATTTGTTAGGTCAGTTTCCCTACCTTCTCTCTGTTTTTTAACAAAGATTCTGTTTATTTTAGCTCAGTTCTTCAAGTATTTGATAAGGTTTTTTTTGTGTGTTTTTTTTTTTTTTTTTTTTTCTGTTCATGAGGACTTAACCTAACCTTGCTGGATGAATATCATGACTTGAAATTGTCACCTGTTGCTGTTTGGTTTTGTTTGGTTGGTTTTTGTTTGTTTATTTGGTTTCATTTTTTACCTTGTTTTGTTCAGTGTTTTTT
>VXAB01010078.1:0-25942 GCA_013399175.1 Odontophorus gujanensis | reverse complement strand
GTTTTTTTTTTTTTTTTTTTTTCTGTTCATGAGGACTTAACCTAACCTTGCTGGATGAATATCATGACTTGAAATTGTCACCTGTTGCTGTTTGGTTTTGTTTGGTTGGTTTTTGTTTGTTTATTTGGTTTCATTTTTTACCTTGTTTTGTTCAGTGTTTTTTAAGACAAAGAAGATGCCCTGAATGTAAGTTTACAAGCCAAGATCCACCAACACTCCCAACAAAAAAAACAAGAAATATTACATAGTAATATTAACATTAAAAATGAATTCTGCAACACTAAACAATACTTACAATACATTCAAAGGCTTTTGGAAGGTTGGATGCTATCAAATACACCTGAATGATTTTACTTGCACTCACAAAAGGTTGAACCATGCAAGCACCTCCCTGCAAGCAGTTAGCCCCAGGCAGGAGAGGAGTTTTTCACTCTTTTTCATTCTCTGCTACTTAATAGTGAATTACTACTAGCTAAGCACATACCTAGTGTTTTAAAGCTGTTGAAGTGCCCCAGTGAAGTCAAGGGTATTAATGTATGGTGGGATTCCCCACGCTGAAAGATCAGGTTGATGTTTCACTGTCTTGTTTAAGAAAGACCTAAGTATTGAAGCATAATTTGATTAATAGTATGGTCACTTGGGACAAGGACATATCTACTTTCCCTTTCCATGCTTAAAGGCAACATTTTATTCTACTTTGCTTTGATTTATTTTTGACATATGGGATATCTAATTTATAGTAATGAATGGGATATTTTTGCCTTAAACAAAAGTAAATTTCACATAAATCTTCAGCCATGAACAAAAAGAAAAAAGAAGCCCAGGCTCACAAAAGCAAACATTTTGCTTAATCTATGGATTTCCTAAGATTTCAGCCTACCTGCATGATTTTGTTGCATGTCTTCCCTGACAATCCACCTATAGCTGCAGAGGAACCCACTACTCAGCCTACATTAGTAAGTTTTCCTCCTGCAAAGAAACTGGAAACCTCTGAAATGTTGTGATTGCTACCTGCAGTGCAACCTGCAAAGTTTTACATGCTGGCCATATTCAGCCACAGTCCCTAATCAGCCAACATCAGGCATGTAGTACAAACAGGCTTCAAATGATTCCAATGCTTATAAAAAGCTGTTTGTTTGTTGTATTGCTTGTATTGTGCACAGCAGCACTTCATAAAATAGAGACAGGTTGGGGGAGCACCTATAAGAATGCAATAGCAATTTATTTTATAAAGAGTATCTGTAAGTATCTTAAACAACAGTATCCTCTGAGCTGCAGTAAATATTACTCTGTAAATGTCTGGGAAAAAAAAGAAGAAAACAGTAACAACTACAAAAAACAGAAAACTATTCAATTATGCTAATTCTGAAAAAAAAAAAAAAAGCTGCTTTAAATGTGGGAGGAATGAGAATTAGTAAGTTCAGCCAGGCTATTGCATTGGTTGCATTTATCCTTTTTCACCGAAGCTTCTTTCCATGTGTATATATACTTAAAAGCACCGAATAGTGGAGTGCTCTACATATGCTATAAGCTCAGCCATCCAGCTGTGATCTTCCCTGTACCTGAGCAATGTCTCAACAAAATCCCGTGTGTGCTTCTGTGTATGTAAATGTATATATATGGGCAGATTTGTACCAACTCGGCATTGTTACACTTGACTTACTCTTTTTTTTAATTATGTAAAAAAAATCACATTAAGCTGAATCTAATTACTGCAATGTATATTAGAAGCAGGGCACCATCAAAATTTTATTTAAATTAATCAGGTTTTGATTTAAGATATTAAATTCAAATTAATCATGTAAAAATGGAAATGATCCTTGACGTGCTTCCAGCTGTGACTTCAGTCTGTTTTCTCGTGTGAGTCACTTTCGGGATGTCTTGGGGGGAACATTACGAAAATTCACGCCGGTGCTATTTCAATTAGAGTTATTTAGCAGGACAGATGTAAAGAATACGGTATAATTAAGAAGGAGCTGATGACACAGCTACAGATTTTCAGGATCAAAAAAAAACTGTTAGTGAAAATTGACTACTGGTCATGTAGTCCAAGTTCAAATATGCTGGGGTTAAGCACTCATTAATGATGGAATGAGGTCCTTAGATAGACCATTGGACTCTTTCTCTGGAGCAATCTGCAGAATTCTTCCCTGGAAATAACTTTGAAGCTTCATTAGAAAGCAGATGATACCTGATAATATAATTTTAAAATTCTTAAAATAATTTTCCTCCCCCTGGTGTCTAATCTTTTCTGGCTAGCTAACTTCAAAGGCCTTTAGGAAAACCTGTAAGTGCATATAAAAGTCCATGTAAGAGCACATACACACAGAGAAATATATGTGTACACTCAAAGCATTGTTAAACTCATGATGAATATGAGCTGCCAGGAATACTGTTATTTCTTCTAGAGCTCTTTAGCAGAATGAGAGACTGTACTAGCTGCACACTTCCTGACTGAAATCAACAGAGAGAATGGGGGCTTTCCCATACAGAGGCCTGACTTTGTGTTTATTTATAACTCTTTATATGATCAGTATTTCCACTGTGAAAAGTGAACTGCTCATTGTTTCTTTACTCAAGTATAGAGTGACACAAACGTTTTAGTATTTTTTTTTTTTTTTTAATATGTGCAGTAATACTATGCAGCATGAACCTCGGAAGTTATTTTTTCGAATTATTTTACTTGATTTTAATTCTCCAGGTTAAAGTTGACATGAAAAAAGATCAGAGAGACTGTAAGCCTTTTCTTCTCATACTCATAGTTGTCTTGAAAACAAGTATCTTTAAACATGCTTCTTATGGTTGCTATCCTGAGCTCTCAGTATCTGCGTCCCTCCTACTGAGTAATAGTAAAAGCCAAGTTAAATTTAAAAAATGCACAGTACATACTGTACACTCATAATTATAGATTAAGTATTGATCTCCATGGTGTTTTTTCTATATCGCTGGCAATCTTTCACTTTCCTAAGCAATGTCCTGTTGTCACTCCTCTCTGCAAAGCATTACCAACTGAAAATATTTTCTGTAACCAAAACCATTGTTTTTATCGAAAACTAAAACAAATCAAACAATAGCAGATTACAATAAATAATTTAAATATCTAGTTCTCTATATCTAGCAACATTTTTCAGAAGCCAATCTTAGAATCTGTAGTCACAGTTTTTGCTTGTTCAGGGAGCATCACACAGCAGTAGCTAAAGGAAAAGCAGTGCACAGGACCAAGTGTTCCTGGCTATCCATAATAGATGAAAATTAAATAGCATATTACACTTGCCATGGCATACCTATTATGTAGATTTCTAGGCAGGAAATTGTCTACAAAACAGACATACAGTGGGCATAAACTTTTTGTTATTAGGGTATTTGATCATGGTGTTGTTACAGTTGTAGGAATAATATGATTCATTGAGGATTTCTGCTTCCCACTTGAGATATAAACCAACATAATGATTGTTCTTTAATAGTATTTAAAGATATTTTAAAAACAAATTGTGCAGGAGTCTTCATAATAATGGCTTCTGTTTTCCAGGAAATGCTTTTTTGGGAAGTGCGTAACTGCTTAAATATTAAAAATGGCTCCTCTTAAGAAACTTGAATGCAGTAAGGAAAGGATGTGATAAAAATACACTCAATTTTGTCCTTTAATTTTTTTTTTCTTTTGACATAACAGCTGGAAAGAGCAATTATTTTTTTTCATGGACTAGGCTGTTGTCTGGATAACTGAGATGCATTTTCCCATGAGAGATACACAGGTTCATTTCCCATCTGGGTATCTTTTCCCTCCTGTTTCCTTTCTCCCTCTAACTCCCCTCTTGCAGGACTACAACATATTGATAATGAACCATTGGTTTCCATTTCACACCCAAGAGATTGTACCAAACACAAAGCTGCTCTGTGTGAAGCATAGATTAGCCCAAAGATGTTTGTTCACATATTTCTCAATCCTTCATCCGTGCCTGTAGGGGTGGATTCCCCTAATGATGGGGACTCATTTGTAGGTTGAAGACTCAAGTAGTTTAGACTGGATTTTCTGATCACTTAAGAACTGAAGAGGATCTCAGGATGGAAAGCTCAGATTCCTTTTGAGACCCTACACGGAGCACAGTCGGACAGGGTTGAGTCTCTCTCCTTACCAAACAAACTTGCCCTTAAGACTGGTGGTTGGCCATGGTCTTAATATCCATTTATGAGAGCACAAGGATAAGAACTCCTGATTTCTGGTGCTTTCTTTAATTTTATATCACTATCAAAATACATATTTTTAATAAATTTTTAGTTAATTCATTTGCTTTAGCCAAATGCATAAACTATTGTCTGTTGCTCATTGGTTTATAACTTGTCTGACAAAATACAAGTCCTAAGGTATCCTGAGTCTCTAGAATTGAGCCTGGTCAGTATACAAAAAAATTATACATGAAAGATCTGATTTTGGCAGCTGGAGCCTTCATTCAAAGGATGTGTTGAGGTCTTTCTCTCCAGAGTCCATTGACAGAGGCACTTGTGCTGACTCAGCAAGTAAAGCTTGAACTTGGAGGGAACTGTTCTGAGAGAAGGAGGAGCTGCAAAGGTAGAACTTTAATATTTACCAGTCTTTTACAAGTCATTTTAGAGGATGTTTGTGCCTCTGTGTACTAATAGCACTCTACCTAAGGCTGTAGTTGCCTCTCATCCCTGAATAACTGAGTTCTTTGCCTCTTTTTGTGCAGCACAATCAGATTTGGTCTTCATAATATATACTTTCATTCCTTCTAAGGCCAGCAAGAAAGCACACGTAACAGCTTACAGAGCAGACATGCTAACTTTGAAAGTGATTTTCCAGGCAACTGAACATGCTCCATGGGTTTACCTGAGAGCAGAATGTTTATGACTAACATTGGAAAAATATGCCTGTAGAAACACCTATTTTAGTGGCCTTGCAAAGTTCCCTCTGTGAACTGCTTAAAGAAATTTTCAGAGGAGAGGTCCTCATTTACCAGCTGTGAACACAGTGTGCAGTGCCAATGGAGGAGTCTGGGTGTGACAGTGAAAAGAAAGCTAATTACATGGGAAGAAATCTGCACATTCAGCTTACATTAGCCAACTCAACAAATCACTGACACAGTAGAGCACCTGAAACCACCCAAAATACTGAGCCTGACTGTTAATTAAAACCCAGGTCCCTAATTCCAGGCCACTCTGCTCTAAGAAGCAATAAACACTGACAAACAGCAGAATTCAGTTCTGCAAGCCTTTCCACTGAGGATAGTTAAACAGGCAGTGAAGCCAATTTTCCAGGTTTCATCAGGAACCATGCCATCTTTGGTGTTGTTATTAACACCTGTGGATTACAAGAAAAAAAAAAAGAACAACCAAACAAAGAAAAACAAACCAACCAAAAAAAAAAACAACCCTCTTCTATGTTATTTTAATGTTATGAGCATTTCTACCTATTGTGTTTGCCAAGAACAGTTTGGAAAATGAACACATTAAGTTTGAGAATTTTTTTGTTAAATAAACTAATATTTAAGATGGGCTTTAAAAATATTGTAATTTCTACACTGGTCTCACATTCCTTGACTCCTTAGGTCAGATATGAGGAGGAAGTTTTTTAACACATTGTGGCGACACACTGGAACTGATCACACAAGGAGGTTGTGAATGCCCCATCTCTGAAGTCATTCAAAACCAGGTTGGATGTGGCTCTGGGCAGCCTGGTCTAGTGGCTGGCGACCCTACACATAGCAGGGGGATTTAAACTAGATGATCACTGTGGTCCTTTTCAACCCAGGCCATACTATGATTCTATGATTCTGAACTTCTGAGTTTTGAAGGCTGGCAATATTGGATCTAATATGTAAATGAAGTTCACATCCTAACAGAATGGAGTGAGTGAGGTACTGGAAAAACTTTAAATTATGTATAGACTCCTCAGTTCTGCATCTGTAACTTACAATAAATGTAAATTAATAAAAAATGTTGGAAAGAAAAAATGCTCCATTTCACTGCAGATGCAAAGTAAAAATCTCCGGCCCATCAGGATATTCTACCTTTAACCCAGATGAAGGTTAAACAAACAAACAAACTATCAATCAAACAAACAAAAAAAGCAACAACAAAAAGCAAACAAGAAAAACAAACAAACATAAACAACAAAACCCAAAGCCAATTACTTAATTCTGGAACCTGTCTCTCGATTGACACACTAAAGTACAATAGAATGGCACAGGATTTCGTTTTGGTATCAAGATGCTTTAAGTTAGGATACTCCCATACCCTGCTCAATGTAACATTAGTAGAGACAGTGATTCAGATGAGTCCTTAATTAGTTTCTTCTTCAGTCTTGATGTTAAATCATTTTTTTTTTTCTCTGACAGCAGGCAGTTATGGGAATGCTTTACTTTCTCTTGTAGGGAAAAGAGGTGAATGAAATTCATAATCTTTCATGCAGCTGCACTGAAGGTTAGGCAGTCATTTGGAGTTGAACAATGTGTTCAGATTTGAGAAAAATGAGATATCCTCTGGGTTGAAAACAGTAACATGAAAAAGGGCAACTCAGCTAGATATGTACAAACAGGTCCACAAACACAGATAACTGTATCCATGAAGAGAATTTAGCTGAATTAGAGCACCAGACTAAAGTCAGAATTCTGCATTAACTTACTGACCAGATCAGAAGATGTAAATAATCTTTTATCTTTAAATGAATACAGAGCAGATTTGTAAAAGAGAGGACTTTCTTGCCTCTTTCAAATTACATACCATGCAATATCTGATTTATAAAAATCACCCAAACACAGTTGAAATCCATACTGTTGAAGCTCTGGTACCCTTTATTTTTAAAGATTCTAAACTAAATAGGACAAAGTCTTACCATTTTACTGCGCAGAAAACACACCTCTAGTTGCTTGGTGTTTTGTTGTTTTGGTTTTTTTTTCCTTTGGATTTCCCACCCTTCTGTTTCTAATGCTTCTATATAAAAATGTTTTCAGGACGTTATATTTTCCTTATTCAGCAGCAGCACAATGCAGTGAATAGCTTAACAATTCAGTGGAACTTCACAATATCCTAACCTGAGACAGCAGACTCCTAATTATAAACTGAGAGTAAGCTGCAGCCTTGTCAGAGTGATTTCATTATCCCGATTGCATCAATTTTGACCCTTTACAAGACTGTGTGTTATTTGGGACATCAGGAGTCTAACAACTGAAAACAAACAAAAGACAGCTGCTTTCCGCTTACAGAAGTCTCTGGATATATTTAGCAATTCAGCCTTCAAAGTAAGGAGTTTTGCTTGTACTATTGTAAGACACATCATTTCTCAGTAGGGCCCACATGTTTGCCTTAATCAGATAGGGTTCTTCTTGTTGTTCTTAACCTACTTCCTTTCTGAGAGAGGTAAGGGAACTTTAGCAGCAGCCGTCAGTAGCAAATGAAGTGGGAAGAAGCAAAGAATAAAAAATAGGCTGGGATTTATAAAAAGAATGTAAAAATCTGCGATTATATAATGATGTACAGAAGCAGCCAACTACCACAGAAAGCTATGGCATCACTGCTAATTTAGTGAGCTCCAGTATCTTCACTCTTCTGACATGAAGGCAGATTCTGAAGTAGTTTGAAGCCTATAATCTTTAAGATACAGATTGGGAAATGGTCCCAATACTCAGAGTCAAAACTGAAGGAGAGTTTGCTATCTGAGGGAAAGTCATTGACCCTAAGTTAACTTTTGTTTAGCCTCATCGAAATAGAAAATTAAATAAGAAACCACATAGAGGTACATGTAGATGAGGTGTTTGTGAAGAAGGAAATAAACCAATAAAAAGTGGATTCAGCAAAAGTAATTATTTGTGAATCAATGTTAAATGGTAACCAAATTCATGGAGTCCAAAAGTCTAACAGTTCTTAGCATAGGAAAGTTTACTTCTAAAAAACTACAGGTTTTATCATTTCCAGATAAATGAACAAAAAGTGAAAAGCAGATCTATACCTTTAAATGACTTCGCTGCTGCTCTAAAAGGACAGTGTGGCAGCTGTGACCACTTGCTCCCCATCCTGTTTTGTAGAGATATGAAGCCAGGAGGATTGCTGCATTGAGAACCCTCCTGGCCACAGGTGATGAGCTTTACCATCTGCAATACTCAATAGGCCAATCAAGCTGGCCCTGTGTAAGGTAAGATGGATAGCCTCCCCCTGTGCCCGGAGCTCCCTCTGAAATTTCAGCAGATCAATGTCACTGTGGCTTTTAATTACCCCTTTGCTTCATCATTATTTCATGGACTTTAATATGCCCTGCAGGACACAGCATCACAGAGTACAGATAAACAACCACCAAGCCTGGGTGCCTCTTGAGGTGCTACAGTCATCCTCTAAAGGGAAATGGCACGCTGCCGAGCTCATCTCCCTGGGTAAGCTGACCTCAGGGTTTCCAGGCTAATTTTAGCCTGAGCTGAAACACAAGGGCAGCCACTCTACCACCGTGTTCTGGCCTCAGAGCTCTACTGTTTCACACTAGAATTTGTTGCTACTGCCACACACAGGTATGGAGATCAGAGTGGCCAGTAGGTCTTTTGTACTTCATACATGTTTTCTGAAGAGGAAACCAACCTATCCTTGCAGACCCTGTGTGGGAACCCATAGACATCTGAAGAGAGTGGAGGACAGGGCGTTCCCATAGAAGCATCCTGAGAGAGATTCAAACATTCTCTTGCTGCTCTGGGCTTAAAAGTACTTGGTGGTGTGCAGAAAGAAGCACATCCTGAAGGCTGTGTGGAGCATGATTTGTTGTAGAGACTGGTCTAACATACAGTCAGTGGTATACGATGGCTGCAGGCAAGTTCTAACTACAGAATGCAATACTGGACTACTCAATAACCCCTGGTTAAATACTGTGCCAGTTAAGATTGGAGCAGTTCTAGCTTTTTCGTTTTAATTTGTGAATGAATGTGGCTCATCAGGGATACAATATTTATCCGGCAACTGAGAGCAAAACTGAGGGGTAAAAATGATATAATGAAAATCATCCAATATTAATACATGAATATTACTAGTGATGAATGTTGAGGAAAAAAAAGTCATAAGCAGCTTCTCTTGGAAGATGCTGTCAGACATCTGCCATGTTGCTTCTGATGTAGCTAGCTGTCACTTTCTGATGTGCAACACTGAGCTCTGATCAGCAGTACTGTATATTCTCCATGAGGAGAAAGATCTGCTTTCTTAGACATCTTCCCCAGGCTAGAAACAATGCAGGGGAAGAGGGGACAGAAAAGACAAGGCATGCTGCAGATTTATGCTCTGTAGGAGCAAGCAGGGCTGGTAGAAAATTATCTGCAGTTCTCTGCGTCAGCCATTTATGGTACTTCTTCCATGGCAGTAAAGAAGTGAGACAATGATAGAGGAGATGTTTCAACATGTGAGGAGCAGTAAGAAGGTAAGCAGCAACACTGTTGTGAGCATTCCCATGTGGGTTTCCCAAATACTGGCTACTGTGTCTGAACTACTGCTCCTGCTGGTTGGAGCTAATGGGAATGGGAACTCCTTTGATAAATCTGTACCTTCCCAGGAGTGATAAAACAGTATTCATGTTAAAAGGCTCAAATGATGGAGCTAGAGGGATGATAATTCTTCACTGTAGTTCCGGTTCAGGTGTTGGATACCCTGTGCAGAAGCTAGCATACTTTTTATAAAGGAACGGGTGACATGAGAAAAGGGAGGGCTAAGTGGATACTCTTAACAGTGAAGAAATTGAAACCCTGCAGAGTTTTCCCTGGGAGACTGTGGCCTTTGTTTCCCCAAAAATTTACTGGCTGAACAGGCTCCCTTTGTCTTTCTTCCATCACTAAAAACTGTTATCTGTCTGTGGGTAGCTGGCATAGCTGACAGAGCTCTGTGGAGAGCCATGGCAAAGACGAGTACGAGAGTGGGCTAAATGAATTTCACATTCCTACTGGGAAGGCAAAAAAAAATGAATATGTTTAGTTTTACTGAGAGAAAGGGACTTCATTAATTATATATACCTGACATGGTTCTAACTTAATTTTATTGATGCCAGGAGAACAAAAATAGATGAAGATGGGATGACCTAAATGCACAGAACAAGGAGTGGCTCTATGCTAATTGACATGAGAGTATGGAGGCAAAAATTATCATGTAAGGGCAGCTTAAATCGATTTTTGTGAGAGGAGGTATTAATTAATGAGTTGTGGGCAGTGCAATTAGTTGACTCATTAAAACCCAGTGTATCTGAAGTCAGTTTCCAGAATGAAGATAACACATGCAGTAAACTTGTTCCCTTGAGATTATAATTAAGGCTTTGATAACCACTGCCTGATTGAATGAGATGTAGCCATGTTTAGAGAACCCCAAGAACCAGATCAAACTGTACTACCCAAATTCTCATCCCAGATACAAGTTAACCAGCTCTCCCTGTGGAGACTGGAAGTTATGCATATTTAAACTCAAGCTTATTGCTGCTTAGATTAGATGTGAAGTTTCCTCATCCATGGGAAAATATAGTTATGTTATTCATGGGTAATTAAAATCAAGAAGCGGTCAGTTTAATGAGGACTGAGATACAGAGTTGCATTTACTTTCGGCTCTTCTAATTTGAATTCTTGTTTAAATACTATCAGGGCTATTTGTTTAAGAAAAAGAACTGTGAGGTTCCCAAACTGACCCTCAGTAGTGTTAGGTTTTCTGAAAAGGTGGCCCCTTAAATTCGTCTTCTTCAGCCATGAAAAATTTTCTTAAAGTTTATTGGTAAGAGGCCATTTTGCCAGCTTTGATTTGGATCCTGATATGCAATTTGAACACACCATAAAGCAGTTGTCCACTTCAGACAAGCACTGAAAATGAAGCTACAGCCATTTGACAGTATTTTTAATTCTGAACTATATTCTCAGGGAGGAGTGAGTAGGTAAAAGATTATCACCAGAAAACTTGTTTCAGGAGCAGAAGTCCAAACTTGGAATTGAAATGCCTCCAAAAAACAAACAAACAGAAATAAACGGACCTGTGTGAGCTATCTGAATTTACAGTCAAGTGTGATGGTGCTACAGTCTTCAGGTTCCCTGAGTTTTCTATGTAGGGAAAGACACTGACAATAATTTTGAGATAAAAAATATAAGGGAAAAAAATAAAAACATGTATACATTTTCCTTTCTCTTTCTCCCCTTTTTTGATTTATATCTGGAAAATATTTGTGTTCAAATAAATACACATCACAGAATTCACATGGTGTAGCAGGCTAATGCACTGCTTCTCTGTACCACCAGACAGCAACCTGTCTTTGAGGCACATGAAGAAGCATCAGCCATAGGTAGATCTGGCAAAGAGGTCTGCCAGAGAAGGAGAAAACTGCATTGATCTCAGTGCTTTGAGAGCACAGTGGCTTGCATTGCGAAATGGGCTCAGGAAGTACACATATGTTGTATTTGTTTGTTTTCTTCTTTCTTTTTTTTTTTCCAGATAAAATCAAGTCAATATTTGTACTCTGAAACCACACCTATGCATTTCACCTGCTTGTGGATATCCAGCCCATGGGACGAGACTGGAGATAGCTTTGAAGTAACCTCCCCTGAAAGACATGTACTATGGAAGTGTCCTACAACACAAGCGTATTCTATACATGTATTTATTCCTATAGGCCAACTACTTGCAGTCTAACCAGCGGGACACGTTAAGGACTGCCATAAAAAAAGCATCTGAAGGAACCACATTTCTACAAGCAGATTATTATTATTTATCATTTGCACTGAAGCACTATGTGACAACCCTAAATTCCCTGTTGTGTGAAGTACTAACACAAAACAAGAAGACAGTCCCTTCCTTGAAGAATTAAAACCTGAAAATAGTTTGAGGTGGAGCTTTTCCTCCTGTTCCAACCCGTTCTGTTCCCAGGTACTACATTGGCATAAGAAAGCTGTAAATTCAGTCATGTAACTCTGGGAAGGAGGTGGGAGTAGAGAGAGGAGTGTAAGTTTTCACAAAGCTTGCTTTTCCTCATGCCTTCCCTGAGTTGAAATGAATGGAAAGTAGCCAGTAGCCAGCAGAAAGTAAAAGATGGGGGAGTACAGTTCTGAGCTGATATCCTTGTGATTTATGCCTTCTTGGGACCCTGTGAAGAATAAGTGACATATTATCCGCTGACCTACTAGATAGCTCATTTGCTTTCGTTCAAGCAGCAGTTTTTCAGTAGAATTGCAGGTCCTAATATTTCTCTGTTGAACTGAGTTACCTTGCTGCTAAATAAATATGTCAGTCAGCAGCAACACAAGTTAGCATTTCTGGTGGGAGGTATTTGCCTCACTCCAAAGGGCAGACTGAGAAGATGCAATGTAGGCACGTAGGAGATAGGGACCTAAGGCAAAACAGTGCAAGTCAAACTGAAGGCAGGGATGGGCTGTAGAGTTTCCTGGTGGTATGGAGCTCTAGATGCCTTTAATCAAATTGAGTTGTGCCTTCTGACTTTATGTAGGACTTTTCAAAACAAATTTTTCTTTGAAGTTTGGAGGATCTAGGGTTCTTACTCTGAAGTTAGTCCTTCCATTCTTAGGTGCTCTTAGATTTAGAAGTTGTATTTTTTTTTTTCCAGAAAAAAAATCATAAAGCATCTTCACAAACGTACTTGGCCCAATCCTTAATTTGCCTGTACCTAATGCTTATTTTGTAAGATATATCTGACACATCAGACTTTACATACCTCAACTGAGCTGATAAGGCTTGAGCGTCCAGCAGAGGACTATTGAGAAGGATGGCCTGGTATGCTCTGTAACAACTACTTTCACCGGTTATGTTTAATTGTTAAGCTGTTTCCATTTGTACCATACCGATTATAAAGTTAATGATCGCTGCAGAAATGAGAGGCGTACAAGGAGCTAATGTTATTGCTGATATCTTTAGGAATACAACGTTTCAGAAACCACAATTCTATTGACTTACTTGAAAGTGAATTAATAGCAAATATGCACAGCCAGGCATAGTTAGGTAGCACAGAGAAAAAACATGGGGAGCAAAGCCCTGTACCCTATCTGACCTTGCAAGGGATCCAATAGCAGCGAAGGGAAAAGTAGAAAACATTTCTCTCCCCAGTACTGATTGCCTCGATCTTGCCCTCCTAATAAGCATTTAAATAATGTACATGTGAAGGGTGGTGCAGCAGTGAGAAGGGGGGGAACACACAAACCTTTCTGACTTTCCTTTTTCCCCCGAACACTGATGCCATTGCATAATTATATGGGTTGGCTTGAAAGAATGAAACTCAGTTCAAAATGTATGAGTTCATTTTTATGTTCTACTGAGAAAATTTATTCAGTGTGACTGCTCAGTAGCGAGAGCAGTAAAACACCTTAATCCCTGGTTGAAGAAAGGTAATACCTTGACAGATGTGTGCCTCCTACTTTCCTTGCGGCCATGTTTCAACAACAAACCTTTATTTCTGCTTCTCGGCTGTGGCAGAAAAAAAAAAATGAGAGGAGCAATAAAGCAGTCAGACAAATCTCAGGAGCCAGGCGGCAATGCAATAGTAATGACAGATTTTTAATGTGGCAGGAGAGATTGACAGGAAAATGTCTTCAGAGCAAACGCACGCCAGATGGAATGAAAACGGTTTATTGGAGTATGGAGGTGCTGCTGAACTGAATAGAGGGCGGGTTTAAGGTGGGTGTTTTATCTGTTTCAAGTAAACAACAACAACTCCCAAAAATTCCGTTTACCAGGTATTGTCTTAGACTGGTTCTTGCACCAAGGGGATCTTTTCTGTTTGTTTCTTTCTTTCTTTTTCCACAGTACTGCACCAGAGAAAAACTTTAAAGTCAAAAGTTCAGTCACTACACGCTCTGCACAAAAGGAGAAGGCAATCTGGTTTGGTTTGAGTTTTATTCATCATTTGCCTTATCTTCTCCACCCCAATTTACCCCCCAAATCTGAAGGAACTTCTCAGTATGAACAGTAAAGTTGTGTTGAAACGCTTTTCTGATTTATCAATCAGAATGATGTTTTTCCAAAAGAGATTGTGTAAGAAACAAAAACAACAACAACAAAACAATCCCGGCTGATTGAGTAGCTATTAAATCCAGGAGAGTTGAAGAAGCCTGCACCAAAAATCCTATAAAAGCCAATATTTCAATATCAGGAAGAGCAACATCACTGTGCTCTTTACAAAGGTGTAAACTTAAACTTGCATGCTCTAAGTAACGTTAATAGTGTCAGATTCAGCCCTACATCTCACAAGAAAATGTAGCTCTGAAATATTTCATACTCCTGCGCGGAGCAAAGACAGGAAAACCGCCACAAATGGAAAGAAACAACACAAAAGAAAGAAAGAAAATAGAACTCCAAACAGTGCATCTTCCTGACACCTTTTCATTATCAGCCTAGTCAAAAAAGAATGCCACTAAGGAAAGGATGGCGTCATATTATTGAAACATGCTGATTTGAAGGTGGGGGAGGGGGGCACGAAGGATGCACTTGCATAGTCTCAGTGGATAGAGGTTTTTTATTTCACTACATTTGCCTTTATTAACGCTCTGTAATTGTAACTTATGTTCAGGGCTTGGATAAAGTGTTCTGCATGTATTGTGTACCTTTATGCTTCTCTTTTTAGAGTTTATTCATGGCATTTTTTTCCTTACACAAACACATCAGAAGGAAATCACTGAGCTACCTCCTCTATTTGTATTATATTTTAAAACAAAACAAAATAACCCTCTTTGTCTTTCACAACCTGCTTCTCTTTTTCTAAGGCATATTTATTTGAGAGTAAAAAGATGTTATGGTTCTTTCCACTGCTTGTATGTACAGTGAATGTGCTGCGATGTAATTTGCAGAAAGTGTGGGAAATGCTCTGGAAAGTAAGCAGGGAGTTTTGCCATGTCATTTCATCTGATAACTACAACACCGCAATACTAAAGCTTTAGGCAAAATGCTTAATACTGACAGGAAAAGTAATTGGCAAAGCCTTTTACAGTTTATATTTTATAGATTTACTGGTTGTTTTAAAAATATAAGTTTAAAAATTTGGTCCTGTCTGGAATCCTGCTATAAAGTTCTATTTAAGCCTCCTTTTGTGTTAGTCCTGTCAGAGATATAAAGAAAGATTGCTCGTGTAATTCTTGTGACCTTTAGGGTTTTTGCATCAGTTTCCTTAGCAATTGGCCAAATATTGGAATACAGGCTGTTCATCACAGTGCAAGATAGAATATTTTTTATGTTAAAAAAACGCCTTTAACTTGTTAAGTCATCTTTCAGTACAAAGAGCAACATGATGATAAAGCAAAGCATAGCAGTGAAGGGGTTGTTAGTGATGCTATGCATAATTCTGAAATTATCCTATTTCCTCGCACTCAAGTGTGACTCGATTATCAGTCAACTTAAGTTTTTCTGGTTGGGTTGAAGCTGTTTTGTAAATCAGTTCTGCAAGGAGCATCACTTCATTAGGAGCTGTGTTTTAGGAAAAAAAAAAAAAAAAAAAAAAAAAAAAAAAAAAAGCCAAAGCCATTTCCCAGCTTATTTTAGAATCTGTTTGACTAGTTTTTAAATACCCGAGAAAATTAAACTCCGACTGAATATTAAAGCAATGTTGAAGATAAAACTTGACATAACAGGATGTGATGACTGCCATTCTGTCCTTAAAGCACCTTTTTGCAACACACATAATACAGAATATTAATCAGTGTTCTAAGGCGGTGGCAGTATCCAGAGACGCAATGACAAGTTAGGGACAGAACAGCCGGCTTAACTATGAATGGCATTCCTTTATTCTGCACCAGCATCCTCATAACACTTAAAAATAGATTTTACTGTGTCATCATCTCCGCTCTGGTATCACTAGTAAACTGTGCTAGGTAAGAAAGCTGCAAAAGGGATTGTACAAGCATGGATACTAAAGATACTATTGGTAGTGTATTTTTAGTGTAGTTTTCATTTCCGAAGACACTGCATACTGACTTTCAACCTCAAATTGTATTCATTGGTAGCTTGCATTTTTTCCATTTCTTTTTTATCCCTAAAATCATACCAAGTATATCAGCAAGCTTTCATGCACCCCCGTGCTGTGGAATTTTGATAATGTATGTCCTAACCGCTTAATTGATTGATTAGCTTACTGCAGCTTTCTGAGGCACCAAATTTATCTTTAATAGCCGGAGTCAGGCACGGCAGGCAATCGAGGGGGGGGTCCCTTGGCGTCGATTTGCTCTTAACTGGAAAGTCATTACCACTTAATACATGTAGATTGTGTTGAAAGAAAATTATGTGTAATGAAATGAGGGAAAAATTAGTGGAGTGTTATGGGCGAAAGCAGATGTTACGGAGGAATTATGCTAGCAGAGATAATCACCTTCGCTAGCATTGTGTGTGCTGGGGTGTTAACTCAGGGAGAGAGTTGGTGAGAGAGCTAAATAAATGCATTGATTTACACAGATTCACTTTCCAAACTACAGCATACAGCCAGCAATACACATCTACGTATACCTACATATACCCACACATACAGGCATGCTCAGGGCTCAACTTTTATATTTCTGATGCTCACACCCTTTATTTCATTCTTTTCCAGCTACTCACACTATATTCAGAAGTCCTAGCTGCAAGCACAGGGAAATAACATCGATTTGCATAATATCATGAAGATGAGAATAATATCCAAGGGCAGAAGTACTCATATAAGTATTAAGACAAGACCTTGTATACTTCAAACTCTGGACAACCTCTCCTGAGAGAAAACTGATGAATACAAGAGAGGTCTTTGAGAGAAGCACCTGACATTTTAGAAGCTGTAGAAATGAAATAAATACCAGAGATAGTTGAAAAAAAAATAAATAAATACAGAAACACAGAGAGTTGTGCCTTCACTTTAATAGCCTGTAAATAAAGGATATGGAAGAAAAAAAAAGAAAAAGATGAAACCTTTCTTTCTAATGCAAGTTAGGAACATGTTTTAAGGTAGCTGTTTTGCAGACAGGCAATAGCAAAAGCACTCAAAATCAGGCCAGGGGAAGAGCGATGCAGCAGATTTTATTTTGAACACATTTTAGAACTCTGTAAATTAATCTTTCACCTGTGGGCATATCCCTGTCCTTTTCCAGCCATGACTGATATATATGCTTGATTATTTTTCTTATATCCAGGCATGCAAGGTCACTATTAATTTTTATCTTGGGTTTATCTATTTCATATAATATGTGTTTGGATTTAGAATTATCTCTGCTTTATCACCCATTTCATAATAAAAAATGCAGTCTCGGAAAGATATTAGTTTGCAGATTTTACTATCAAAGCCATTGATAATTAGGATTTCCTCGTATACCCTTCTATTCCTTCGCTACTAAATGTGGCTTTTATGACTACAGCAATTGCCTGTGATAATAATACAAATTTAAATATTTATTTTTATTTTTATTTTTTAAAGAGAAAGATTCAAGGTCTTGTACTCCTGGTGTTACCGTTCAGAGATGGGAGGTTAGCAAGAGGACTGTCAGTTTCCTTGTCACTATATTAATGAGTCAAAGGAATGCAGCCAGCCTCTCATGAATCAATTGGAAAACCATGATGAATGTTTCAATAATTAAGAGAATAATTAAATTGCTGAATGTAGGATGGCACTAAATGAAATAGCTTTTGTAACAGCAGCATATTGCTGTTTATAAATACAAAGGGCCACATTTAAATAATGTTGTGAGTCCAACTTAGATTTATCTGTCTTATCACTCTTAATTGACTGAGAGCCCAATCCTGCAACAGTCTATGCTATACACAGTATACCTTCTGCCTCAGCCCTGTGCATAGCAGCAGTGCTCAGGCACAAAAAGCTAAATGCTCACTGAAATCTGCTGCTCAATCAGAGTCTCTCCGTGTACCTACGTGCCTCTCTAACTGCACACTAACGTGGCCACCATTGAGGTATTTTGGTGATAAGCAGCTAAACTTAAGCAGATAACGAAGGCAGTGAATTTGCAGTTAAAGCTGACACTCTGGTGGTAACATGCATGATGTTCATGGAAGTGTTTTTAAAAAGCAATACGTGTTAAAGGTGAACTGTAAAGCTGGAGTGAAAATTATGTTAAGTTCAGAAATATGTCCTGAGTTTCTCATCTATCAGGCAAGTTTTACTGTAGCTTTCAAAACACTCTTTCTGCCTATTCAAAATCTCCTTGATAAAGACATTCCCAAACATAACTTTGTGTGATATCACACAAACTAGAACTAAAAATGCTCTAAAGGAGACATTCTAGAAAGTCATCCTTCAGATCAGTGCATCTCAGAACACGGCAAATGCTTATAGAAAATATTTTGGGGGAAGTAAAAGTAAAATATACACCATTCCTAAACCCAAAGCTCAAAAAGTTTACAAATTGTTCAGGGAAAAACAGTAGTGGAACAAATGAGTTTGTATTTATTGAAAGTGTGTCACAGCTCTTTGTTCACTGCTGAAAAACAGGCAAGCTTAGGAGAAGTCACTCAAATAAGGCAGGGTCATTTCAGGTGCAAAATTCAACCAAGTACACAAAGGCCCCTCTCTGACTGATTGTGTACAGACAGCACTAATATTCCCCTAACTCCTGTCATATGAGAATTGAATTTGTTTTTCTCACCTGCTAAGATCCGAAAGGGCTTTTCACTGGCCCTTTGTGTCACGTCTCTTCCAGTTTTACTAATTTTTTTTTCTTTTTTTTCCTCCTTTCGCATTCTGTTCTTCCATTCCTATGTTTCCACCTATTCCCAAACATGGTCCAATCACTTACCCATCTTCCACTACTTCATAGCCTTCCCCACAAGGGAGGTATGCTTTGTTTGCTTGGAGGGAGAATGAAGTGAAAAGGAATTTTATCTGTTCATCTCTCTGTGACTTTGTAGCTCAGTCATCATGTCACTCTCAATTGCACCATCTTCTTCAACTTCTATACTGCTGAGTTCATTTTTTTCTGTCTCTTCCACTAGCATATTCCTTTGCTCTCAGAAGATCCTTCCTGATCCTTTCACATTTGCCTTTTATCCCTTCCAATCTCTATTCCAATGTATGGAGGCACCACAGACACTCCCCTGAACTCCATATCCCCACTGTTTATTTTCCATTTTCCTCTTCCACCTTTGAATGCCTCTTTCCTACTCGTCACATAAATATATGTTCTGAGATATTTGAAAACCTAGCATTATGTACTTGGCACACTAGTGATCTGAGGTAGAACGGAGATCAAATATAGCCATAATATGCTTTAAAATAGGTGAATTAGTTGGGAAGGAGACTTCTAATGCTACATAGGTAGTCAGTAAAAAGTAGCAATTACCATGCGATGGAATCTGATATACCACAGTTATTTCCCATTCTAGGCACAGGGCAATACCATGGTAACCTAGGCTCCATAGTGTGGCAAATGTTGTTAATTGTATAGCTTTCTAATGGAGATAATTATATTTCTCTTGCCTGAAATCAACATTCATTGGCAGTGACCAATGCCCAGAAGAATATTCTCAGAAAGATGTTGCATGATCTACAGTATCTACATTTTATATTTCCTACTTCTACAAAGATAATTTAGTTCCATCAATGTAACTGGTGAAAACTTCCTGATAAATAACAGAAAGAAACCAAAATATTAAAAGTACGAGTAAATAGAAATTCACTCTCACCAATATGTTATGAATGCCACATACTGACTGGCCAAACCTGGGGAAAAAAATAAACCATACAACTTTTATCTGATATTTGATTAGATAACTGAATTTTCAACACAACTTTCTTTAGCATGAAATATAGATATAAATATAGCTTGAAATTTTTGTTGGCAAAATCTCCTTTCAGGGATGGGAATTGCTTTGCCAGAATTAACATTTAGGTCAGAAATTTTCTACTGCATGGCTTTATTTGAGGTGAATATTCACTTCTGAGAATAAGATAGTGGAAAATATATTGTTTGCCAATATTTACAAATAAATATACCTTCCAATTGTTTCCTTAACACCTCTGCAATCTAAAGCTGAGTCTTGAAAACTGGTCAATTCCTAAGCTTCCAAGGGGAAAAAAAGAAGCTCATTAGAGTGGCTTTTATGGTTCTTAAAGATCCTATGTGTCAATAACCCTATCATGTAAGTGGGGTTTTGCTCCTGCTTACTCGAGTTGGCTGGGTCTTCTGATACAGGACTAAGAGCAGAGAATGCTCCCAATGTAGTCCAAGAGATGAACAAGGTAAGGAAAAATTCATTTTCACACAGCAAGTCAGCAAAAGAGAGGAAGGAAAGGGGAACTGAGAATTCTAGGTGCAGCAGATTTGGTTAGAGCTTCCATTTAACAATAAACAAGAACACCCACTTTGAACATGGAAATAATGCACTTGCAGAAATTAGTATACACATGTGCCCTAGCTCTGACAATTACATGGAGAATGGGAAAAAATACAATGGCCAGAAGCATGCTATAATAAAACTAGCCAGAACATTCAGAAACATGGCAGCTGTAAGATTTTGTGTATGGATTAGTATCACTTAGAGGATGGGAACAGAAAGGAATGGAAGATTCATATCTATCCACGCACAGGAGATGGACAGGAGGGAATTAGAAATATGAAGAAAGCTGTGCACAAGTACTGTCAGAAAGGAGTTCAGCAAGGAAGGAAAAGGATGTTCATGTTGGAAAGAACAACATTCAATCAACAACAGTCAATATTTTATTTTAATACAAAAGAAATACAACCTCTCCATCTCTGTTGGACCTGAAACTCAAATATCTGGTTCTTAGTTTAGATTTACTGTGATATTTAGCAAAATAGCAGTAACATTTGTTCAATTTTTTTCCATCCCATGCCCCATAACAGGTTCCACAGATGATAACAGCCTGCGACTTCTTCTGTGTGAAAATCAGAACAGTTACAGATGATGGCATTTTTGCCATTTCAATTCTTACATTTCCAAAACACATCCATGTGTTGTAAATAAAAATGAAATTTAAACTATACAGTGATTTCTTCCCCCTCATTTGGTTGCTCTGTAAACCCAAGATGGACTTTGCAGACTGATCCAGACAGAAAGCAAGGTCACTCAACTTGTGACCTGAGCATGAGAAGCATTACGTTGTTCTACATGTTTAGAAAAACTCACATTTCACATGAACAGACAAAATTTAACAATTTTCAAGACTTTGCTTCAGTTTCACAGTTTAAGAAAGAATACTACCTCACTTAGTGAAGATCAGTTTAATCATATCTGCAAATGTTAAGTTAGAATGTCACCACAGAGAAGCCTGCCATAAGTTCAGTAATAATGATGGGGCATACAGATTGCATGCAGACTGTAGCAAATAACTGACGTTACGAACAGTTATGAAGGACCTGGTCTTGTGTTCTTATTTTTTCATGAAGAATTCACGTTAACTTCAAATAAATAGCAGCTTCAGTTAAAATAAGTCTTTAAAGCAAAAGATCCATTAGGTAACACACATGTGGTTGGAGACTTGGTCAGCACGAGAACTGGTACAAGTGGTTACAAAATCCAAAGTTGCCAAAGGATTGGACAGTTTGCTGGGGTCTTTTGTCCAAGGAATTGGAGGCTGGCAGGCTCTTCAATCAAGTAATCAGATTTAAAGCAAAGATCATATTTTCCATCAATTGCTGAAGGGACTGAGACAGTTTAAAACAGATGCCTATTCAAGGCATATCAGCATGGAGACATAATGCAGACCTCCTCTAGAAAACCATGGAGAATAATGGCAAGGGGCACAATTTATGTCTCAATGACTCTCTGCAACTACAGTGAAGAAGTTCTTGAGGGCAGAGGCTTATAGCTAGGAAAGAGAAATTCATACTGAAATATTTTTCATACCTGTTAGCTCTTACACTCCATTATGTATTTTCTATTACAATTTGGAGTGGTGGATAACAGCATAGAAAACTGCTGCATTTTAACAGCAAATGTTTGCTCTCAAAGAAATGTGCCTCTGTTTAAAGAAAGCCTGGGTAGAGTTTCAAAACTACTTTAGTCCCTACAGCACCATATTATCTTTTATATTTCTTAATTGAATCCTCATCCTGGAGGTAGCCAGGTGCTGAACTAGACCTCTCAGGTACAACTACAAAGGATGGGAGCTAGATACTTGATACTCAAAAACATTTACTTTAATACTGGATTTTGGGGAGGGATGGGAAGGTTTTTATTTCATTCCCACTGCTACTTCATAGGAAGAAAGAAAAAGAGTGGAATGAAAGGACAGGAGTGAGACTACAAAATAATTCCTAAAATCTACTATATCTGGGTAAATTCTATTTAAAAAGTCTTGTATGGACACTGAAATTAGGAAATGGATTCATACTGACCACACTATCCTCTAGTTTTGTTTGCTTTCTACAGACATTTGTATGTTTCAATTAACATCTTGGCTATTCACAGAGAATTTCAGAACAGTGTGCATTAGTACTGGTGGAAAGTAGATCTTAGATTCACACACAGGAATATGTGTCCCAGAAGTTTTTGCACGCTCAATGCATTGGAAAAATAAATCAACACCATGTGACTCATCAAAGCAGTCATAAGTAACAAAGCTCAAGAACTCACTGGTGAATGTTCACACAGAACTGTTCCTGAGCAATTCAGGCAATTAAAAGTACTTAGAGGGGAAAAAAGATCTCGTTGAATTCTTTTGCATAATAAACTCAAGGAAACCTCAGTCTGCCCATGGAGATCCCATAAGCAGAAAAAAGGCTAAACTTACTGACTAAACTATTCATTGTGAATTATTCCCTCCGCTCTAATGTCTGCACGGCATGAAAGCATGGTGCCAGTCCTGCTACACACTGTAATTTTACTCTTCGAGGAATAAAGTGGGAATATACTGCTGGGCATGTTAAAGCGTTCTGAAGAGGACATTATATATATTTTTAACATGTGACCTGACTTCCCTTTTTGTGTTGAAAATGGAGACCTTCAGAGAGAAAATATTAGCCTCCAGCCAGTGAAATAAGATAATTTTACTCTCTTTCATCAAAGCAATATTTGGTGCAAAAACTATATACGACTTAAATGTAGACTATAAGAAGTCAAAGATCAGCACAGAAAAATTCAGACAGTTTGCTTTTACTTCTGTGGGCTGGCCACAAGTAATAGTTACTGATTCCTTTAGCAAATTCCTGTCTAATTGTTATTTTTCCTTGATTAAACTGTCCTTTATAAGGACATCTGTTCTTTCTCTTGCCAAGGTGTAAGATACAATCATGTCTAATAATTTGTAAAATACTTTTGGCAACACAGTAATATTCCAGTGAGGAATCCTGCAAGGGAGATGTCCTTCTCCTCCTACAACAGATACATTGCTCCCTAATGTCAAGTGAGAGACACTGCTGTATATAGGGTTGAGATATGACGTGTGGCTGAGCACTTGGGAAAGTGTGATTCTTTAGGGATCAAAGACATTCAGTTCTTGAGTTTAAATGTGGACTACTCCACTCTGAATTCAGGGCAACCGAAAAACCAACTCAAAGATGTTCCATATGGTGATGGTCACTATAATTCCTCTCCCTGGTAGGAAAACTTGTCCTTCCCAGGTCTCAACATCAGGAAGTATATAAAAGTGCTTCCCCTAGGAGAGGGAGAAGATTTTTGTCTGAGGGGACAGCGAAGTAGAGGTGCAAAAAATTCACAGGAGGAAAGTTCCCATAGCCTGAAGAGCTTAAATCCAAAGATATACTTGGTAAAGACTGAAAAAGTAATGACCTGATCTGTAGAAATTAATAAGTGAAAGTGAAAGTAGCAGGTATGGTGCTAATACCCTCCAGCATTGTGTAACCGAGAAAAAAATCTCTACAATGATGAAAAAAGTAGGTCTCAAAAAGGATTATAAAGAGGTTGCATTTTTGTTGTACTGAGTTTGTGACCAGACATCTGGCCAGAGATATGAGATGGAAACTATGAGATGCAAAGACTGGACAGAAGGTAGCAATCAAAGATAAAGAGATAAATGCTAGGGAGCCATCAGCTTTGCGACAGTTGCTGGGAGTGAATTAAATCATGGAGAAGTAAGACCCAGCATGAGATGGGGGAGCATTGACAGAAAACAGGAAGGGGGGGAGAGCAGTGAGGAAATTATTGGGACATTTGTTGGAGGATAAAACAAAAAGAAAAAAAAATGTAAAAAAAAGCAAGCATCAAGTTGTGGAAATGCATGGTGGGGAAAGGGAGAGTTGTGGGAGATGGGATGATTCGCTCCCATCTCCTATGGGCTCGGCATTCCCATGAATGCTCACAGCTTCGCCTAAATTCACACGCAAAGCATCAGGAATGGATTAAGCTGAACTGCAAGGGAACCACAATGTGGGGAGGTAACAATTAAAGACAGTTGCTGGGCCACTGAAGTGTATGGGAGATTGATTATAAATAGACAGAGATAGGTTTGCTGAAGGGAGTCAGGCAAAAGCGATCCTGAGGGAAAGGGGAGCAGCCGTAGGCAAGCCCAGGACTGAGTGTGCAAAGCAGGGAAGGTGCTATCCCTCCAGCCCCTCTTAGATCACATACCAGCCAGTCTGTCTGTGATTCTTTGAAATGGAAAGGGGGAGTGAAAAAGGCATGAAATACGGATCTCTCAAGACAGAATAAGCTGTGGCTGCATGCATTGTTTTTGATACTGAGAATGATGTACTGGCTCACGCTCCATAGCAGCTTTACCAGTATAACCATCAGGGCTTTAGCCATTACAGGGTAAAGCTAGCATCACCCTGGGTAGCATCAGAAGAGACTGCTACCAGGAGGACCACCGCTATTATTACTAGCTGCAATAAAAAAAGCACTTCTTAAAATGTTTTTTCTACCTAATTGTCAAAACTGAATAATATTATCAGCTTTTTTATCCTTTGAGTATTTTTCTAATAAGAAAGCGCAGAGATGCACTGCAAATAAAAGCAGAAGATTTGAGGATGCAAAGCAATCATGCAAAATGACTTTCATATCAGTTTGATAAGCAGCTGAAATTTAATAACTACATCTCTCCTATGGTGCTGGATGAAAGTTTAATACTTTATGCTTTTGCTTCTTTCTTCCGCACGATGCTTATTCGGAATCATAACTTTTCCTTTTACAGTCGCAGAAATGCTAGGTGTGGTGGATTAATCGAAGCCTTAGGAGGCTCCAGCCCAGTCCAGACTAAAGTGACTTACAATCAAACCCTAGGAGAAAACTGTCAGGGGTCATAAGGGAAAGGAATAGAGATCCAAATGTGAAAGTAATATTTGCTGAGGATAATTCACGCAAATCTTGCTGTCCCAATGGGTAAGATGGAAGGTCAGTTTCTCAGAACCCAGTTCTAAGAGATGCTGGATATGGGAGAATAGGACAGAAAAAAAGGAGAGTAAAAATGTTTCTCAGAATTTCGTCTGCAGATTTTATCTGGAAATTGTATGTAACACTCCTGAAGCTTTCAGAGGGTGGCATGAGGAAAAGCAAAATAAAATTCAGCCTCCAACAAATAAATTTTGGCATCGGCAAAATAAATAAATAAATGAATACATAAAATATACCACCACCACACTAGCCACTGCCTGCCCTTTAACGCAACGCGGGCAGAGCAGCGGGTTATCCACCCAGCTTCCTCAGCTCATCGGCAATTTCTTGGGCTCAGAGACCAGTATGGGGCCAAAACCACCGCGCCAGGGGCTCGCGAGCCGTGCCTGATGAGCTTTGAGATGGGCAGGGGGCAGGGAAGCAACGCGAGGGAAGGCGGGCCGCAAGGGCACCGGGCTGAGGGCTCGCAAGGGGGCGGGCCTGGGGCAGGCCTGCGGGGGTAGGCAGCCCGGGGCGGGCGGGCCGGGGGCGCGGCGCCGCCTGCTCTGCTCCAGCAGTGCCCCCTTCTGCCGGCTGCCGAAGAAGCAGTCGCAAAGCTCGGCTCCTGGCAGCTGCGCGTCTTTTTCGCCGGCTAGCAGGGCGGCTTTGGAAACCAGGGGAAATGTGTGGAGAGCGTCGTTGGGGATTAGAGAAAATTTAATAAATAAATAAATAA
>VXAB01010077.1:156797-238054 GCA_013399175.1 Odontophorus gujanensis | reverse complement strand
AGGGAAAGGGTCTGCACCAGAGGCCTTGTGACCTGGTTAAGGTGCATCAGACTGATGTATATGTTCACAGCTCAAGAAACCCCTTCATTTGATGACTTCTGGGGTTTCTGGACTGAGGTTAGCCAGGCACAACAGTTACTATCAGCAGATCCAGGGGCTGGGTGCATGAGGCTGGGTGGAAATGCAGGCTGGCCTTGCTGAAGTGGTGCCTCCACCTTTGGGCTCCAACTTGATGAGCTGGAAACACTGCACATTAGGGATTATTTAAATTTATTTTGCTAACACGCGTGTACATTATAGACAATGCAGAACTTCTTAAACCAGGCAGCCTGCTGTTTAGCTGCCTGACATGTTTGTGGTGAGTTTTTCACTTTCAGTAGTCTCTTGTTCTGTAGAAGTTGTGTATACACACTGCCCTTCTGTTTTGTTCTCTTTTCTGGTTTGTAGATATCAGTATTACCTACAAGTGAAAAAGGACATTCTTGATGGCCGATTGCGTTCTTCCTTGGAGCAGGGAATTCGACTAGCTGGTTTAGCAGTGCAAGGTAGGTGATGTGATCTGCTTGCCATTTTCCAACTAGGATATTTTGGGTTGTTCTTGATGTTGGCTGGCACTAACTAGGGCCATAAATGACTGCTATTCACAGCAGCCAGATTTTTTTTAAAGATTTAAAAATGCGTAGGTGGACTATTGTTGATGAAACACTTGTACCCTGAGGGAGGGAATGGTGGACCACATCACAATCTGCAACTTTCCTTTTTCTGAAAGCCGTGTTAGTGAATTCGAACTAGACTCTAGTTCTAGCTCCAGCCACAAAGTACTTCACAGTAATGAATTTGTTTCAGATTCTCTGGTTTAAAATGGAATTACATCAAAGAACATAGCAGCAGTTTTAATTTTACCTTTAATTAAAAACCCATTTTGCTGTGTAGTGCTATCTGCAGTACGAAAGAACACATGACCATAATAGTTACATGAATTATAAATTAATAAACTGGTTTTTATTCTAAACCTCCTAAGGACATCAGTAAAAGTAGAATCATATATGGGTAAAGAAGGAAACCCTGTGTTTGTAGAAAGTATATTTTGATCTATCTGTGACTATGAGAACAAATTCCAACAGTCACACGTTTGACACTGCATCCCTGTGGGGATAGGGACAAGTACATACATTCAATAATAAATGAGAAGATCTGGTTCTTGAAACCTATAGGTTCTATGGTACATCCTGCCCTAGTAAAAATTTTTAAATCGAGAATGTGACTCTTAAAATGCAGTTGTTAAAAATATAGAACTTTCAGAAAGTTATAAATGAAGACTAAGAATCTTCATTTTTCCATTTTGAGTAAGTTTTGTAGTTGGAGGAGAGTCAGACATGATCTGCTTTTCACTGCCGTTGGTAGTTTTTAAGACACTTTGCAACTGCCTTGAAGAATAGGTTTTCAAAGGTAGTAATCATCATGCTCTTTTCTGACACTGAGGGAACAGCAGACACAAATGAAAACACAAGTCACTAGGTTGTATCTGTACCAGCTTCCTTGAATGCATTCAAGAAAGTTATCAGCAACCACTTCTTAAAAAATAATTTGAAATTGTACTGTAAAATAGTAATATCTCAAAAGAAATGCTAATTGTGATTGAGAATAATGTTATATGATTTTTATTGGGCAGTTGTTCTGTTGTAGTATTTTATTGCTTGGTTAAAACTTGAAGGAAAAATGTTTCCTGTTATATCTTCATGTGTTTTATGAATAATGGATAAGATGAATACAAGAACCTACTCTGAATCTTGTAATATGAGAAAATTTAGCTTTACCAGTATATAAGATAGTGATAAACAGGAACCAAATATGTTTCTCCAGTCCTGGTCTTCTAGAAGATTTTTCAGACTTTGGGAGCTAATCTGTGACACTTTGCAGTAGTCACTGTTATCATGAATTTTCAGTATAATCTATAATATTTTGAAGACCATAGCATCAGGATCCTGCACTTAATCTTATTTGCTTTTTTCGTGACCTTGTATTACTCCCCTTCTCCTTTTCATGTGATGCAACTAAAGATATTTGAAATACTTCTTTTAAACTTGCAGAGTCTGTTTCATGTCCATTTTGATTTCTTTCTGTTTATGTTAAAACATAACTCTGAGGTGAAAACAAAATGAAACTGCATTTTTGGCATCCTTCAATACATGAATCTGTCTAGAACCTTTGAAAGAATGTTTAGCTAATATGATTTATGGTGGGGATTTCCACCTTCTATATTATAAGAATCTTGTAGATGGCGTTTGATCCACTTCAGTTAATATAAAATAGAAACCTCCCGGCAAGATATTCTTTTGATAAAAGTTGTTGTGTATTCAACAGATATATATATTCTTTTTTATTATTATTATTATATTTTTTAAAAAGTAGTTTAGCCTTTAGGAAGCATTTTCTACAGTTTTGAAACTCTGTTGGTTGTTGACAATTCATTTTTTAATATAATTGACTTGTTGATCTTTACTTCCTAGGCTGTGAATTTANCCCACCCTCCCCTGATACAGCTCCATGCCGTTCCCTCAGGCACTGTCACACAGAGCAGAGCTCAGCACTGCCCTCCGCTCCCTGTGAGAGCTGCAGCCATCTGGCCTCCCCTCAGCTCCTCTGCTCTGGGCAGAGCAAACCCAGGGACCAAAGCAACTCCTGGCACACCTTGCCCTCTAGACCCTTCACCATCTTCTTAGCCGTCCTTTGGACACTCTCTTAGTTTCCTTATTATACTGTAATACCCAGAACCGCACACAGTTCTTGAGGTAAGGTTACACCAGTACAAAATAGAGAGGGCATCCCCTCAAAACACACTGGATTTAAAAATAATTGTTTGAATGAAACCAGATCACTCTGTCAGATTAAGAAAGAAGTCGTACAAAGATACCAACCAGCCTCAAAGTCTGTGACCTTTGCAAAGGAATAGCCATCAAGACGACTCAGGGCAACAAGTGCCTAAGTGGACTCAGCTGCAACCAGCACACCACATTTGACCTTAAGCTTGAACCTTTGGGAACATAATATGAACAGTTCTTGTCTTAAAGATTTCATGCTCATAAACCACCTTCCTGGTACCGAGGCAATTAACTTTTCTGCAATGAAGAACCACTTGCAAGGCAGGGATTGCACTACCTTAACTATACTCAAAAACATCACCACTTGACTCTGTGTGTAGGCATTAGAAAAAAAAAAAACAACCACATGCTTAAAAACCAGCATAACCCAAGCCATTCTTTGAGAGACATTAATCAAATGCAGCATTTTACACTTTTCCCGTTAATTCCTGGGTCAGCAATGTGAGATGCAGTAACTTGCCACTAGACAGCACCACCGCTCTGAACAGACCTGTGCTCACAAGGTAGCAGCACCATTAGTGGCTACAAGCAGTGCAACTCTCTCAACGAAAGGCCTGTGGATATATTCTAATGTCTGAAAAGTTCCCCTTTCAGTTCACAGATTTTATGTGCGCTTAAAAGGTAATTGCTGGGTTACTCATTTTTAGGTTTCCTCTTCCCTCTCACCTCCCCCCGAGAGGAGGAAGAATAACATTGTCAAAGAAGAAAGAAAATATTCATCAGAAGTGCTTAGACAGGGCTTTCACAGAATCATGAAGGTTAAATCTTTGGCCAATTTTGAAATTTGATGGAGAGAGGCAATGTAAAATCACACTGCTTCTCAGCATGACACCTGTGCTTCAGCTCCAGGCTTCACACTTGCCTAGTCCAAGAGTCAAGTCAGCTTGTTTGCAGTTCTTTGCAATGACTAACTCTCAATTCTGAACATACACATGCTTTCATGCAAGCCTGATGTAGACTGTTTTGTCAAGTTAGTAGGTGAGTAAGTGTTTGCTGAATCTGATCTTAGAGACCTGCAATCCTGAACATGCTATTTATGGCACTAGTACATATATATGCTTGAGCTGCACATTCTAGTCTGGCAGAACAGAATTAAAATCCTCCATCTGCCTTAAAGCCCTATATACTTAGAACTATTGCTAAATACACGAAAGGCCAAATAATGTAAAATCCTGCCACAACATCCGAGCTCTATAGAAGTCAAGAGTCTCAGCAGCTTTTGTGAAGCCACGATTCCAATCACAGTAACCCAAAAACATAGAGAAACCACAGTTTGGGTTATCTAAGTAAGCATCATGAAAAATAGGATGCCAGTGCAGCTACTTTTGTACCGAATACTGTGACCACAGCTCTCAAAAGGAACAGTGATGTGCTATATCTGCAATTTTAGACAATAATTAAGAAAAATGTTTTAAGAAATCACTTAGCACTTAGTTTATGGAAAAGATGCCCATTTAAAGGTGTGCAAACTTGTGTCTGATGCAGGTCATACTCAAAAATCTTAACAGCAATATTCTACAATAGGGTACAGCACTGCATTTACCAGCACTGTAGCAGAACAAAATATAAGGATTTGTTATTAATAGACTGTGGTCACATAAGACATGAACTGGAGTCACTAATTGGAAGAGGTGGAGCTGAGCTGTCACTGAATGCCTTGAAGGAAGCTCTGCTCAAAGGCCATAATAGCTTAAGGAGCCACAGATTCATGGCTCAGTTGTTTTGCAAAACTGTGGTCAGGCTTTATGCCCAGTCATCAGGGAGCAGAAATTGGCCCGTATTCTATCTAGGATTTGAGGCTCCTTCATCTGAAATTATGTTAAACATTGTTATTATGTCACTATGCTAGCTGAGAATGCTCTTTGTTTGGATTGTTAAAATATATCTATAATTTGAAGGCAATTAAACATTTTTAAAATGATTCGGCTATACATTCACCAAGGAAAGCTGTTCCAGGACAGCACATAAAAACATGCATTTCATAAGCCTCTTATTAAGTGGTTTATCTAGGAAAGCATATGGAAACTGAACAAAAGAGAAACTTGCAAACTTTACCTCAAATAATAAAAGGCAAGAACTTCAAAATTAAAACATACACAAAAAGTCAGTCTGGGACACTAGGGAAGCACAGGGAAGAAGAGAGACCACCACAGCCAAGTGGACTGACAGTTGAAATCTCTCACTTTCCTTGATCGTTTTGGGTTAACAGTTTCTAGCATAGCCTTTGTGTATTGAATATAATGAAGGCTACTACAGTTTGCCAGCCTGTAGCTATTTCCAAAGGGAATGGGAGTGGACAACAAGTCTGAACAAAGCCATAATTATAAGGGTATCATTTCCCACAACTCTATTTAACCAACATAGAATACATGAAGAGTACATTTGCATCTACTGCATCGAAAAGTACACTTTTTCTAAAGTAAACTGGACATTTATGCAAACATTTGTATTCCAGAATCAAGATCTGCATTTTAGCAATTCATAATACGTCAGAGGGTTAAAAACCCTAGAAGCAGGAGATAAGGGTAACGTTTTAAAATATAATTACAATACCCACATTCTGACTCAGCTGCAGCTGTGTAAACCTATGGAAACTCCATTTGCCCATACAATTCTACATAGACCTCCCAAGAGCAGGTTTCCTGTGCTGCTCTCACTTCAAAAAGGAACATGGGTGTCTGTAGAGCATCACTAACTTCTCTGTACCGCCACCGATTATCTGATATATCATATCTGCTGCCCTTCTGAATATGCATGAAGTAACTCTTATTTTATTTTAAATTTACATTCTCTTCCATAAGGAATATTTCCAAATACAGGCTGTCATGTAGAACCTGGCCCAGTCAACAGTGGAAGTCAGATCTGTATGGAGATATTAAAGAGTGGTCTAAAAAAGCATCAGTACAGGTTAGTTTTGCAGAATAACTGTGTTGGTGCACTGTATCTTCAGTTTTCCTACTATTTCCACAAATAACCACCAGGTAAATATCTCATCAGTAACTACCCATTATCAGACCTATCAAGCAGTATCCAACTCTGCCAGGAAACATGTGAAAACAGGATAAAAAATGCTTATTGACCAAGGGTTTTACAATCCATCTACTTCATACACATACACACATATATATATGTGCATGAAGTATATATACATATAGATATATATACATTTATATAAAAAGATGAAAAGATGACAGGCTAGAGACAAGAGGGATTAGTACTATTTAAATGCTGTACTGATCAGTGTAGAACTTTGCTCTCATTCACTGCTTTTACTTTATTTTTCTGTACCCCAGGGACAGGAAGGGTTTGGGAAATACACAACGTTTCTTGAACAGCATCAAAGACTTTTCAAAAACTTTTCAACTGGTCAGTGTGTTTTCCTGGAAACATCAAGTCAGTATGAACAAATTTGTTAGTTTCAATACCAATAACTCTATACCATGAGTATGTCTGAAAATGCACACAAGCACCAAAAGCATTAGTTACCAAGAGATGCAATTCCTTTAAAATTGTTTCTAATGATGCAATTATTGGCTTGGCTTTTTTTATAACTCATTAGGTACTGTTTTGGCATCAAGTCTATCTCTTGGATAACTGCATGGTTATGGAGTTCAGTTTCTTTTCTGTAAGAAGAGAAAACTGCTTTACTGCTTCATATGTACAAAATACAAAGTCTTTAAGACTCAAAGGAGAGACAGATTGGGCCACAAGTGGTTCAGCTCTCTTCCAACTCTAAAAATAAAATAAAATGGAAATAAAGAAATCTATTAGAGGACAATATGATCTTCAAAAATTAGGGACGCAATAAAAGTCTCATTGAATCACAACAACAACCTGACACAGGTTATTTAGGTTTACCTCAGAATGGTAATATTCTTCTGAACTGAGACTTTGCAACGTACAGTTATGCAATTGTCTGCCCACAGGGGAAGCAGCTTCTCATGAACAGAGGACTTTTATCATGTACTAGAATTATTTTAAGCGTTAGCTTTGATATTTGTGAGTCTCATGTTCTTTTTATCCCTTAAAATGTGCCATGATCGTGGCTTAAGTAGCAATAGGATTCCACAGAAAAGTACTTGCTATATTTTAAAGATAAAATTCATTGTTTTTATTTTAAGCATGCAGTCTTTCAAATTTTCTCAGCCTTTGAGCTAGATGAGTCAGATTACAGCTATTCATTGTGGAAGCAAAGGAACTAATTGTGAAAGTCAAAAATAGTGGTTTTATTTATTACATGTTTGAGAAAATGATAATATTTAACTCTTCCTAATTGCTAATCTCAGGAAAACATGCTTTAAATAGAATTGGCCTTATTTCGTGAATAGAATCTGAGGCATGTGGCTGCTGAAGTGACTTGTCTAAACTCTATCAGGAAACCAAGGCAGATTTAGGAGAGTTAGATTTTGTTCCTAAGTCTCAGTCAAGAATGCTGCTTACTGAATATCACTTATTTGATGCAAGTCGCTCAATATTGCAACAAAATTGACTCCAAAATTGGGCTGCATTTTATATGGCAATAAAGAAAGGCAGGCAGATAAGATAGGTCTCTTCAGATACAACGTTTAATATATTGGCAAAGTTGATGTTTTGATTTCTGGGCCTGAGCATGCTGAAACACATTTAGAAGTAAAGATTCCATCAGCACTTCTTAATCTAAAGGCCTTTAAAAAAAAGATGTATATACATTGATGATGTCATTGACAGTAATGCAGTGCTACGGTCTTGTCTTTGCCTTTGTAAAAAACTTAGATGGTGTTGATAAACACCATCTCTAGCTTGCTCCTCTGCAATTTCATCCATTTCTCTCCCAGCGGAAGCCTGATATTTCGCAGCACTAGACAATAGCCATTTATCTGGGATTTATGAAAGAATACAAAAAATAGGGCTGTGCTTCACTACCAAAGAGCAATACTTTTGGAAGGGTATTACTGAAAACTATCTGCCACACCCTGCAGCAGATCTTCAGAAAGATCAGTACTCTTGCCAGAGAAAGGAGACAAAAGAGTCTTTGTCACACATGCAGGAGAATATTCCTTCAGAAGCAAAAACTACCAGTGCCAACAGTAAAAACACAGTCACAACAGTTTTTAGGATAGGAATTCCTTGATCAAACAACCCTAGAAGGCAGGTAAAGGTTAACTTTGGGTAACTGAGAAATGAGATCTTTCAAAAATAGCATCGAATTTTCCTCCATCCTGGTTTCCTACAGCAGCTGAGTGGAAAAGATGATGGAAACTAAAAATTAAATATATGGAAAGATTGGTGTCATTCCTATTCCCCTTTCAATTGAGTTAGAACAACGCTGGATTAGCATCGTTTTTATGTCTTTGTACAACTGAAAAAGGAGAACAGATGAAAACACAATTCGTATCTACCCCCTCATCTCAATCAAAACACAGTTCATATCTACTCCCTCATTTCTCAATCTCTCTTGTTTTAGAAGCAAGAGTTTACAGCAAAATGTCAGAAAAGGGAATTTGGATAAAACAGGCTAATTTCACAATGGTAAGCACTTCCATTTGTTTTGACATACAATTTGTAAGCACAGAGACGAATAAAAACTTGCTTGCTCTCTGAGCAGAGTGGCTGAGGGAACTGGGATTGTTCAACCTGGAGAAGAGGAGGCCCAGGGGAGGCTACTGCTCTCTACAGCGACCTGAAAGGAGGTTGTAGTGAGGTGGAGATCAGCCTCTTCTCCCAGGTAACAGCGATAGGATGAGAGGGAATGGCCTCAAATTGCTTCAGGGGAGGTTCAGGTTGGGTATGAGGAAATACTTCTCAGAAAGAGCAGTGAGGCGGTGTCACAGGCTGCCCAGGGAGGTGGTGGAGTCACCATCCCTAGAGATGTTCAGGAAACATGCAGAGCTGGCATGGGTTACTATTCTATTCAGCATTCTTATTGGCAGCAGAAGACTGAAGAAATTTGGAGGTTTGTCCAGTGCTGGAGGTTTCCACTCCCTAGGTTGGATCTGGGGGATGAAGCAGAACCACGAGGTGCCGTGCTGCTGCTCGCAGACCCTGCCTTTCTGCAGACACCTTTTGTCTCCAGCCACCAGCCCCATGTCCTGTTCCAGAGATAAGACCATTGTGAGAAGGGAGGCTGGATTTTAAAGAACTGCTTTGTGAGTGTTTCGTTTATCCTGCCATTTTTTATAGACCACAAGCACTTACACGCACCCAGTCCCTGTTGAGGCCTGCAGACATGACATGAGCCTTCCAAAACACGTACTCCCTCCTTGAAAGGCTTAGCAAGCAGATGCAGCTTTTTGGTATCCACCAATTTCTCTGTATTTAAAAAGGAATCCCCAACCACAACAGGTCCATCCTCCATCCTAGGATCTATTCTGTTTTAAAAACGGCGTATTATACTTTTTGGATACTCTGAGTTCAAATAAACCCACAAACATGAAGCCAAACCTTAAATAAGAAGGCCAGTAATAGCATGCTGTAGCAAGAAAGGAAGGCATGCCACAACCTGATCCTGATTTTCTGCCCTTGAACTCTTGAATTAATTATAACAAATTACAGGGAGCCCCACTACAATTTATAAGCACAATAAACTCCCTCACAACCACCTATAATTTTATCAGGGTTAATCCAAATACCTAAAGAATTATACAGTACAAAACTCCAACACGCTGTTCAGAGTAAAAAATGTGGGAAGCCATATTCTCTTGCTTTACAAGCCTCAACTCTCAGCAAAGGCTAAGTATACTCCTTTCAAGTTGGTGTCCAACAAAGCCAGGCCCTGGTGACACCACCAGAGCATTCACCTTTATAGAGGCAAGACAAGGACTGCAGAAACTGCAGAATTTTCAGCTGAAAAATGACTTTCGATATAAGCACAAATATTGCATGGAAACACTAGTCTAAAACATCTGGGAGCGAAGATTTGTTAACCATATTTCTGTAAAAGAACTATGCTGCACATCATCTGTTTTGGATTTTTTAGCACATGCTAAAATAGTTTCATTGTTCAACACGGCAGTCCCATTGACTTCAGTGTACTCACATAGTTAACTACATGTCTGCAACTCCTGAACTGAGACAGACACTCACATTTGGCTGGAGAGGTTACAATACGGGAGATGTTTGCTCTCTTGACTGTTTTTTTTCTTAGATGATGAAAAAACAAAATAGAACCAATTCAGTCACTGGAACTAAACCCAGATCTCCATCAATTTGCACCACAGCTAGAGAGGTTATCAAAGCCTATGAGAAAAATCAACTCAAGGTGAACTTTCTTCACCTTTTTTCTTGCAATTAAAAAAAAAAAAAAAAGCCAAAAACCCACCAACCCCAGTACTTTGCTTTGTTTATTGGTCTAACAACTGCTGCCTCCACTCTCACCTACTTATGAACACAGTCTCCTCCATTTCCACACAGGATCTTCATGAGGAAGCAGAGCACAAAAAAATCCTCAGGTTTTTTTTTTTCTGATTTTGAAACCCAGCAAAATTTCAGCAAAAATGAGATTAGACAAAAATGTTAACAATAGTTTCAATTTATTTCCTTTAAACACATGTGTTGACTCAGTTCAAAATATACTGTTCTCTACCCTGATGAGTATATGCAGTTAACCTTCAAGCTGCCTCGAATGTGGGAAAAGGTGGTTTAAGTTGCATATGGAAGCAATATGAATCAACACTTTGAAAATTCTCCTGGTAGCCAGCCAGGTTAATGGCCAAGCAGGTTAGAATATCATGCAAAAAAAATGTGGTGAGTTAACTAAACATATGTGTACTCTAGATCATATTCTGCAATACTGAAAAATAAATAGACAAGTCTTTTTAAAATTGATTTAAGTACAAGCATAACTCTAAATTATTCTCTAGACACACACAAAAACAACCATGAGAAGTTGTACATGTCCCATATACCTCTCTCCTTGTTTATAGTAGTTGGAATTATTGCAACATATTCCATCCATCTCATAAATCTTGTCTCATTTCTTAATACGTTTTTAATGTATTCTCCTCCTGTAGAACTCTAATCTTAGAGATGAAAAAAAGAGAACTAGCATTTTCAGGATAAGTTAAACTTCTATGCACTTGAGCAAAAGCTGAATAGAACATGTAACACCAAACAACACACAGAAGCATATCACAGAAGGATCAGTTTGTAGTGCAGAACAGTATGCAATTACACTTAGGTGTTATTCTATTCAAAGAGAAAGCAGATACATGGAAACTTACAGAACACAGGCTTAATCTGAACTTTAGATAAAGGCTCTGCTAATCTGGAGGGAAACTTTGTGGATTTAAAGAAATCAAACAAATAACAGAAAAAATTAATAAAATGTTCAGATAGTATTCTCATCTCACATAATCAACATTCAAATAACGCTTTACTGATTTTAGTAGAGTTTTATTTTGTATGGAGCTAAAATCCAGTTCATTCATTACATTTTCATACATCTCCAGTAATAAGAACACAGTGAAGTTGCCACCTATGTTGGGCCTACAATACAGTAGATCATTCTTGTGAGACCATTACTGAAACATCTAAAATTAGGGTTCATAACCAGCAAAAAACATGAAAACTTAAGTTGTTTCCCCTTCTCTAAGACTGATGACTGAAGGGTTTTCACAGGAGTAGCTGAACAGTCACGCTGCACGTCAGCAAACCATGCAATAAAATCGGGGCTCAGGAAGATGTTAGAACTTCCCTGTAACAGGAGAGAACGCAATCCTACAAAAGCAAATGCAGCTCTGATAACAATGGGCAACGTTGCCAAAGAAGTATATGAATCATTGCCCTGTTGGGTGGGTAAAGTAGATTCATTTCATGAAATGAATAATTATTCTTTGTAAAAGCTTCAAAACAGCTGAAGATATCAAATGCAAAAGCAGCTGCCAAAGATAAAACAGTGAACCAGTAAACATTTCACTGCACAGGAATGTGCCATCTTCTGACAAAGAGACTTCTGCCAAATTCTTTTTGAGATTTTCAGCTGCATAAGGGCCTCCACACAAATGCTTCTTTTAAACACATTCAGAGACTTCAGGACTGTACTGACATCCAATTGCTGCTTACAGCTTTCTACTCTGCCAGTAAGGGAAAAAAATATTAAAGCTATTCAACTCCCTGAAAAAAGGGTATATTTCAAATGCATTGCACCTCAGCAATAGTGAAGGAACATGATGTTTGCTCCAGCCTGCAGTATGGCCATCAGTTTGAATGAAGACTTGCAATACTACTGTAAACAAGATTTCCATTGCCTACTGAATTCTTGAATTTTTAAAAATAATAACCCCAATCAAAAGCAAAGGTCTGTTTGCTCAGAAGTTGCTGTCCCAAATGACTCTTTTTGATGCTGTAGCCAATTTTCAGACATTTACCTGAGGCTCCTTAACAGAAGACCAGTGAGCCACAGTTCCCTTTTCAAAACAAGCAGTAGAGAAAGGATGAATCACACGAGGAAAGTGACCCATAATAGAAGAATCCTGAATCACACTCTGGAAATGCCCTTTTTTTCCCACTGATTACACAGGAAGTCTGGAGCAACGTTTACTTCTGGGCCTCATCAAGAGAAGGTGCATGACTGCAGAAGGACCAGTCTGTGTCACGGAGACTCAAATGTAACATCTTTTAGCAGTCTGTTCTTCACTAAGGAGAGCACTAGTCACTGCTACTGCAGCATGCAGAATAATAAATGGAGATATTTAGCCCCAGTCTTGCTAACATGTTCATCTGTCTAAACCAGTGCCTTAAACTATCTTAGGGGACAAGTCAGACACAGCATACTAGCCCGTAAGGTACACTATGATATGCACTGTGTATACTATGTGTCTTAATGAATGGGCAAACCCATTTCACAATGATATGCATTGCTATTACACCTTAAGGAGGAAAAAGGCGGTCAAGCACTTTGCTATAGTTTAAATTACAAAGGCAGTGAGCGGCACAGTTCATGGATTAAAAGAGGATGATTCCTTTTATATTTATTTGAGGACATGCATAAAGGACACTTCCATGACTCAAGCATCTGGGAATAGCAAGTGATCACCATTTTTCCACTTCTCTTATCCAATCTCTCATAAACCAAAGGATTAAACTGAACTTCTATTACTTCTGTTTCTTTTTTTTTTTCCCGTAGAGGAAAAGAAGCAAAATTGCTCCATTACAGTAGACATCTCACCCACTCTCAATATAACTCAAAGTTTTCACTGTAAGCTACAACTGAGAAATTAAAAACAGCTATTCATTGAAGTAACACATTCCCTTCTTCTGTCTGGCAATGACAGATTAGTTAAAAACATACATAACACCATCGCCCAGAAAAGAATGGCTTAAGTCATTAATGCAGAGGTCAGAACCAGGCTCTGAAATGTTGGGCCTTGGTAGGGCAATCACAAGAGACATGGATGATATACTGTCCTTCTTAATAAGTAACCATGTATCATTTGGTCTTTATTTTAAAGCTGTTTCATTTCATGCAAATGTTCTTTCTACTTTATGAGCAATAACAACTTATTTTTCTCTTTCTTCTCCACCATTAAGGAAGAAAAATGAAACAGTTCTAGTACCAGCATGTCACTTGTTTGATACTAGAACTCCATTGGTTTGTTTACTTTCATAAAAGTGTATTAAAATACATACTATTTTTAGACTAGTCAATTAGTTCTTTCATTTATTCCATGCTATGACAAACCACGTCCTCCATCTTGTGCTAAATGCCAGTTCAGATGAATGCCTGATATAAGACACAGCCACAAAACAGATCTGCATCCATTATCACTCTTGCCAATTGCTTCCAGGCCCTAAATATGCTTGCCACGGCCAATACTAATGGTGGACATGACTAAAAACACCTAGCAGCTCAAAATCAAGTCCTTGGATGTGTTTGAGAATGAAAACACTGAAAAGACAATTTAACAGATGACCTGAAATGCTGTGTGTTTTCCTGAAGCCTTACCATTAGAAAACAACATTGTCCTTAAACATCTTTAACTCTCACAACTGCTGCATAGCAAAAACCAGGAACTATATTTATCCTGCCGTTCTGGCCATTTTATTTCTTAAGGTGTAAGGAAATTATGTCAACCAGTGTTATTTCTTCTCAGTGTTTTTTCTGATTGCAGTAGTAAATGAAACAACAAGGAGAAAAAAAAAAAAAGGCTTCTAAAAAAGAAAAAAGAAACCATAGCTTTAAAAAGTTTACACTCTGCATATGTACACTGATAAAGGATTAGAAAGTTCATTCTCAAATTCAGTGACAATAGTTCAAGTTACTTTTTCTCTTCATGCAGTGCCAAAAGTCTAAAGGAACAATTCTGCATTTCAAGAAAGAAAAAAAAAAACCCTCCCACTTGCTTTTTATAGTTGTATCTGCCTGTTTTAATGACAGAAAGACAACTTTTAGGGAATAAAACCCATCAAAAAATCACCCTGTTGAGAGTAATTGCAACAACCACCATAGCAGAAGCTTCTTCTCTAAGTTTTACAGGAACTTTTTGCCCTTTGCTTCAAACAGAATGAATCCCACATCCATCATGGAGATGGCAGTGTGCTTTTGTCTATTAAGAAACATCAGACTTGAATTTCAAGTCTGTGGAACATTATTTTTGTTTAGAAATGAAACTATGATGAAATTTGCTTTTTGTTTGCCCATTTATACCTCTACATCTTAAACCTGACAAAGTTATTGAGAGCAAATACGTAGCTGGAGTTTTCTTGTTGAGCACTTCATATGTGAGTGAATCCAGCTTGGCTACCTGGCTAAATACAACTTCTCAAATCCTCCAGTTGTGTAAGTAGAAGGTCACTATCCATAAGGTTCAAAGAAAAAAAGGTTCTATTTCCCACTTCATTTCAAAAAGATAATTATTACCTGAGGTTTTCTACTGCAGATTACAGCAAGATGTAAAATCACATTTAGCAGTGTTTGAAATAGCCTGCTATAAACATAAAATGAGAACACATTCAGATCTTACAAGCAGACTTGCAAGTGGTTTTCCATAAGAAAATGTACCAAATGGGCACACTGTTAACAATATAGCTACAAATTTGTAAATGTATGTATGGCACTGGAAGGTCTACCAGGGAAAAGCCAAGGACCAAGAAAAATAATGACTGAAGCCAAAGAGAACAGCACACATTTAAGTCAAAGAGAATTCACAAATGAAGTTCTGTCAAGTTTCAGGGACTGTGAACAAACTGTCACAAAGGCTTGCTAGTATTTACAAATGATGCACTCAGATGTTCTTTTCCTTTTGTTTACTGAAAGCTATAGAATACTTGGAGTCATACCTCTCATGTCTTCATTTCCTTGCTGCATTACAGAGCTAGCTTGATTTTTGGTTTGAACATGTAAAGGAAACCCTAAAAGAAATTCATATACTTACATAATTTCAAGAACCCTAAATTTTAAGGAAAAATCCCAACATAGATGATCTTGTAGGTCCTTTCCAACCTAATGCATCTATGAATCTATGAATCTATACTCAAAAATTACAAGTATTGACAATAAACTTACATATCATTCTATGCAAGTGCAGAATTTTTCCTAAAAGTCTAAATAATTTCTCATTCCCAACTATGGTAAAAGTTACTGACATTCCTCATCCTTCAGCAAGAGCTGCTCAGCAATCAATGCAAGCTAAGGCCACCCAACCAACATGGATTCAACAAGTGCCTCCAACAGCATGTGCGACCAGGCAGACAGGAAAAAAAGATGCTGAGTGCCTTATCCTATGTGGGAATGCTTTCACCACCCCAACTGGCATGGAGGAATTCAATTAGGTCTTCCCAAGACCAATGACAAAGCTCCAGCAATCTGTGTAAATGGTCTGTCTTTGTCATTTAATAATTAGAAACTCAAAATGTAATTTGCTGCCATAGAAATGACTCAAAAAATAGCTTAGAGTACTTTGGAAGTGTCAGATCTACTGAAATTTAAAACAGTTTCCATCAGGGGAGAGATATGTAAGAATACGTGACTGCTAAGCCCAGGAACATAAAATAAGTATTATTTCCTCATGATCAGATGAAAATGTGATACTGTCTAATGCCAAGATATTCCTGTTACAACATTTCTAACCATCACAGCCACTGTCTTTAAAAGCACACTAAAGCAAGAATGCAGGCTGAAGTATCCAAAACTGTATTTATAGTTATGCATTTATAGTTATGCAACACTTTTAGAATTGCTACATATGTACTGCACAACCACAGACATGAAAACACATTCGCTTTCTGGTCTGAAAGCACCATATAATGTAACAGATTAGATCTAAGCATCAACAGCTTCTTAAAATATCTGGCACAAAGAGCTCAGCTTTCAATAATCAACATACAGAGAACAAGCTCCCCATTCACTGAAGAAAGTCAGCAGGGAGAAGGGTTTGCCCTCCTCAGCAAATTATTTTATAAACAGGGAATTAACGTTGAATCTTGAAGCAGCACTTATTTTTACATTAGGCCTTAAGCATTCACTAAAATATAAAGCCAGAAGAAAAACCCAAAAACCCCTCTACCAAGACTATTACTGAAAAGCAAAACAACACGTAACGATATGAACACAAGAAGATAACCAAGCAAACACTGCACTTTATTTGTTGCTGTTGCCCTCTAAAAACATCATTAAGGCTAATTAAGTATCAGCTTGTTTACGAAGTTTACTACAAGCCTAATGTGTGTGGGTTTTTTTTATGCTGCAGTAGCCACTAATATTAAAAAAGTCCAATAATTAAAACAATAAAACCATCAAAGGAGCACCAAAATACAAATGCTCCAGACTGTCTAAGCCTGGGTGGCCAACCACAGCTCTTAGAACTCATCCAGCCTGCAAGCAGTTGAAGAGCTGCACATCTGGCTGCGTGAGCTCTCCAACCAGAAGCTTCCTCTGTTTGAAAACCAAACTTAAAAAGTAGTTACAGCAGCAACAGTGAATTGTTGAACTCAGATTTAACTCTCCAAGTGAGAGACACCACTCTCTGGCCTTTGTTTTAGATACTCTAAACTCCTCACTCACCTTCCTATCCATCCAACTTAGCCACACACCTCTCTGCTCCCATCCTGCATGATATTACTCTATACTTCTATATATATACTTTTTAATTGTTGCTGAATTTCTAAAGAACTGACATTAAAAAATCCTAAGAGTCTACCAGAGTTGTATGAACAAGTATGGCCAAACAATCTGTCCCAGCCCATCACTGAAGGCAAGCACAGTCAGAGCTGTCCCAAACAAGCTGCATGGTACCCATCGTGCTGCTTTTTTCTGATACACAAAGTACTTATTTCAGACAATGGAGTCATCGCAGTGCTCAAATCAACTACTGCGAGCAGGGAGGTACACAGAGAGACTTCTCAGACTGCCACAAATTAGAGGTGTGACCAAGCATGGAAAGAAAAGGAGTTTAATATACTTTATAACCCTAACAGTCAAAAGAGTTCCACATCACCGAGCTTGCCACAAAACCAGATGGGCACACTAGGATATGTTATCCAACCTTAACAGAGCAATTAAAAGCACCATTTAAAAATAGCAGCAACCACTGCAAAAACCCAGCTGGCTGCACTTGTATTAAAAGCTAGCAATATATGAAGATGTGCAGCTTTTGTTTGTTCCAAAAAAGTAAGTTGAATATAAGCTCAAGTAGGTGAGACATTTAAGGACTTTTTTTAAACACAGGCAGGGTGAGCCCTGAAGAGGAAAGGAAGGAAAAGAAGTCCAGAGTTCAATAAAAAATAAAAATGGATTTGCCAGAACCCTTTCCCTCTGTAAATGCAAAGTGATCACAAATCACATATTTTCCTCTCTGCTTCATCCTCCAGTGATTTAAACTCACACAGTCATAATGGTCTGTAGCTGAATACGTTTTAGAAAATACTTGTTTTCAAAGTCATCACTGAGCAGTTGCAGAAAGATAAAGGTGGGATACTGTGAAAAAGTATTTCCTTAAAAGTTAAACAGGAAACAAACAAACAAACAAACAAACAAAAACACAGCTAGAAATGGTGAAGAAAGAGCTAAGATAAGATTAAATAAATGTTCATTTAGTTAGAGAAGTTTAAGGCTGATTTTTCCACAGACCCTCCAAAAAACAGGCCTGGCAGCCACTGACTCCAGTTCTCCACCTGCAAACATCTCTATGCAGGTGCAGTCATCTCATTCCAAATATTCAGGGCTTTCTTTCACTGAAAAGCTGTGCAGTAGCTCTTTGGGGAAAATGCAGAGCCCACAGCTGAAGTCAGGGCAAGCACCCAGTGCAGTACTGTGCACATTCTGCAGGACATGTCTTTCTACACAGACAAATCAGACCAGTCTATCGCACACAGTACCACAGATACCCTACATTACCCAAGGCATTGCTTTCTTTTTGCAGCATTACTGCAGCAGCAGAAACCTCATTTGCACAGACATTACTAGGTACAAGACTGGAAGCTTCTTCCAAAAAAGAAAAACATATGGACCAAAGCACACATCCATTCCTTCACAGGAGGCACAACAGTATCACATGTGAAGAAAGAGATTCTGTGGGGACTAAAACGCAACTTAAGCTTTCCCTTGGAAATGTAAGAAATAGACATGGATTGTCTGATAGCAATACAGAAAGCAGTGTTGCACACACGTTTTCAAAAGCTACAAGAGTGTGTGGGTTCTCTGTTTTTGGAACAAGAGCACAGTGAAAGCACGCTTGTTTATTCTAGACACTGTACAAAGACTTTTTTTTAAAAATAAATGGTTGAAAGGATGCCTCCCCTCTGAGGAGTTAGCAGAAAATAAAAGGCAGATTTATATTTCTAATCTATGCAAATATCTACTCTACAGGGCATCACAAAGACTGCTTTATATCAGATAGCATGCAAATCCCAGGTGCCTCAACTATGCCAAAAGCATGTGCAGCGTCTCCACCTGCGATGGCTACTCACTCTGAGAACAGCTGGATGACTAAAAAGAGGTTATCTAAGTAGCCCATAGAGCTTTCTATGAAAAATTCCTTTTGCTAATGTGCCAGCTCCCATACTCCCACACAAATGACATCTGCTGTAGCTTCCATCAAGACTGAAGAGCTTTTTAAATTCATCTTATCTGCTTTAAAAAAAAAATCTTCATAATTTTTCAAACTATAGTAATTACAAAATGGCCAAACTTTTACTGATATCTTAGGAAGATGCTAGAGTGACTGGAATCTCAGAAGAGATGGTACTAAGATCATAAGTTATGCACCAGAGAGAGTCTTAACACAAGACAAAACAAAGAGAGAGAGTAGGGAAAAGAGAGGTGTAGGGGTTGAAAAAAAGCTCTGTTAAGGAGAAGGCAAAACACCAAGCATTGCAACACTGTTACATGAAGAGGAAAGCACAGCAATGATGACTATTTCGTAATTTTTACCAGGAATAAGGAACAGGTGGTTGTTTCCTGTACATTTCCCTAGGATATCTGCACAGAATTTCCATTGCAGGTCAGGAAACACAGCTGTCCTGAGAAGCCTCACCATTTGCACTCAAATAGCACCAGCCAAATAAGAGTGACTGCACCCAATTCCTTCTTCTTACCCTGTTCCAGAGCTCTACTTCACTTATTCTGAGTAGGAAAATAACTAACAACAACAAGCAGCAACCCCACACTACTAGTGTGTGCATCTTCAAGCATGTGTCAAATTTACAAGCATGCCACAGAGTCAGATCAGCTCTACTAAAATGAACTGCATCCCTCTGAATACTCTTTCTCTCATCTTTTCTTGAAGGCTCAGAGGTTGACTGGCAGACTTTTGTTTTCTCTTTCCTTTCCAAGGATCCCATGTGCCCTATCTGTGATAATGTGAGAGGATCTCTCTTATGGCCAGGCATCCCGCGCTGAGCCACAGCTGTGCTTGTGGTTACATGACAGGCACCTGCAGCTCTGAAGGTCCTCAATAGGCAGCCACAAGGCAACACTGAGAACCTTCACTCACTCTCTCTCTCCGTACCTATCCGTAACTTTGAAACAATGAGATCACCTGGGCACAAACAACGATCCAAACAATTCCATATAAACACTAAAAAAAAAAAACAAAAAAGAAAAAACACCTTTTCTTGCAAGGGTGATTGAANAAAGAGAACACCCGGGCACAAAAAAAGATCCAAACAAATCCAAATAAACACTAAAAAAAAAAAAACAAAAAAGAAAAAACACCTTTTCTTGCAAGGGTGATTGAAAATTAGAACAAAATTAGACACAACCCTGAGCACAGGGGTTGGACAGGAGGATTTCAAGACATTTCTTCCAAACTCAACCACCCTGTGGTTAGCACTGCTACTTGTGTTTTGCTTCAGCACGTCAGCTGACATTCTCACGCTGTACCTCAGAAGGACAGTACTGACTACTTATTAGATTACTCGTAAATTCCTCTCCCAGCATGCTTCATATGGCCACGTGTATGTTGTGTCTGTGCCACTGGAGGACACAGTGGTCAGACCAGCATTACCTTTATTCCTGCATTCACATTTGGCTTGTGAAATATAGCAAGTTACCAGCAAAACCACAAAAAGCTGCTGACCACTGTGAGAGGAGCTCCACAAGCAGAGTGGAGCTCTCAGCAGAACCTAAAAGCCTTGGATCATTTCCTCTCTTCTCAACAACAGCACATGAGATCCCTGGCAGAATATTCAACCTGGGACAGACCTCTCATAACAAGCTAACAAGCCAGTCTGTAATGCTACAAATCAGAAGTGGAGTAAACCATCTCAGTGAACTAGTCACAATCAAGCCTAACCCCAAATGCATATATTCTCAGTTTCAACACAAATGTTTAATCAGTTTACCAAGTGCAATAGTGCAATCAAGTAAAAAAAAAAAACAAAAACAAAAAACCAAAAAACCAAAAAACCAAAAAAACCAAAAAAACCTATAACATGCATCCCTATCTCTTCATTTAATCAGACTTCAGACTAAGCCTTCCTCTGGACTTTGTTTCAGAAGAGTTCTCCATGTATTCACCACTAAACACTTTGAATCTAAGATTTACCAAATCTACGTAAAATTGCACAGTTGAATGTTTCCTGACATTACATCACCATCACAGAAGAAATTCTGCTTCAGAAAAACAAAAAACTAATCTTACAGGCTATTCTGTATCTGTGAACCATTAGTAAACTGCACATATTTAAAAAAAAAAAAAACAAAAAAAAAACGAGTCTCTCCAGCTTGTTATCAGTCACATCAGAAGGAAAAATAAATCAGCAGCCACTCAAATTGAGAGTGCTGTGAGGTTCAGTTGTCACTGAAATGTTTTGTTATTACCAACCTGGGTAAAATGAGCAAATATACCTCCACAGGTGAGATAAGAATGAGCAATCAGCATTGCACGATGCAGCTTAAATAGGCAGCAGCATCCAAGTACCTACAGTTCTTCTGTGCACGCAATTAGGCCAGGATTGGGATGACAAACATAAGTTAAAGGAAAAAAATAAAAATAAAAAATAAAAAAACCAGACATTCTGGCCACACATTAATTAATTCTGAAGGAAATGTTCTGAAGCTTCCCTCTCCCAAAGCACACATGACAGGAATACACAGATACAAACAAGTGTCAGTGCTCAGTTTCAAGTCCACTCACAGGGAAGTAAGATTTTTTTTAGGCTTTCAGCTCGCCCTCTGACAAGAACTCTGCATCAGCAGTCAGGACACTGCTTGATAGCTGTCATTTAAAAAAAAAAAAAAATCCAATATTTTGCATCCTACCCTAGTTCAAACTCAAGAAAAGATCCTTTAAAATATATCAGCTGCAGATCCTCAGAACACTTCCTATCTTGCACATCTAGAATTAAACTACTCTTTCTCAACTACTAATACATAATTTTTAGGTACTATGACCACACAGTGAATTTCACACTTGCAGCAAACAGGACATTTTTTCCAGTATCAAGGCTACCACAGAAAGCTTCTGCCAGCCTTTACCTCTCATCCATTTCTTCAAGTCTTGACCTCACAACAGCTGTGCTAAAAAGAAAACAAGCCCAGCCCTTTTGAGGTGAGGTGGGCTTCATTTATTTATTTATTTTTAAATACAACACAGATGTGCACAAACCACAGTGATGTGGTTTACAACAGCAGCCCCTCAAAAAAGCTGTATTGTTACAACTGCAGCACAGGACTCTGAATAAAAGAGTAATTCCCACAGAAGTTGCTTGTAAAGATGCACCCTGATCTCAATTAAAGGACAAATATCCTCTAAGAGTTTTAATCCTTTTGTGAACTGTAAGGAGAAAGATCAAAAATGGGATGGGCAAAATCCAAGAACGAAACCAAAGTTCACTTTCAGCAAAACACAGGTAGACATAAGTATAATAAACTGAAACTGCATATACATGTCAACTGTATATAGCTCTCTTTTAATCAGTAGAAGGCTGAAGGAGTATAGTCACTGTGGTCCCTTTCAAAATTTATTTCAGATCTTTAAATATGTATTTATCATTCCTTTTTTGTTTCTGCAGTTGGCCACGTATAATCAATCATTCACCAATATTGCTATCTTTTTTCTCCCAAACAGACATAACTTAGTGGTGATTTATCTTGCTTTTTCCTGTTCGGGCAGCAGGCAGGAAAGGAAAAAAACAGGTGATTCCTGAGTGAACGCTGAACGTCAGAAACAAAGCAATCATCTGTTCCCTCACAACTATCACACAGAAGTGCAAACAGGGAATTCACATACCTTGTTACCTCCTGTTGCAATCTGGAAACACTGGGCACATAGAACATTACCCCGAAGAAAAGCAAAGGCTCATTGGCAAATTTGTCCAGCTGCTTCTTCAGAGGTTTTTCCAGTTCAACCCAGCGGGCTTGCTGGCTCTTGCTGAGAAACCAAAGGCCAAAGTAGTGCGTCTAGATAAAGAAACAAAATAGTGTCAGTTTGTCCTTTTCAAATAGACTACACACCAAAAACCAATGACACAAATTGCAAATAAGAACAGATGGCACTGTGTCGAATATTCCATTTCCATATGTAAAACAAATCTGTTTTTGTTGTCTTTATTTGTTTTATTTTTTTACTGTCATTCTGTGATTTTTAGAACAGCCTTGAGGATAAATTAACACTGCAATATAATATACTTCACACAGTACTATCAACCCTCTTATCTCTACAAATACACTACGGGGTTCTGTCTGAGATTATGGCATAGGTAAGATAACTGATTTACAGAAAATGTCAGGAACCACTTTATTACTTGACATGAGTACACCTGTACCTTGTGGACAGACAGCAAACATTGTCTTAAAACACAGAGGCTTCATGAGATCACACCCATTGCAAATAAAGGACACGGCAACCCTTCCAACTCTTCCTATTCAATGTAAACTTTCAAATGGTTTCCATTAGTTTAGATTAACCCTAGAACAAATGAAATGCTTATTTTGTTGTTATAGCTTAACTTAATTGGACAATCCTTCCACAAGCAGCCACAATCTTTTGTGCATAGCACCACCTTTTCAATAAAGGTACTGGAGAGAGACCCATACACATATGCCAACATGTATTTACCAATGTCAGAACCATTTTCCTGATACAGAACATAATATTCACCTTCTAGAGAAAAAAATAATTCACAAGGTTATATGACGTGCAAGTACTACACAAACTTTGCATAAGACAAGTTGTTTTCTCTAGGCTCTTAAAAAATAATCAGGTTTAAAGCTTCAGCTATCTCCTATCCTTCATCAATCTCAATCGTTGTCATGCATCCTGTAAAAGGCACAATGAATTGTTCCTGGTGGAGAGTAATTAACAAGGAGCAGTGTTCAGAACTCAAGCTTTAAATTCTATATACTTGTAATAAGAAGCCAAAGTCATGTCTGATTCATCATTAAAAGTTCTATCAAAAAGCCCCTAAACTTCCTACCCACTGTGCCAGCACTGTCCATAAGTGCACATTTTATTAGTGCATAAGTATTACAACTACAGATCTGAAGGAGTAAAACAAAAAAAAAAAAAGTGTCTGTGTTTACTGAAGGAAATAAGCCATCCCTTGCTTGGAAATCTGACCATAGCCCTAACTGTGTAGCTCATACCAAAGTTTTTTCTGCAATACTTCAACTGACAGAAACAGGAGACTTACATCAATTCTCTCAATAGAAAATCCCACCTCATACTAAAACTAAAATGAATGAAATGGAAACAGCAGGATGAACTTTTCTGGACACTGAACAGATTTAGGAGATGAAAGTAGGATCATTACTATTTCTGCATATTTCTCTCATTTCATCTCAATAACATTCTTGAGGTTTAATCCAACTGACTTTCTATTCCATGGGAACTTTCCAGTACCTTCCGTTAGTTTAGATTAACCCTAAACCAAATAAAATACTTATTTTGTTGTTACAGCTTAACTGGACAACAATCCTTCCGCAGGCAGTCACAAGCTTTTATACACAGCACCACCTTTTAAATAAAAATACTAGAGACAGCGTAGGAAAAAAATATATTATATTTCCTGTTTTGTAAAGCGTTCATTTGAAATTACTTTTAATGCATTCCAAAAGTTTGGCCTAGAAATCAAACATCAGGATTTCTCCAACTGAATTTCCCAGATACTCTCACGTTCAAAAATCCATTATCAAAACTAGAGACAAATTGCAACATGGCATTTTGCAAAAGCAACTGTTACAAGACTTTCACTTCAGAAACAGAAAGGATACTTCTCTAAAAAACACTGCGTCTACTATGACTTACCATCCAAGACACAGGCAACTAATGCAATACTGACACTTCAAAATACTCAGAAATTACAACAAAGCAGCATAGGCAACATTGCTCTAATTTTATTTATTTATTTATTTATTTTAATAGATGATAAACATGCAAGGAAATCGTATGAAAAGCTCTGAAGAGTAGTATAGGTGTATTTACTTTAGGGTCTCATTATGTACATAGTTCATATCTAGGGAATGTCCAGATTAGCATTTAGCTGAGGCAACTAATTCAACTCAATTCCCCAGTTAAGTCTAAAATTTACAGGCATGTTCATTCCATCAATCAACCTAGAAGTCAGCATCTCCCATAGGGTAACCTTAATTGGTTAGTGAATTTTTGTTTTAACTGATAGGTGCTTATTCTTTCCAGAGTCATCACTGCATTAGAAGTTCCTATTGACTAAAACAGTTATTCAAGGGACTGAGGTTATTAGAATTAAACAGCTTGACTGATCACAGCCCTCCCCATTGAGCAGTAGGGGACTGGGTGACAAAAACTTAAGATTTGCTACAGTAGATGGCTCCTCAAGTACCAAATCCAGGAAAGAAAAAAAGAAAAAAAAATACAATCTGAATCACTTCTAAGGAATATGAAGAGAAAGCCATTTCTAAGCTTCTGGAGTGGAGCAGATACAGCAGACCACCCCACAGGGAGCATGCATTTCACAGAGCCAAAAGATTACCATTTTTCCTGGAAAGCAGCCTGGAAAGGATCAAACAATTGCAGACAAAACACAAGAACTGCAGAACAGAGATTGAGTCACAAATGCATGTCCTTGGAAGAGAAGACCAACACAGTTATCCGAGTATTAGCTTCCAGTTGCTGCAAATTTAACTTCTTGAAAATGTTAGCATTTTCTAACAACTCACCGTGCAGGACTTCCATAACCACTACCACAAATGCCTGAAGAGGCTCTACCCGAAGGAACATCAGTAGTGCCTGATCAGGAACAGAGGAACATGGCTGGACCTTCAAGTTCAGCACACTATGACCCATCACATGATAGATCAGAAGGCCTTACCAAATCTGAGTCAAGTGCTGCTATACACTGTAGCCCACAGAGCATTTTTACAACACAGACAAGTCACAGGTTAGATGGTGGAATAATAAAAAAGACAGGGAACCTTTTCATCTATAAGCAGCTGGCTAAATGCAAAAGCTGGTCTATCTGTCCATCTGTGCAAAGTAAACCATTGGGTTCATGCTAGTTTTCATGGAAAGAAAATATCTACACCTACTCATGGCAGGTCTCAAAGTAACACGGCTTGCTTTAGCAAGTATGATCAGCAAAGTGGCACAGAAAATAAATGATGTCTTTCTTCACTTCTAAAAAACCATGCTTCTTCTAGTCAGGGCTGACAGATGGGCTGTGCCCACAGAAGATAAGTTTTTGATAACACTAAACATATGCATACACATTCAGTTTGTGGACAAAGGCATCACTTCGTCAGTGGTGCAAGGAAAACTGGTTCACACTCATGCAGATGCTGCGGTGCAAACACAAGAACCTGTGCATCCCAACTGCACTAAGTGAAAAGGTGATTTTTGAAACATGTAATTCAGAAAACTGGACACAAAAACTGTGTGAATAATTTCTAAATAAACAAATAAGTGTTTTTCCTGCTGATTCAGGAGACGATGCAGTCATTTTGTACTTGGACTAAGCCATGCTCCTAAATCCAGAGCTACAACAGCAGAATTCTCAACACCACCAGACTACTTGCACTCATTAAACCAGCAAATCTCACTCACAAGAATCCAGCGAGACAGGCTCAGTGTTTATTAAAGCATCTGGTTAAGTGGCCAACTAAATATTTATCCTCAGGGAAGAGGCAGAGTTCCAACTCCTCCAGGCAACAAGCATTAAGCTCTGCTGTCCTGGGGCTCTCACTCAGAGGGCAGGCACCATTCACAGCAGCCAGCTGTTCCTAGAAGGTCTCTGATCCTAGCACTGCCTGAACTCAGCCCTAGCACAGCTGGTGAGAAAAGTCCAACCAAGTCAACTGTGGAGGCAGATCAGACACTGAGCAGGAGTCTCCAGTTGTATCCAACAAGGAAAGAGCATCTTCTAGGAAAGAAGAAAAAAAAAGAAAAAAAGAACAGCAGAAAATTGCCACCCCTGTGGAGCAGCTTGCCTTCTTTGGTTGGGTTTTGTTTCAACGAGTATGTTTGGTAGAAAGGATCTTGCCTGACATCCTTTGCCGATCCCACTTTCCCCCAAATAAAACCACCACAAAACAGCACAAATTATTACCAAAACACCCTAAGATCTTTAAACATATTTTTTAAAGTTAATAAAGAGAACAAAAAGAAGAAAGAGGCATGAAATCTCACAACAGATTTGTACAGATTACTTTGCTATTTCAAGTAAGTTCACTTAGTGTCACTTGGAAGGGAAAATGATATTGTACAAANTCCTTGGAAGGGAAAAAAAAATTTTAAAAAAAAAAAAAAAAAAAAGAAAAAAAAGCCTCTATATAATCTCTGCAGATACATAAATGATTATAAGAGGATGCTTCTGACTTCATCCTCCTCCTCTTTCCCTTCCTCTCCACTCCTCTTACTTATTTTTACATAATGTTAAGCATAAGAGACCGGTTCACTACAACTGGTAACTGTTCAAATACATGGACTGATGCTTTGTCAAGAGCTTTGCTGAAAGAGATAAAAACAGATTTTACAGTAGTTATATGGTTACATTTTCTACTGACCTCTTCCTGAACCCTGACTCAGTCAGGGAGGGAGTTGCATTCCCCAGAGATCAAACAGAAATATGCATAATCCATTAGATACTGTTTTTTGGTAATGTATGGTGTAATGATTGACAGTCCTTCCCAACAATATATACAGTTGTCTCAAACAGTTCTGCTTTTGGGCAGAAGCTTCAAACGTTTTTTTTTGTTTATTTCTAAAAGAAAAAAGCTTGAGAGAAACTTGTTTATATTCCTAGCACAAAAGTGAATGTTGGGGTACACCTGGGATCTATTTAAAGATAAGAAAAATGAAGGTACTGAATGAAAGTTGTACTTAAAAATAAGAGAACAGACATTTTTACCTGGAACTGTGTGGAGACTGAAATGGGATTTTAACTGTTTTGCGTGTATAGGATTCCATCAAGTTTGTTTATTTGGTTGGTTTTTTTACTTGTACATCATAGAAGTCTTTTGCTTCATTTTGGAGAATTCAAGAAGCCTCTCTCCAACATGAATTCTTGCCAAACTGCTTTTCTTCTTCAGCTACATTTAGTGTGGTCTCCCCATTCTACTCAGCTACCTAGTTGTGAAAATCTTACAGACATTTAAGCTCTGAAAATATCTCTGACCCTTCAGTGAAATTTGATTGGTCAGTGACTGGAAAATTATGAAAAGTGTAAAGAGGGAACAGGACTTGCACAAAATTATTGCATTAGTTGCCTTTCCTCTACAAGTCACACCAGGAAGACTAGATGGTCATAATAAGACTTGAGTTTAAGGTCAGAAAAAATACATTAATAGGCATCTCAGAGCTTGCTAATTCCAACAATTTCTTATGAATTCCATTTCTTATGAGCAGAGAGGATAAAGGGACACCTAAGGGTTGAAGATGCAGGCAATTTTTTCTCTTCTAAATATTTAAAGCAGCAGTGGATGCTACCAGAATCAATCAGAATAGGAAAAAAAAGACTAAAGAATACTTCTGTTAAAATATGCTGTACTGTTGAAATCTGAACTTGACAAAATTGGTTCAACACTGCCAAAACTTTGTTTAGAAAAAAAAGTGAAGAGGGTGATGAAAGAAGGGGAAAGTGTTCCAATAACATCAAAGCATTCTCTCCTGTGTTGTTAAAATAGTTTTTCATCTCAAAACACAAACTCTTTGTGCTGACATTTCTTTTTGCATCACACAAACAATTTTGAAAATGAAAGGAAACACCAAAGCAATACAAAGTCCCTGTGAAATTGAACACTGACCAAAACAACTTCCTTTACTGTCTGATCTTTTTTTTTTTTCTGGAAAATTTTGAAATTTCAGGATTCATTCCAAAGTGGAACAAAACATATTCTGAAATCACAATATGCTTTGTGAAGAAGAATGCTAACCCACTCACAGAGCTATTGTTCGCTAATGCAGGTGGATCTGTACAGACAGGATCATTAAGCCCCACACTGCACCAACATGATAAACCACAAGGAATACAAGGAGAATCACTTCATTTTTTTCACTCCTCTCTGCATTGGAAGGAAAAGGAAACACTAGCCGCTGTAAAGACACCCTAAAGTATCCCCAACAAGAAAAAGAAATCATTTACAATTACTAGGAACTCCTCACATCTAAAAGTTTGGGGTTAGTGGAGATGCTTCTAATAAAATCCACGTTTAAAAATGCAGTTGTTAAAAATTCACTATACAATCTTCTCACTGCCCTATTCCTGCTGGCACATTCCTCTGCCTATTCTACAGAAAGACACAGTCAGATTCTTCTCTCACTCTTTATCATTACTGATCTGCCAAAAATGAATGTTTAGTTCTCATCTGTGCTAGCTATTTGTATGCTACCTTCCAGTTGCCATCATTACAAAGGGCCCTATATAAATAAATGTAAGCCACTGCAAGATCCAGCAGGACAGTCAGACAGTATGTAGCAGTTCCCAGACAATGGTTTTCAATCCATGGTTTGCAAAAGCCCATAAGCATTCAGGATACATAAGGAGCCCACAAAATATAAGTAAGAAAAGACAGTTATTTGTGCCACACATTGGAGGGAGCTTTCTCTCCAAAGGGCTCAACACTTAACCCATAAACTCCACAGCAAGCAAGAGCTAAAAAACAAAAGATTTCAGTCTTTAATAAGATAAATCTGAGTTTCTAAACTCTTCCAGAAGTATTGTGAATGTATAAGAAGCCTTTTGGTGTTTCAGATATCAAGCATTTCAAGTTAAACAAAAGAAAGAAAAAACCCAACCTCAAACTTCTACTAGCTGTTGAGCCTACTAACACAATTGCTACTTGTTGCAGTAAATTAGTATCAAGAATATATTTGTATCAAGGTATATATTTAAAAGGCATTGGGGTAATTCTCACTGCTGTAATTCAATCCGCAGAGTCAATGAAATCAGGGTTTCACTCAGAAAAACATAACTGCAGCTTGACCTACCAGCATCTTGATTCAGAAAGCAACACCCATTATTTTCTATGAAAAGAAGAAACCTTGTCTTCAATACTACAAAGAGCTCTCAAAGCTACAATGAAAGAGAAATAGCTCAACACTCTGGGTGCCATTCTAACTTCAGTTTTCATGCAACCAGAAGACATTTGTCTGAGCTTCAATTGTTGATCATAGCTGGCCAGCTCTAAAAGTAACACAACTCAAATGAACAAAGTCTGAAGTAAATGACATAATGACTTAGATTGGAAAGGACTTTAAAGATAACCCAGTTCTAGCTCCCCTGCAAGAGGCAGGGCTGTCACCCACCAGCTCAGGCTGCCCTGGGTCCCAGTCAACCTGGCCTTGAACCTCCAGGGATGGGACATCCATCACCACTCTGGGCAGCTGTGCCAGTGCCTCACCATCCTCTGAGTAAAAAATTTCCACCTAACATCTAACCTAAATCTCCCCTCGTTTAGTTAAAACCACTCCCCGTTGTCCACTATCAGACTGCATAAGTTGGTTTCCCTCCTGTTTATACAAGCTCTTCTCAAGTACTGGAAGGATGCAATAAGGTCTCCCCAGAGCCTTCTCTTCTCCAGGCTGAACAAGCCCAACTCTCAGCCTGTCAGCCTGAGGGTGCTCCAACCCTCTGATCATCTTCATGGCCCTCCTCCAAGACCTGCTCCAACAGTTTCACATCTTTCTCGTGCTGGGGGTCCCAGGTCTGGACGCAGTACTCCAGATGGGGCCTCACAAGGGCAGAGCAGAGGGGTACAATCCCTTCCCTCATTCTGCATCTTGTGATGCAGCCCAGGATGCAGCTGGCCTTCCGAGCTGCAAGCACACACTGCTGGCTCACGTCCACTAAAAATGTGTCAAGTTATAAAGTGACAGATGGCCTTTCCCGGTTACTCTTACCTCACGTAATTCCAGCCTCTGCGCAACAGCTTCCAAGCACTCCTGCCCTGTGCTCTCCACGGAGAGAGTGCACTCGATGACATTGCTGTCCAGCAGACGGATCCGTGTCACGAAGCAGTTCTTGCTCAAGACATTGTAGCGTCTGGTACGTCGCAGTTTCAGCCCGAAAGGCATGGCTGTTGGCCTAGAAGGTTGTCTCTTCCCTTTAGGCTTTGGAGAGTATCAGAACACTCGATCAGCCTTGAAGGTCTCTTCAATTGGCACTACTCTCCTCCAGAAATGGAGGTGGCTGTCCATTCCCAGGGCAGGCTCCAAGGAATTCCTGTGAAATACATACAAATAAATAGTTAGGTGTGAAATATGATGCTCCCAAAGATCAGTGGAACGAAATGCTAAAGGGAACAGAATCACATTCAAACCCATAAACAAACATCTCTACGCCTGACTGCCAGGCTACATCTGCCAGAACAACACATTCTACAGCAAACCTTTCAAAAAATTCTATCTTGGTGCTGAATTTAAGGCATAAACTTCATTGCAAAGTCATTCTATGAGAAGTTAAATGAACTGCAACTCTACAGAGCAAACATGCAGAGGTGCTCACTTTCCCACCGTTATGCCACCACAGGGGTCTATAACAATCTTCAAGTTAGGTTTTTGGTGTCCTCAGGTGAGTTTTGAAAGCTAGCTTAAGTAGCTAAGGAACAGAGGAATTTAAAAGAGGTGAGAGTTTGAAAGAAGAAAGTCTGGCTGCAGTCAACAGGAAATGCATGTGCTCAGCACTTCAGAAATATCAGACCAGAAGCATGCATGTGAAAGGCAAGAAGCATCCCTGACATTACAGAAAAGGCAATTCCTGACATTTTGCTCACTTCCAGCTCCAAGGCAGCTCTGCATTTCACCCTTTCAGGTGGAATGAGTAACTGTTGGTTATCAGAGAAGAGGATAAAATCAAGTGAGAGAAAAAGAACACCAATTCTAGACTGTTTTTTTTACTACTCCTCCTAAAATGTACCAAGGAGGAATGCAACCATTAAGCCAAAATACAAAGTAGACAAAAGAACTAAAGATACAGATTAATGACATCTAAAATGCTATGATTCTTTTTTTAATTTTTTTATTATTATTAATTTTAGTTAGGATCAAGTTCAATTTAAATCGAAACAGAGCGCATGTACTGGGACAGTCAGCTTTATAGTGTCACTTTTCACATGCAGGCAGGAATGAAATAAATGAGAAAAACAAACAAGCATCAGAAATTTCTTTTACTAAACCTTCCTGGGTCTGTTTGAATATTCTGGAGAAAGAGATGGAGGAACACTAACAACGGCACTCAGGAGTCCATTTTTCTTAAATAATACTGAAAATAAAAACTACCTCCCATTTTTTCTTGAGGGACACAACAGAAAGCACTGCCAGTGGAGTACGCATCATTTAGCTGAATGTGACATTTCACATAGATAGTACACTGCCCACATGTATTGTTTGGCATAGAACTGGATGAATCAGTTTTTAATGAATGTAGTTGCTATGGAGATTATTAGAAGTAGCCCAATGGACTACAGGAATTACTGTTATACTCAAAACATAACCATCACATATTTGATCAAGAATATTTTCCAAAGCGAATATAACGTGTTTTTTAAGGGGTTAGGGCAACACAATTCAAACCAAAGCCACATAGATTAAAACACAAGCAGCTCCTCGCTATTTGGGTGTGCAACTATGATAATGTACTAGCTTTACCATGGAAACGCCTACAGACTCTGAGAAGAGACGTATTATTTGACAGATCTGCAAGCAACCTGATCAGGTTAGCTGATGTACTTTCTCATTTCCAATATTTGTGAGTACAAACATAATTTCATGTTTTCAGGATTGCATGATAGAGATGTTACACCTTGCATCACTATAATATCAGAAGCCATCAAACATTAATGAATTCATCCTCAAAACAGTCTGAAGAGGCAGGGACATATTAACTATGATTCACAGAAGAGGAATTGAAACAAACATCAGCCAGCTTGTCCAAGATCACTGGAGGAACAGAGCAGATCCATACACTAAAAAGCAGGTCAGCCTAGTGCTTTAATCCCTAACTGTCTGGCAGCTATTTTTCCTATGAATCTATCCAAAATCACAACATGAAGTTGAACAGTAGGAAGAATGAAAGGAAATTACAAAGAATTAAGGGTGTGGAGGGCTGTATCTTATCAAGAACAGTATTTTTGTTCAGCCTCTGGCTGTAGAGATAATTTAAAGTGGGACACAGAGGGTTTTTAGCTAGCTATTTTCTTAAAAATAGCATTATACACCATAAAAATTGAACAGTCCAACTCTTTAATGATCCACTGTCCCAGACTACTTGCATATAGATGTTCTGTTCTGGAATAAAAACCAGCAATTCCCACACAGTGAGAATGTTAACTGAATTGCAAATTAATTGTTCTATCATCTGGTTTGCTTATGTAAATAAGGACAATATTTCCTCCACTTTTCTAGAACTAGTAAAGAAATGGGAATTTTTTCTTAAGTCTATCAAGTGCCAACATCTGGCCTCACTTTCTAAGGATGCAGACATTCAAATGGGTTAATGTCTTTGTCTTACACTTGTGTATAACATGACTTGGGTTACATTTTTATTTCACAGTAATATACATTAGAGCCTGATGTCAGCTTCCTCATATAAAACATCACACTTGGGATGAGGCTGAGACAACATCAAGTGGCTCAAATCAGACCAGCCTTTAACAACTGTTAATTCTGAATTCAATACATGTCTGTTGACTCCATTCTTGGAGATTGGACATGTCTTTTCCATTTATATACCTTCTTGATTTTGGATCACCTTTACACTTCAATTTTTTGTTTTTATGCTATCACTTTGAATGTTTCTGTCAAGCCTCCTAAGTAATATCTCTAAGGCCCTGATCACTTACAGATTCCTGAAGCAAACAGAATATTTTTTTTCATTATGTTTGTATATTTTTGAAAGCATCAGGACTCTCAATTTTCACTTGCAGAATGAAAAAGGAGAAGGTTGGAGACTGAAGGGTTTGGGTTTACCAAATGGAATGCTGGTTTTTCCACAAATAAAGCTCTTCACCCAAAAACTTGCTGGAAAGTTAAGTTAAGCAAAAACTCATCACTCTACAGAATGCAAAAGGGAGACAACCTGTGTCTTCTCAATGAAATATCAACACCTCTACTGTGGTCAGGTTTCCAGGTACCTTGTTCTCACACATTCAGTGTGCTCAAAACCTTGTATGTTGATGGTAGGCAGTACTCTGGTAAGCAAGTAGGTCAATGAAGACAGTGGAGACATGAAACCTGCTCCTGTCCATGACAGAGGGTGAATTTTTAGGCAAAAGATGGATTCAGGAGTTCAGTGTCACACCTTTGCTTCTTACTCACTTCCATGTGAGATGTCCTTTTGTCAGACTGCCCCTCTGCTGCAGTCTGTCACACAGCAGCAAAGTGTAATGGAATATTGGCGGGAAAGTTTAACCCCTACTGCTGTACCATCAACATACGGCTCTGATGGCACGGGTCAACATAATAGAAGAGGCATTACTTTCAGAGCTGCCCTCGTGTAAGTATTATCCTGTTTGAACAAACTAAGAAAAGAATGAAAAACGAGCCAGCCTATTTGCTAGCATCAACACTTAAATCCTATTTCCTATACTATTTATTTGAAAAGGTCATGTGCATAAAGTTAATGGCTATGGAACACAGTGAAGATAAGAAATGAAAACAGACTTGACACAGAATAAAAATCCAACTTTTAACTCAATCACATTCCAAACACAACCTAAGTTCTCTTAACAGCTTTCACTGGAAAACAACTCAAAGAGGGAGTCTCAGTTAAACCACCATTATGACCACATTAAACCACCAGTACACAAAAAAAAAAAAAAAACCAAGTGAACGTTTTACACCCTTTCCACATCTGAAAAATCAAACTAACCAGAACTATGAATAAACCTCTTCCTCTGCTCTATCAACATCATCCAGAGCTGGCTGAAGTTTCTTAGTAGTAGTTTTTACAAGGCAGACTGAAGGGACAAAAGAAAACAGCTCAATGTTTCACAAGGAAGAGGTCATGTGGCAGAAGCTCCTTTGTGTGATGAAGGACACTGCTCCATTAGCACAGCATTCACTTACTTCCTTAAATTTATTTAAAGCCAAAAGAAAAGAAAGGCCAATAAATAATTAAGGCCAAGATAACTCTCAGCACATTTGCAAGCATGTGACTCTCTCCTCTATTCCAGACTTCATATACTGGAGTTGAACTCAAAGATCCCTATGGATCTTTTCCAACTTGAGTTATTCTACGACTCTATATACTATTCTACGTTCATAGGAAAGTTAAAAAATAAATAAAATAAAATAAAACAGCATCTGATACAAAATGCACTTAAAGTAGAATACGTTCCCTCACTTTACTGGCTTTTTGTATGCAATTTTTGAAACTCCAGGAAGAAGGCAATTACTGTCAAACAGCAGCCTGTATTTACCAACAGCATCTGGCTCCCTTCCAGCATTCCTGGCCCAGCAGGAGCAGCAGCACACCTCACACAGCTATGTAACCCTGGGCTGGGCGTGAAACCGCAGCACTTGGTGTGCACTGCATGTGGGGTGCAGCCTACGGTTTGAGGGAAGAATAAAAATAACAGTGTTAGAGAGACAGGATGTGCAGCATGATCCATCCACATTTCACTCATTTTCACCTAAGGAAGGATGTCTCCCCCATGAAACAGCCTCCTCTCACCAGAGGCCTCTAGGCACGTAGCAATCACCTACACGCGCACAGGGTGGCCAAGAACTCCCCTAGGATATTTAAAGCAGAAGACAACAGCTATTCTTAATATCATTGTGCATTAACATATGCATCACTGAACACCAGAGCACAGCGATCAAAGATGATGTCAGCATTTCTATTTCCCTGGCTCCATTCCAGGTTTCCCTTCTCAGTTTTCCATCAGATCAATCTTTGCTGTAACAGATTTATTTGTATTTAAGTTACCATGCATTTTCACTATGCCCTATATGAGTCAAATTCTACTTCCAGTAGATTTTGACTAGTCAAAGTTCTACCCTCTTCAATTTTGATGACACCTGCATATAAATGTCATTAAAGACATTCTTTTTATCCTATCCTCCTCTACTAGAGCAACTCTTCTGGTGTAAAAACATCTTTCTCATGTATCCATTGAGCAGCTCTCTGGAGATTTAGGGGATCAAAGTCCACTAAGCAGATGCACAATTACTCTTGAGTGGCTAGGGGAAGAAGTATCAAGTATTTTTGTGGACCTCACTGTACCACCATCCAACAAACAGTCTATATCACAGAAATGACATGAGCTTCCCAAACTGCAATCTATTGCTTTACCCATTACCTTCTCACTTTTTCCTCCAGAATAGCCTCAACAAACAGGTCTTTCTAATGAATCTATTTTTGATGGACTCCTGATGAGTTACTTCAGGGAGTCAAGGTAGTAGCTAAACTGCATGAATGGTCTAAATGACATATGGCTTGCCACTGTAGTCAGTTTTAATCCATAAGAATCCTGGTAACAAAGTTGGAGCTTTTACCACTCACAAATGTGCCTTGTAGAACTTTTCTCATTAAAACAAAAGCAACAAAGTCCAACCCAAGCACACACCACCCACTCCAGCTGTAGTTAATGCCACACTACACCTCTGTGCTATGGCGGCATGCAACTCCACAGGGCACAGCACTGAGCCACTCAGAAGAACAGGATAGTTTTCAGCTTGGTCAGTCAGCTGAAATAGCTTACGGCTGACTTCAGCATGAGAAGCAATGTTATTTTATGTGTAATAGTGAGCTGATTCAAATTGCACCGCTTTATTTTTTTTTTAATACTTTTTCATCCAAACTAAACAATTTATTCTAGAATTAAATGCCTGTTAGAAGAGTGAAAATTGCAAAATGTAGATGAAACACGTTTTCTATACAGACAGACGCTCAGAGGAATTGCTGCATTTTGGTGCAACTTTCTTCCAGACTGGGCATGACTGCTGCTGTCCCTGAAGTACCACTTGACAGAAAAAGCTGCATAGTTTTTACTAACCGCATCCTAGCCATCAGTGATCAGGAAAAATTAACTACTGCTGGCAGAGTAAACTATTTAAAAGAAATTGTTTTCAACTGACTTGAAACTTAATCAGCTTTGATTAGACTCTTCACTTCTTGCGCATATTATACTGCAATGGTTGCATTTGGTAGAAACATTTATGGTCACCACTCAGCCATCCTTGTTAAGAGTTTTCCACTTCTTTGGGTTTACCAGAGCTACAGTGGTTATGAGAAATGATATTTCCTGCTAAATGTAATTGATAGGTATGCAAAAACACTATAAAAACAGCAAAGGATATGCCTAATAAATAACAGGAAAATTTCCTAGTGTGTTTCCATTATTCTCTCATGTTACAAAGTCAGGAGTAAAACCACAAATAAAAGTTTTAAATATACAATAAGATGAAAAACAGAAGCAGTAATTCCAGTAGAGCCAAGTAACTGAATCAGGATTGGAGGAAAATTACGCACATTAGTATATTCACACTAGTGAAATGTTCACTTGACAATCCAATGAGTACCTCCCAACTACAAATTTTCTATCATTCTATAATCACCTATCCTGTTTTGATGAATACCAGGCACAAATACCTACTTTGAAGAGTTGGCTCTGGAGCCACGCAGGCTCCATGTGGTACCAGCATGCCTCTGCACACTGTGGCCTCCGGCATCCCCAGCTGTGGGATTAGCTCAAAGCTCTCTGCTCCCAGCATACCAACAATGAAGCACAGGCATCAACCCAGCACCCTACTGACCGCCTCTGTTTCTTCATCAAGTCATGGCCAGGCTCTAAAATAAGTACAAAATACGGTCCTCTGCATGCACTTCTTACCAGTGAGATATTTCCACTCCTTCCTTTCAACTGCTTTATACAAGCTGAAATTCTTATACAATTATATTATACAATTTATACAACAACTTATACTTGAGCAGAAGAAAAGGCAGTAGTAATGCTGCATACCTCCCATTCTCCTTTGTTTTCCTTAGCATAAGAATTTGGAAGGTTACAAAGCCTTTCAACTGGGACAACTTGGGTTACAACTACAGTTTTCCAAAATGCATCAGACTACCTCCAACTTTTAAGAATGCAGAAGTCAAAAAGGTACCTATCTAATACACTGAGATCACAGTATATCAGACTCTTTGGCTCACAAGAAAAGAAAATATTTTCTTAAAAACCTGCTTTGTAAAACCTAAAGGATCACATGTACAAATGCAGAGAGGGGAAAGATCAGCAAGAAACACTCAACTTGCAACAAATCCAATGTAAACACTGCAGTGGCCCCTCCAAACCACAAATCTACCCTTTCCTTGAGAGAAATGGAACCAAAGCTCTGACAAAAAGTGAAGCAAGACCCATATCTGCAAGCTTGCAGTAAGCATAATGTTTTGTCCAGTTTCATGAAGTTACCAAGAGAAGCTCAGCAAATCCCATTCCAGTAACAATGCGGAATAATGTGAGGGGAGAAGTATGGCAGCAGACAAGCAACGAGAGCCATATCTGATTTGGAGTGAGGGAGTAAGAGGAAAGAGAGGAGAGGGAGAGAAAGAGGAAAAATAACAACAAAAAAAAAAAATCATGTGCACTGTACATCCTAACCCACAACTAAGCACATTTAGTTACATAAGAAGGTATTTGATGTCAGATCATAACATGAACTTTTGAACTTGCATAGAAATAAACATCTCCTCTACTCAACATATTAAAATGTCATTGCCACAAAATGTTGAAAAAAATTCCTTCAAGTTCTGTCAAAGAAGGATTATATTGTGGGCACACGCGTGAAGAAATTAAATCTTATCTTTGCTGAATATAGGACTTGATGTAAATCATGCAGCCAGAGACTATGAATAACAGCATTTGTTTCAATGGCAGAACAGAAAAACACCTCATCTGTAATACAGAGGAGCTGGCGGAAATGAGCTAACGGTACTTTTCTTTCTGTATTAAAGGATTATTTTCCAGTGCCCACTGCGTGGGCTTTGACACTGGCTTGAAACAGACGAAGTTCTTACGAGTAAGATTTACAGCCAAAATGGGAATTTTCTTTGAAATGACTGACTTCTGAGTGCCAGCTCAGAATTTGAAGTCTTCAGCAAGACCAGTCTCTGAGCAGTTCTCTGTGCCCCTCCTTCATCTCTGCTGAATATCGTATTGATAAACAGCATTTGAAAACAATTACCTGGGTATCACCACGCTGGATGGTAGGCACAAACTAAGACACCAACAAGAGATGTCCTAAGTTTTTTTTCCTACTCATTTTAAACAGGGAAACTCACACCCTTCAATACCAGACAAGCCCAACAATATGAACCCTTCACCACATGTACATCATGAAAAGCTTTCAAAGCACCCTGGGAGGATGACTATGAATTTACTTTCACATATTTCAATAAGCACTGCCAACTGCATTTACAGCAGAAAGAATTGTGCAAACAGTAATCTCACATTGTTTCATTGTTCAAAAGGGTATTTTTTTTGCTGTTATAAACATTATAATAGGTATATTTAGATTATTTCTTGTAACATCTCTCATCATTAATTCTACTTAAAACAGCTTTGTACAAAAGTGAGTAAAATTGTATTATTTTTAGAAAGCAAAATAGAAGTTGCAGCTTTACGCAAAAAAAAAAAAAAAATTAAGTTCTAAAAACTGTGGCATATTATCCTTTGCTCAGCTTTTGTAACAGTACTTCAAAAATAATTTACCATCCTTCTTCATAAGTCTGTTTGGGCAAAGTATTTGCCCCTTACATATGATAACTTTATTTGGAATCATACTTGAGGCTATCAGCTTTTAATTAGATTAAAGCCAAGCTTCTTATTAACTGACCCTACTAAAGAAGGTAGTTGCTTTCAAACACAGGGGAAAAATGTTTTGCAGAAACTTTTACCAGGTCATGAGCTGAACTTAAATACTTCTTTAAAATACCACAGTTTTAATCCTTGCTCAGATTAACCCATTTTTTACATTATCATTCTAGCACATAACTGGAGCAAGACAGGACCAAAACTGACTTCTAAGTTTGCTACCTTCCCTAGCTGACAAAACTGATTTTATATTAAAATAGAGAGATGCAAAAATTAACATCCAACGTCTTTTCATTTGCTGCTCTTTTCAAGCAACTCAGAATTAAGACTAATTAGTCTGACTTTTAGCTCTCATACAAAAAATAGTGAAGTTACTCAAATTTAAGCTGCATGCTGTATGCATAACTTGGATCAAAACACAACTTGCACAAAATCAAAACATTTTCTGTATTGGTACAGATGGGTGTACTTGTACATGCATATCCAAGTGGCACAAATAGGTCTCTGATCCACTGTAGCAGTCATTGAAGTGCAAGCAAAGAAAAATACTACATTATTATGCAATTTTATTTTCCTGAAAGTAGGTATGAAACCTAGTCACCAGAACAGAAGAAGGTAGAATCAATTTAAAAAAAAAAAAAAAAGGTTGAACAAGCTTTCTGTACTTATCCTGTTCTTGTTTGGCATCACATACTCAGACTTGCACAAGTGTACAAGGCTTACTGTCATTTACACTTGGCATTAACTAGAACTGCGGGAGAAGCATGAATTGGAACAGCACCACCAAAACAAGTGGAGAATGTCCATGTGATTACAGCCCTTCGTGTAATTCTGCCTCTGCTTAGCAAATTGGAAGCATCTCGTATCTTTAACTTGAAGCCTGGCACCTGCACTCCTCTGCAGCTTAATGTGAAGGAGAAGGGAGACAAGCACCTCCCACAGGTGCCCAGTGAGCTGGCATTTCATCTGAGCTTTTCATTACTGCTGAAGTTTATCATTTCCATTTTCTGTCACAAGTCTCTGAGACAAATTTGCTAAGAATTAACTGGTCTTTTTTTTTTTTTTTAATGTATATATTTATATTTTTATGAAATTATTAGCCGTGCTTTTAAATGGGTTACTAAGGACCAAATGGTCATGGGGCAATTATCTACAGAATTGATGCCAGGGATGAAGTGACAGATAAAGCTGCCACAAAAAACCATACAGAGTAAGGAATGAGACACTTCTGCAAATTGTTGACAATCCCCATGAAGTGTGATTCAGCTCAGAGACAGCAGCAGCTCTGCTCCCCCCTCTAGATACCCACAGACAATGAAAACAGGAAATTTGACTCACAGAATGGTTTGGGACCCTTAAAGAATGGAAGAGTCCTTAAGGACCACCTAGACCAACTCCCCTGATGTGGGCAGGGTTGCAACACATCAGGTCAGATTGTCCCACAGCCCCATCCAACCTGGCCTTGAATGCCTCCAGATATGGGGCATCCTCAGCTTCTCTGTGCAGCCTGTTCCAGCACCTCAGCACCTTCAAAGTGAATAATTTCTTCCTAACTTTTAAAAGCTGCACACTGGAACTACTTAAGAAAATAAGAAATAAAGAGTCTTCCTCCACTGTGACAATGTTAGAGCATTCCCCTTTGGCCAGTGTAGGCCGGGCTACAGCACAGAGGCTGTCCAGCCTACAATGTAAGGACCATTCACACAAGACTAATGTGGGAGGCAGAAGAGCAGCGATGCTTTGCTGCAGCATGCACTGAGAGCAAAGTATTGCTGGAAGGAGACTGACGTGCTCATGAAAGAAAGCACAGCTCGAGTCTCCCCAGCCACCCCCTCACTGCTGAATGCAGGATAGTCAGTCCGAAGGTATTTTCAGTGTCTAAATATAACACAGACATTCACAGAACATAAATAGGAGAATCCCAGTGTAGGGCTATCTTCAAAACAACATCCACTTCTAAGTCAGATTCAAGTTCAAAGTCATATACTGGCACGCCAAATTCAGGACACCCTCACAAGAATAATGAATTCATTGTTACTGTATCCACTTTATAAAAAATAAGTTTCAAGAAGCAAACAACATGAAGTGTGCTTAAAGAACTGCTCATATATCCTTGTGCTTCTCATCAGTCCCAACCTGATCAGATTTGATGCAATACTGTCACATCCTTATGGGATATACCATAACACCAGTTTTCACTGGTTTGGGGGTATGTACTTAAGGGCTGCCAAGCTGCTACATTTCTTCAGTCTTTTTTCTAAACTTTGATACATTTTACACTGACAAGTTTATATATCTGGCCCTTAATAATACAGTTTATGCCAAAAATAACATAAATCTGTTAAAAGCACAAAGCGTGGAATTGGAATGTTTATTAAAAAATAAATTACAACTTCAAGAAAGAGGAAGGAAAAAAAATGTGGAGTTTTGAAGAAAAATTAGCAGATAAAAAAAGACAGTAACAAAACAAACCAACTAACCAAAACCAAACAGAAAAGCCACACACACAAGACTACGAAGTAATCCCACAAGAAAATGTAAAAGACATCACAAGAACCCTGTTTTTATTTTGATCTTCCTCCTCCATCAGGAGATTATGATAAAGGAAACCCAAAATTACTGATTTCCAAATAAAGCATTCCTGAGGACCATCAAACATCGTGCTATGAAAGTATGCATTCCTTTTTCTGTCTCCTTTATCCCATTAGAACAGTCTGGTCCTCCAGGACACAAACTGAACTCTTAAAAGAGGCAGGCATTTTGAGTCCTTCCTGCAGGGAGTCTGTGCTAGCCTGGAAGATGTAGCATCCTTCACTATCTACTTGTGACAGATGAATTGCAAAATCCTTCATTACTAGCTCTAAGCACTTGAGTAAAGCAGTCAGGAAGTGGTGATGTGATGCACGCACTGGAAGATGCATGTTCTGACACACTCAAGGGCAGCACAAATCTCTTACCGTACAGGAAAAGGCAAAAAAACTTTCACGTGTCTGATTTGTACTCTGAAGAAGTAAAACAGTGGGTAGCATGAATTCCATGCTAGATTCTTCTCCTCAACCCCTTTGCCTATTTAAGGTGCATTTTTATTCCCTCACTCATCTTGGGTTTTTTTCTCCCTTTCCTTTTTTTTAATTATTTATTTATTTTTGGTACAATTAGTAAAAAGAAGTCTCAATTCATCCTAATTGTCTTATAACAACAAAAAACAAAAAAAGCCCAAAATCTGAAACTTGTATCACCAATACAAAACCAAAGCTACACCTCAACCTAATTTATCTTCTGTCTCCTTAAATACAGAGATCCAACATAACTCATTATCCATTTTCAAGAGTTAGACAAATCCATTTACATGGGTTATTATTCAGAGACTCAGTGATTGCAATTATGCCATTCCATGACAATAACTTTACATTACCATATTGCCACTGTCACTTCCTTCATGTTCAGTTCTGCTCCTCCAGTACCTCACAGAGGTGAGAATGATGTATTTGTGTAGAGATGGAAAAAATATTACAGTATTTTCAACAAGTTCACACAGCAAAGAAGTTGGAATTAAGTCTGCCTGCCACAATAGATGTCAAATAGCCTCCTGATTTCTTATTTGTTTCTCCATGGAACAGTTTTCATGCACGTTGGGTATTTTAGAAAGTAAAGGGAACTATTTTTACAGCCAAAAAACAATAATATATTACATAGCTTCATACCAATACAGCATTTTCAATGGTCGTAGCTAACAGTGGGGTCTTAATCATGAGAAAAGATTGTGTGGGATCTTGAAAATTGAAGAGACACCTATGTTAAAAAGTGGTCCACACAGTTAAGAAAGTTTGAATGCTCTCTTTCAGCTGGAGAAAGAGAAGACAAGAATGACAATAGAAGTTTCTCAAATGGTATTAAAATTACATGCCTTTTCACCATTCCATATATAGCTAGCTCCCCTAGATAGGGTGGTACCCTGAATAACACACAATAAAAACTGAGGAAGATTCTGGCTATAGACATGAGTATAAGCCCACTTTTCTAAGTGTTGCTCTCCTTCTACAGAAGGAAGAGTGAAATGCTTCATGTAACATTTTATTCTCCTATAAATGAAGAATACTGCTGTATTGGACTTCCTGTAGTGGAATGCATGTTTCTTTTCCATAAGCAATTTAAACTGCCAAGTTTAAACAGAGAAAAATATTACATGTAACCATGGATATCTAAATTTAGAAAGACAAACAGCTCTGTTACTGCTGTGTGTGTGGGTGGGGGGGGGGGGGGAGTGGAAAGGATGGTAAGAAAAGAATTGTTATTACAAGTCATACAGAAAGGAACTGTGACAGTACATGATGTGCACAGGAGGAAAGGACTAAGTCAGGCAAGTGCCCATGAGGGAAACAAGGCTTCTGTTAGCGCTGCATCTGCCACAGAACTGACTACAAAAACATCACGACTTATTGTCAGCTTCATAAGCTCATTTGCTTTTCAGTTGAAAAGCTTTGAGAAGGATAACACCACCATCAGAGTCTTTTGTAGCCACTTTCAAGTTCAACACCATGTTAGTAAGCACAGAGACAGGCATTATTATGATTGTAATGTCTGCATACAATTTAGAAGTATATTTTCCCAAAGACATTCCGGTTTTGGGTCTTCATAGGCTTAGCTGGGAGATACTTCCATCTAGGAGCTGAAGCACAGTTCACCTAGATAGTTATACAGCATGCAATGACACCTTCATCAGCTATACTTCTTGCAACCCCAAAAGGAATAAAATCCAATATCTGAAATGCACTATGAACATCCCAAGGGGAACACAGAAAATTGAAAAAACAAAACAACCAAACACACAAAACTGCAAGTGACTGTCAAATCAGGTTTCTTTTCTAAGAAAACTAAGTCACAGGTCTCAAAACAAATACCTGGATAAAACCATAGATGGTGTGGAACATTATAATCAGCCAATGGATCAGCTTGAGGAAGCAATCCCTCCCAGAAACAAAGAACATCCTACTGTCAGCTAAAATGGAAAACAAATTTAGTTCAGATCCTTCATGAATCCTCTAGAGGAGAAGAAAGTAGTGGCTGCACATACATCAAGATGTATCAAAGACACAAGAATTCAGTCTTAAACTGAAACTTTTAAGTGAATCTACACATTCAAGTAAAGAATGCAACCTATAAAACTCTATTTCATTCTTAAAATGACTATTAATTAGATCCTTGAAAATAAGAATTGCTCTCTCCTCTATAGAGTTGAAACCTGCTACGCATTTTTGATCACTTGTTTGTCTTCTGATGTTAAACATTTACCAATCCTCAAGTCATCCAGACTTGAAAATTATCTTTGTATTGTTTCCCATCTCTTGCACATAGAAACTCCTCACAAGATTATACCAATCACAACTACTTATAACAACAAATCAAATCTGTGATCTTAAAATGATATTAAGCACTTGTTTTTATTCATTGACAACATCATTAATAGAAGATGTTATCCGGAAGGACAAAAAAAGAGGAAATAGTTATATTATCATAGCATCTAAATTAAGACAGGGCTTATAATTTTTTAAGAATGGACACTGAAAATGTATTTTCCGAACTGGAAAGATGCTAATGCTAAATCCCAAGACATAACTAAAATTAATTTTCTTGCCCATTAACATTATAAAATTTAAGCAAATGGTCTGAGGACAAGGAAACCACCCAAGCCCACCAAGGCACAAAAGGCCTGTGCAAAGCCTAACTGAAAAATGAGTAACAAAGCATTATTTAAATTTGCTGTTGTAAAAACTGTTCCTGAACAATTGGAATTATGAATTCAGCTTGCCCAAGGGCAGCTGCATTACACAATGTGCAAGGATGTCATGGAGCTAGCGGGCTCCCATGCAGGGCACAAACCTCCCCATCTCAAACTGTCACCAGGATCATATAAAATACAGTCCAACTGACCTCCCTCCCTTAACTCTCTCTGTGGCTCTTTGTTATGGCCTGGCTCAGGTTGCTGTTTCCATATTTTTTATCACACATCAGAATACAAGGATATTTTGACTAGATATACAGAGCATTGAAAATGTTTTCGAATGAGAACAGTCAAGAGAATCTAAATAAAATTAATGGGGGTGCAAGAGAGGTACACAACACTCATTTCTCTCCTTTAAAATCTTGGTATTTAACCTCAATTTTATCTGTTAAAAGTTTATCAGTCAATTTCCTCCCACTCCTCCAACCATATTTAAGTGCTTGGACCTCTCTTCCAGCCAGCTACGAATTCCCAAATTTATGGAGCATGCAGTGAAACAGGCCTGAGCACCAGGACAATCAAGTAACCCTTATTTCCCCATCTGTCAGCGCTGAGCAAATCTTGACACAAGATTATTGGTTTTTGCTTGTTTGTTTGTTTTATTTTGCAAACAATACTACTTTAAAATGAATCAAACACTGTCTCCTAAAAATCCCCATCCTTGGCAGCTGGCACATGTCCGCAAACACAAAGAGAGCATTAAATCAACCATAACCCTGCTCTGGGCACCTGAACCCCAGTCACGAGCATGTGTTTGAAATACAGTTCACTCTCTTTGATACAGCTCAGTAGTTTAAAAGCAGAGGGGCCGTATCCTATTAAAAATAACAGGAAATAAACCATAGCAATAAATCTAAAGCTTTGGCTGCTGCAGTTTCTTATCTTCCATGAGCAGTTGGTGGTATGCAAAAACCATACAACTTTTTCTTTTAAAAAACAGATCAAAACAAACAAAATCACTCCAAAACTGAAGGTTCCACTTGAGAATAGCTTATATCAGTCAGTCACAGCCTTGGGAGACCTGAATCCATAAGATCTTCCCCCTGGTGAGGCAGGATATCCTGTTCTATTTTGATAGCTTACTGCTGCCTCCAGGCAAAAACATGTCACTGAGAAAGCAGAATTGGTGCACAAAAACTGACAAGTCCCAAGGAATCTCATCAGAGGTTTTGGAACTTCTGACACAACTTGTGTTATTCTTTTCATGCAATTTCTGCACCCAAATGGTATCTTCATCTCCTCTGATAGTGCTTTTCTCTTTATCTACTAAAACAAATTCAGACCTGTGATGATGGCAGTTTCTTCTAACAGACTGCAGCAGCACTATCTCAATGAACCCCACTTGTGCAGATGCCGATTCTATGGGGCTGCAGAAGGCAGCACAGGGCAGGGAAGGGGTAGCCAAGCCTCTTCCCTGAATAAAATACAAGATACAAGCCAAAGGGCTTTCATTAAACTGGCAGAGACTACACAGAGCTTTTTGCCAGAATAACTGTGCCTATTGTGGGTATGACTTGTTTTCCCACTCCTAAAAGGAAGAGTTTTGCCAACAAAACTTTAAAGACTAACACCAACAGCATGGGTGTGGGGTTCAGTTTGTTTGCAGCACAAGCAAGTGAAGTTAACCATGGTCCAGTTTCCCACCAATCTAATTCACACAGCACTTTCTGATAGTACTAGATACTTCTTACTCTGATTAGGACATACATGCATTTCTGGAGCAGACTGTTCAGGCAGGCAGCCCTGCTACAAATCTTATTTATTTTTTTAATATCAGTGGAACATCACAAAGGTTGGAGAAGTACCAGGGACATGGACTTCAACACAAGAGATAGATACCTACTGTAAGAGCTAAAAACATTTCTAAAACGTGTATATTTTGCTTCTGTTCAGACAACCAGGCATGCAAGTTACATGAGATGTTTACTATGGAAAGATCAAACCACTGCAGCTAAAAACAAACCAAAACAAATAAACTAACATAACTAAACCCTTCCAGACTTAAAAATAAATAAATAAATGTATAAAAACCAACACAGAGTCTGAACCTCCTAGCGCTACACCTAATTACAGCAGAGCAGTTACAACATGTTTGGAGAGCACCTCACCTACAAATGCATGCTGGAAACAGGGCTCCATTCTCTCCTATTATCCTGAAGGAAGGTAAAAGGGAAGGAAGCTCCATTCTGGATCCCAGAGCATCCAAAAATGATCTTCCTCAGGAAACATATATAGGGAACTGAATTGAAAGTTTATTCTCCCTTGCATATATTACCTTTGCAAATCTGTTTCTCTGACTGAAAAACCTACGCCATAGCTGTGAATTGCCTGATTTTGAAGCTCAGTCAGTTCCTGATTCCAACAAGGAAAACACATCATGCACTTTTCAGAACATCTGCCTCCAAATGCAAAACAATGTTAGCCCAAAAGTTCCCTTTCTTGATACTACTTTTGGGGAGCCCTTTCTCTGGTATCAAAAGGCCTAACAGAAAATTCTGTAAAATGCATGGTGATTACACTGGCAGGAAAAAGTCAGGAAAGTAATCATCAGGCTACCAAAATGACTTCCCACTGGCATATTAGAAGGCAGAGTTTAGAGCTAAGGAATTTCTTCATGCTTGAGGGCTAACTCTTAACCAACACCAACCCATCTGTCATACATCATTTTATGTCTGCTTTGATTTCTTTTTGCTACAAAAAGAAGAGGGAACGTGCTCCAGAAACATTACGACCACCAGATTTGTTTCACATATTATCAAAGCTAAACATTGAAGCATTTTATGGAGATTAAGAGATTAGAGTCCAGAAGGTTTTTGTTGTTTTTTTTTTCTTCTGCATGCAAGGCTCTCTTTTTAGTCAAATTAAAAAGTGAAGTTCAAGGTATGCTGTTAATTCCTAAGGGGAAATGATACATAAACCACATGCACAAAGAAGCTAGCTTGCGTGTGGTTGTTTTTATAGCACGGAATCTGTTTCAATCTATGTTTGTTTAATGAGAGGCAAGTCTAACAATGGTAATTTACTAAAAGCTTGTGCATTAAGTATGTACAATAACAGAAACAATGATCGTAACTCCTTCCAAAGATACAAAGGCATCCACAAAATGACCAAAACATAAGCACTGAACTTGATTAGTTGCCCCAAACCCCGTGTTCCAGTGAGCTTCATAATTTCAATAATCCATCTGTAAACACTAATTTTAGACTACTGTTTCACATTCCAGAAATAAATTACTGTTAGTGAATCCTGAACAAAATTTCACTTTTTGTGTCTTCATTCCATTGTTTTTTATTTAATAAAATACCCTGAGTTGGAACAGACCCACTGTCCTGGGCAGCCTGTGCTGTGCCCACCATCCTCTGGTGCACCCCCTCCCACTCCTCCACTGAAACAGCTCCATGCCGTTCATTCTGGTCCTGTCGCTGTTACAGAGCAAAGCTCAGCACTGCCCTCAGCATCCTGTGAGGAGCTGCAGCTGCCATCAGGCCTCCCCTTAGCTTCTTTCCAGCAGGCCTTTTTGTCAGTGCCCAGGCTTGACTTAAATACTTCAGAATTACAACCATGATCACATTCTAAACTGATGAGTCATTTACAACGCTGTTTGATGCTTGTTAGGTGGTTTCTTGTTCTCTCTTCACAGCTGATAAATCTATATAACACTTTTGAGCACTTATGAACAGCAACCTCTGCTTTTTGCTGTTGCATAGAACAGGCCTAAACATTTTCAGTCCCCAGCCCATGATCCCTATGTGTTACAGTACATATCTCACCATGATGTATGCTTATACCTTACCTACATAGCACTTGTGCAAGGGAACTGAACTTTTCTTAGTCCGTACAGCACCTGGATCATAAGAAAATCGTTGGTTCAACATCTTTATTTTTTTCTTACCATAGAGCCCTGATGCAACCTTTAGTCAAGACTGCATGGGAATTTCAGAATGGGAAAGTCGCTTCACCAGATGGGAATCAATCAGAAGAAAAACACAGCAAGTATCAGAGTTATCAACATTAGAAATAAATTAACATTTAAAACATGCATTTAAATGTTAGATATACTAGCAAAGAACACATACTTAATGCACAAGCTTGCTACTGTGGCCAATTTTTTTGCAGACAGTCTGTTATACTGTAGTAAGGCCTGTAAATTGGGAGTTCACAGTGCACTGCCTACTATTTTCAAAAACAGAGCGTTCCACATCTAAGATATATTTGGTCTTGATCAGCTGCAGAAACCAGTTAACAGTCATTTAATCACACATATTTGGAGAGTGACTCATCAGATGTCAGGTGCTTAACGTGCTCCTCAAGTAACCATCTAGCCCCTGATCCTCCTCCATCTCCAGTGTACTGAGCACAAATGGTCACAGGAGTGGAAAGTTTGTGTCAGAGGATTAATATCGTTAGTTATCATGGTTAGGATTTATATCATTAAGAGAGATCTGCAATGCCATAACTCCTGTACCATAAGCTACAGGCTGTCTCTGTAAAGAAAATAATTAAGGGAATGGAATTTCATATAGGATTTGGAAATCTCTTTTTTCTGGTAATGTTCTATTCATCTGTTCTTCAGCCAGTGCAATGCAGGCATCATCTTTTTTAATATAAATTCAGTTATGCTATCTATTTGAAGTCAGTCTGTCACTTTAATTTACAAGTTTCAAAAAAGTAGCAACACACCTCGTTATCACTCCCCATTACTGACAGCAGCCACATAGCAACTTCAGGGGTTCCCTTCAGCATTTCTTTAAAGGAAAATTGTCTTATCACTAAGTTGTTCCAGGTAACTCAGAGTTGTCCCACGCTGCCTGTCTACGTAGCTACCACTACTGTACCAGAGGAGCAAGGAAATATGCTTTTCAAAGCAGTGCATCAGCACTGGAAGTGAACTAACCAAGAAAGCTGCTAAGATCTAAATTCTATAATAAGCACTAGCAGTAGAGTTTCTGTAAATGAAAACCGTTTCTTGATTGTGTCACTTGAGAGCTTTGAATTTTCACACAGCTGCTGGGTTGGCAGCACCAGGCAATGGATTTCCTCAGGATTCTTTTGAGTGCTGATGTTTAAAATCACAACAAATGCCTGCATGGTTGGCTTGGACTGGAGAACCTGTTCTGACAGCTGGTGAAACACCAAGGCACAAACAGATAATCAACAAACTGAAAGCACCTAACAGCAACACAAGAAGGCAGAAAGAACAAACCTCTCAAAGTAAATACTGAAGAAAAGATGATTCCCATTACTAAAGCATCTTGCACAATGCCTCATAGCCAACCATTCCCTTTCCAGTCTCAACAACAAAAAAAACCCTACAGAATCACTCTCTGTAGGAACATTTAACAATGGAAAGCGCAGCAACACTGAAAATCATTGCACAAAGGAAAAAACAGAGGGTAAATCATTTCCACTGCAATTACACAACCTGCTGAGAACTAGGGACGCTACAGCTAGCTTCTTCCATTTTAGTAGTCCCTGCTGTCTCTAGCAATGCTGCCACTGATTGGACTGCAAAGTATTTCAAAGCCAAAACCTTTCTTTTGGCTACTTTGCTTAAGCAGCAACTTAAAGCAATCCATCATATAACCAAATAAATAAAATAATTTTTTGATCTTCCAATAGGAAAAAGCATTTGCAGATGCATATCCATACAGAGTCAAGGATAACTGAAAGCACTGCAGACTTGAGCCAGGCTTCATGTACCAAAACATGGAAAAGCGAACTACAAAGGTATCCTCGATCCCCTGCAAAATAAGGTCAACTTTTTCCACAAACTGTACACAAAACACTGACACTAAATGCATCAGAAGCATTGTTTTTCTGTAAGCCTCAGAAAATGTAATAGAAATGTGAAGATTTTACAAATAGCAACGATTTTTAGCAGCATAGTAAAGTGAGGAGGGAAGAATAGAGCTATTATTACTTACTCTGCATTACAGATGAACAAACTGAAATAGAAAAGAGTAGAAGGAGGTACTCAAAGTTTCTTATTAACCCCAACCAACCAGAGGAGCCAACAGTCTTCAAGACTTTGGAGAATTCCTTTGTCTCATCTGAACTGGAAGTGCAACTATCCTTATGGAAATGCATAAAAAAGCTCTGTAGAGGAAGTGGCTGCATTAGTATGATTAAGGAAACCCTCTTCCTCCAGATTGGTTTCCCAGCCACAACACTGCAAATTCAAGAAACCACATTCAGTCTGAGAATTTAATAGCTATACATGTTTCTGGAGCTCTTTCAGTTAGCAAATACAACCATATCAAGCAACCGAGGAATGAGAGTTGCCATTCCAAGAAATGCTTCAGAAATAAATAGGAAAAAATGACAACTTAGAAGTCACTTGCTTTCCACAATTAACAGACCTGAACACCACATTTGGAAAAATGCAGCAAGTTCTCAAATAAGTCTAAAAGACTTCAACATATATAAGCTATGAAAACAGCCTGTTAGAGAAATTAGGCCAACTTCTCTAACTATTTATTATAGTCCTGTATATCTACATAAATACAATAGAAAGTTTAAAAAAATTGTCAAAAAATACTCCCAGAGTACAAGATGTTAATTTCACTCAGGGGATACAAAATACATATGCATGTTTGAAATATCTTTATTTTTCAGTGAAAGGATTTGTTTTTGCCAGTTCCTACTAACTGTTTGAAAGATGTGTTTTACATTCACACAGACACTAAATAAGCAGATTTCAGAATCACAGAAATGCAGGGGTTGAAAGGGACCTCAAGAGATCATCCTAAGTCATACACAACAAATTCTACAGTTGTTGGTTTTTTTTTCCTTGTGCTCTGAACTTCCAATGGAATATATTTACTAAATATATATTTTTTTAATTAAATACCAAGTTAAAACTGTTTCCACACTAACATCTGATAAAAAGAAGTCAAGTCTCCTGTAAATGTCACAAGTATTGCTTTAAATTACCCTTCAGCATCAAAGCATTTTGCCAGAACTTACTGCAATTAACACCTTTACTGATCACAGAAATAGAAGTGGAAAAACTTTAACAATCCCTTTTTTTCATTTTGTTAAGACTGACTATGTGTAAAGCTTAATTAATTAATGAAAAGTTGCTACCTTTTTCATCAGTCTTAACAACCAGGAGAACACAATAAGTGGGCCGATTTTCTGTCAGCATGCTGTTGTGTCAAGACCAGTTATCTCTACACTACTAATAACTGTTCTGCCTCCTTACTGCCGCTTCAACACTATGTTTCTGCTAAACATAAAGTAGGAATTTCTGGGTGTGGCAGCACAGGCAAACAAAGCCACTAATCTGGAGAACCATTTCCTTTTCACCAGGGGCTCTCTGAAGTCACTTTGTCATGATGTCCACCTGCTTCTAGAACCAAGGACTAACCTTCCCTGGTCACAGGGTCCCCTCTCAGCTGCAGAGCTCTGTGTCACTTCTTTGACATCACAGGTCTGGAAGGCTCCAAGAACACCCTCAGATTTCTTGCTCTTTGTACTTATGTTGGTCTGTCATACACGCAGCAACAACAAGTGTTTTTGGAGAAATAATCTGGCTCACATGGGCTTAGAATGTGAAAGATGGTTTAATAAAGCTAACTAGATTGCAGCTTGATGGTGTCTCTAATGTCTTTCACAACCAAAGCTCTGTTTTTTAAATGTTATTTCACACTGTAAATCCAAAAAGTAGAGGTAACTGTGAAAAGCAGGCTTAGAAACCTCTTATTTGGTGAAAAATCTAGCATCATCTAGCAAAGGGACAAAGAGATTGTTCCAAAAGGGCTTTTTTCAATCTCTTCTACCTAGACTCAGAAAATTCACAAGCTCTGATACACTTCAAAGGTCCAACCCTCACTGATAAATGCTCTCACACAACAAAATACACAAGCAATATGTAGATCCATGTATACACGTGTGGTATAGACAGGATCTTAAACTCATAGTGGTGCCTGGTTCCATAACATATGCCCTTCTTATAAAATGTCATTTGTATTGCCATGCCTACATCTGTCTGCACAGATGTCATCCCATGTAAAGAAGCATATGGGCTTAAGATGACATTGTCAGCAAACAGGAAGAGTTGTTGGCAAGAGGAACTGAACATAAAGTGTTCTGCAGGCTGCCTCTCTTAACCTATCTTTGGTTGGCTCATCTGCTCAGCTAAAACTGGTAGGTTACTTTCTGCGAGGGCAGAGTGCCAACCTAACAGATGGGCAGAAGTAAAGTCATGCCAAAGAACCAGAATGTGCATCTAATTTGATAATTAGGGGCTGAATTTCCCCTTAGAAATATTGCAATGGCAATGCACACCAAGTTTCCAAGCTTAAGGGCAAAAAAATATGCTTCAACCTATCCAGTTGCAGGTTAATTATGAAAATGGAAGGAACAAACAAACAGAAAAACCATGGAGGAGGGAGGAGACCAACCAAAGACTTCTATCATTCAGGATTAGCATTCTTCAAGGAGAGATGAAATAGAGAGAAGGGGATGAAAGTAACAGTAAGATTAAGCCTTTATCCTGAAATAGCTCTCCACAAGGGACACCTGCAAATCTTGGCCAAAACTGTTCTGTGGCCTTGCTGAAAATAATTTATGCTGAACAGAGATAAAAGTAGGAACTGATGGCTACTTTACAAAGCATTAAACACAGCTTTCCTGTCCACAAGGAACAGCCAAGCTGATAGCAAGTAAAAGGAAAGGACAAAGAGTGTTTATGGCTCAGTGGAAATCTAATATAATAACGTACACAAGTGCATGAAACTGTTGAGAATTATCATCTTGGTTTTGATATACAATAACACGTACTCGTGGCTGCTAAAACAGTAAAGGAGAGAAAGTTGAGGATCCAACTGAAAATCTATTTCTAACATTTTACAAGCATTCACGCAATAATGCAGTAGTCCCACAAATACTCTAAAAAGCTCTGTTAAAGCAGGCTCTTCTCTTGGACTGTTTTTCTCAAGCGTCTTCCCCTTTCCTTGCCTTTCTAAAGTCATTTTCTCCTGCAGGATAAATGCCAGGAGACATGCAAGCCACAGTTTGGGGAAAAAAAATTACTCTAATTCATTCTCTTCTTTCCACTCCTAAAGTGATGCTCCACAGATTTACAGCTTCTAAAACAAGAGTATTGAGAGTAATAACTACAACAGCACCAGTTAAGTGGGATTTGCAGACTTATATTTTGGATAAATAAGAATTTTAATCCTGCCTTTTTATCATACAAAGCTGTGTTGAAGTATTCCAAGAAGTTAAGTGTTTGCTTACTCTCTCATATTTCCTACTTCAGGAAGCTGAATCTCAGAGAGGCATTTACACTGTTGCCAGAATGGAAATTAGCTCTCCAGCTCTGATTCACATCTTTACAGCAGAGCTGAAGACAGCCACAGATCTAAAATAATATAAAAGTGATAGCTGGTAAGTGCCTAAAATTGCATGCTCTGCTTTACAGACCTCCATCGAGACATCTGTCTCTGAAGAAATTTGTCAATTAAAATCCCTTTGTTCAGCTGTCAAACTCTGGCAAGTTACTTCCCGGGTATAGCATGAGACTTAATTGGTCTTTTGTTTAATTATGATCAAGACAATGATGCTCAAATGAAGAACATAACGTAGGCAACTGAATGAAAGCAATCAATTAGGATGACCCTGAAGCTGGCTTTTAAGGGAAACGAAGAGGTCACTCAAACTGGCCATAGGCTAAAAATGCAAAACAGAAACCTGTTACTTCCTAAAATAATACATGGCCCTAAGAAGCAAATAAATTAAATTACAGTTCAGTGCAAAAGAGAATATCATCCAAATCCATAGCTGTTGAAAATGCAGAATTAAATTAGTGGATTAACATGAAAGGTTGTGACAAATTGGTGAAAACTCTATTTAACTCTGCTTCGGGTACCACATTCAGGAAGAGTTTATATGACATAATAAATGAATTCATTTCACATAGAAACAGAGAGATTGTGGAAAATTTTAAGCAGCAATTAGTTTCTTGATCCATCACATTTCAACTGGAATACCAAAAAATAAAAAATGAACAAAACAAATCTAAAGATTTGATCCCAGCTACCAAATCCAGAACTATAAGAACACAAGGGATGCTAATTCAAGTTCTATGACAGTAACACAAGAGCTGATGTGAAATCTACAAAGAAACATCAATTGCAGCAGCTGCACATGCAAACCAATCAAGTTTAATCAGAGGGGTAAGACCTAAAAACAAGTTTAAAGACCTTCATGTTCAAGTGCTGCTTCAATCTTCATGTACACTAACAGTTTCAAACTCACTGATGTTACAGGCAAACACACATCCTTATAGAAATGGCCTTATACACATACAGAGGTCCATTATAAATCAAGATCACTACATCTCTGAAGCTTTCTAGAAAAGAAGAAAGGGTATTTGGAACACATCTGGTGAATGGAACCAGAGTGTGACACAGCAGCAAGAGAATCCTTATATTAGCAATGCTTATAGACAGAAAATGAGACTTAACAAGACATGACAGGCAAAAGGCCGTGCAGGATACACAGCAATGGCCAAATGTTTGCCCATCATTTAAAGAACACAGGTATGTCCCAAAGGAGTACTACCTCACTGCTCATAAAATTCAACACAGCTTTTTGCTTTAAAGTCTCCTATCAAGATTTACTTTTCACTTTGAAAAGTAAATGTGTACATCTGAAATCCAGCACAGAAATTATTTTTAGCCTCAGATCTTCTATGCTTTATGAATGGTAAGGGAATACACTAACGTATATTTTGCAAGATTCAAAAGTGCTCAACCAACTTCATGTTTTGTTTTCTTTTCCCTCACCTGCAGAGAGATGCTAAAAAATGAAATAATGTACAAAAATTTTATATATATATTTATATTCTCACCTTTGAAAGTCAGGTCTGTTCCTTTCTTAGTAGCCAACAAAAGTCTATTCATTTTACTCACAAAAGCCAGAAAGACTACCTTGAGCCAAACATGACACCATGCATCTCAGACACTTATTTTTTTAGCCAAAGTTGATGGTTGAAGGATTATCAATCAAACAAAAGCATTTTGCCCATGAAACATCAAGAAAAATAGCATCATTGATGGTTAGAGCACATAAACACTGGCATTCACATAATTTCTATAGTCCAACCAGAGCTATCACCCAGGTGAGTTTACCTTTCTTCTTGAAAGACATCTAACAAACCAAAACCAACAAAAATAACCCACCCCATGATGCCACGTATTGAGGGCCAGCTCTCTTTTGATCTCTAGAAACTGAAATCACCAGTCTGGCACAGTGAAGGATGCTGCTCTTACAGCAGATACCCCACACTGAAAACTTCACTGAAAAGCAGTGGTTCACAGCCACAAATAAGAAGCTATACAGTTAAGCAAGCTGCTTAGTTTTTTGTACAAATTATTTAAGCGTACCAGCTCCAGTCAGAAGTTGCACTATTTTTCTTTGCCTGTATGTTTATTACAATAGCATATGCCATTAAACTAAATAAAATCTGAGAAAGTATCAGCTAGAAAGCTATTGCAGACAAAGTAAAGGAAGTAAAAAGGAAGTAGAAGAAAAAAAACATCGCAATAGGAAAAAAAAGAATAGATAATTTAAGTAAAACCTTTATTACAAAAATGATACTGGTACATTCAGAAAGAGATTGCAAAATTAATGGAAAAAACCCAGTGAGACGGGAAGCCATGTCGTTCATAACACAGGAAGCAAGCACGCTATTGAAGAGATGACAAAACCAGAGATTATTTGAGGTGTTTACTTATTCCCAGACCTAGCTAAAAAAGTTTGTTAAAGGAACTCCAGCTAAGCATATCAACCTTACTACTACAGCTTTTTGTTTAAGAAATCATAGTGATTCATTTTGTTAGCCAAGACCCTGTAGGTTCAATTACAACAGCACTTACCATCCAAAGTGTCAAGAATTACTGTCACTTTCATGTGCTCACATTGGAAACACAACTTCTTCGTACAAATCAATGTCCTCATCCTTCAAATTTCTGCTCACTCGAACACTGCAGTTTGGTCAGCAGAGCTGCAGGATGCGCTCAGAGACTTTGAGATGGAACGCTTGCTGGTTGGGCTTCCATGCCTCCAGCATGAGGTACCAAGTAGATTTACTAGTCTTGAATCACTGAGTTGTAATTCTCCCTCTCCTAGAACATAACATAAAGATGCAGTGTGCACTGCAATGCCAACATCTTCATATACAACGGCAATACTAAGCCCTTCATACATTAGAATTGGTCTGGATTACACTGGCTACTCTTGCACAAGACTCTTAGCCCCTTTTATCTAATTATGTCTCTCCACAGCTATCTTCAGATCGGAATTTAAACTAACCAAGCTTTAGTAACTATGCCTTATGGTCTTTCTCATGAGATGAAAAAAACACTGAGTTATCACCATGATCCTGACAGGACAAGGAAAGAACAGCGCTCAGTGCTACCAGACACAGCAATCAGCTGTCCTTTCTGTTTCTCATTTCCTCTGATCTTACAGTGAAGGTGAGGTTCCCACTGCTGGCAAGGTAATGCATCGATGTTTAAATAAACTTAGTACACAAACTGTATACATGAACTTGATGATGCCTTCTCTGCATGCTTCCACCAGCTTCTCAGAGCTATTTCTATAGCCAAGGAGAAAAGGAAGCACACAAATCACTGAACACAAGACACGAAAAGTTTCACACATAATCTGTAAAGATATACACAGACAAAAAATGCAATTTAATTTAACAATTTTGAGCCTTCTACATACAAAGTGACCATTTCATGGACATATCTTTAACACCTGAGAAACAGAAGCTGCAGAGAGGGAACTGAGAGAGTTTACATCCAAGACAAAGCAACACTATTCCAGTGTCAGATGCAACAACAGGTAAGGTGATAGCAGCACACAATGTAGTAAGACGGACTGACTTTTTTTTTTTTTTCAGTTGACAGAACTACAGTTTCTGAGTCACTGTGTCACACATTTTCCTGTATTTCTCTATTTTAGACTATGAGGGTAAGAGATACATTGTTTAAAAAAAGAAAACAAAGCCCAAACATACAAATTCTCCTCAGTCTCTTTTCCCTAAGAGGCAGAAGATTCAACACCTGACATCAACACTGTTATTCAAAACAGACTCTTCACTGTTTGTTGCCTTGCGTAACATTGTCACATTATTATACTGGTCAAATTCTTTTAGCTTTGAGCCGTGCACATGGAAATAACCATGCATGCCAGAGAAATAACTTACCAAGACACCAATGGAGGAATCTCTACACTCAAGTCATCACACAAATAGCCCCTGTCTGTTCTGGTTCTCCACAAGAGGAATTCAGCACCTTGCTCAATGCATGCTGCTTTTAGACCTGCTTTCCCCATACACAACAGATGAAATCATAACACAGGTGTCAATGTAGCCTGGGCATCACACCACAGCGGTTATAGCTGGGGCAGGAATGTCAGTGTGGAAGTAGACATATGGTCTGTCAAATGTCTCGGTATAAAGGAAATGAAGTGGATACCAAAGTACTGGTACAGAAGTACAAAGTATTGCAAAGCAGATAATTTATATTGATCATAAAAGTCACAAAACACTGTATTGCCGACATTGCTTACTTAAAAGATCTCTAGACTCTTTTACACTGCTATCTTATGAGATTCTCTGTTAAATAATGCATATTAAGTACATGAGCACAAAGAAAAAACAAAGTCCTGTTAACCCAACTCATCTTTGCCCTTAGGACTGAAAAAAAAAAATGAAAATAAAAATAAAAGCCAATAATTAGTGGAACTAATATCAAGTGCTTTTTATTTCAAATATGTGAATGTACATAGATATATTTAAAATACATATACATGGAGAAAGGGACCTAACTGATCACATAACCAGAGCCTTGTCCAGTTCCCTGACAGATGTTCAAACCCTTGACTGAATGCTCTAGAGGACTATCTAGGATTATTTTAACTTCATCCCCACAGCAAAGCTGCAATCCTTGAGACACTGGTACAATACATCACAGAGCTCATTATCAGAAAGATTTTCCTGGTTAACAGTTTGGATTCTGTCTTAATCTTAAATAATCTTCATATTTTCAAAGGGTCTTTGAAACACTGAAGTTTTAAACATTATTTTATTTCCCATTTTTTAACTTTTCTAAAAGGTATTTAACGAAATTAACACCCACTCCATTCTCAAACCATGACCACAGTGCTCTAAGGCTGTGGTGGGCAAGACAGCTATCTACAGTGCCATTTTTCCATTCCAAGAAAAAATACCTGAATAATTGAGAATTTCCTTCACTGTCATATCCTCCATCACTCTGTTTGACGTACAACATGGAGGGACTAAGAAGTGTGTATACATACAAGATGTATATACCTCTATCCCTGCAGTCATTCAAGGCCAGGCTACATGGCACCTTGGTTAACCTGGTCTAGTGAGAGGTACTGCTGCCCATGGCAGGGGGTTGGAACTACATGGGCTTTAAGGTCCCTCCCAATCCAGACCGTTCTGAGATTCTATGAACAAAAATACAAGAACAGAGTAAGCAAAATTAAGAGGTATTCAATAGCGGACAATGTTTTCTGAAGTCAGCTTTATTAGCATGGAAGTTACTGTATTATGTGAGCTCGGGTAAGCTTGCAGCCTTGCACTTATGAATATCTCTTCATATTACTCTGGACGGGGTGGAAAGGAAGTGCAGAATTTCACAGCGGCATGCAGAGAGTTAGTGGTACTTGTCAGGTAGGCTAAACACACACAGCTAATACGAAAGTTAAGCTACATGATAACAAACAGGTATTGGAGCACAAGCTAAAAATACAAAAGTAGGAAAGAAATCTTATATAATATCAACAAAGGTTAACCATGCTGACTAATACAGCAAAATGTGTAAACTGTCTGCAATGTCTACCCACTCCTTTCCAGACGTTCTGACAGATCAGTCTGCACATGGGTAGCAATCTTTGTATTTAAATCAGGTAACAGGAATGCTGAAAGAATGTATCAATATATCTGGAAAAAAACCAACACGGGCATCAGAAGAAACACCTTGGCCATCATTAAGCAAGGTTTAATGTTTTCTGAAATCACATCCTACTGAGATTAACCCTTTCAGTAGTGAAGAGATGCACATAAAAGTATATTACAAAAACAAAGATCTCTATGAGTTAACAGTTTTAGGCTAATACACCAGCAGCAAAGACCAAGGAGTAACTTTCCTGCTCCAGGCTATGACATTCTCCTTCAAGATGTCTCCGGGGAAGTTCTCATCACTTCACAAGGGCAGATGCTGAGGTGGGATCAGTAATTCCCTTCTGAACAGAACAGTCTCTTAATTACCTAGCTCTAAGTTTGAAAGAAATGTGTATTCCTAAATCTGAATATTTAAATGCACAGGTTTATGAAAATCTACCAATTAAATACAGAAATGAAAAAAAAAAAAACCAAAAAAAAAACAAAAAAAAAAAAACCAAACAAAAAAAAAAACGAAATAAATCAACTNACATAAGAAATGAATCAACTACAGAGGAGTACAGCCTATGACCAAAGAAACGAACATTCTAAGACACATACTAGTTCCCCCAACACACCCTCTGCCTATTGAAGCAAATCATTCCTTCTCCTCTTCACTAGATAGATTCAACAACACAGGAGGAAATTTAAAAAATATTAATTAGTAAATGAGAATCTAATTCTGCATGCACAGTTCTGTATTTAAACACTTTCCTTTGCATAGCATTTAGGATGAAACAATAAAACACATCCCAAAATCAAAATCCTTTAGAGATGTAACAAACAAAGTTAGTTTTCAGGTTCAAATGGTAACTTCTATCTTCTACTCATCAGAAAGAAAGTTAATTTAAAACAAAAATCGAAGTGAAATCAGTAACAATAGACATACTTAATTTGTGGTTGGTAAACGTTAATCTGCCTTAATAATGCTGCCCTGCAATATTTTAATTCTGTTTTATAAACAAGATTTCAAACTATGCACAAATGCATTTTAGGGCATAAAGCTACCAAGGGAAACATGGGCATGTGGAAGAAAACTTGCAAGAAAACCCTGTCATTGCTTTTCACTGTTTCCAGAAAGAATACACAAAAGCAGGAAGCAGCAGCAGGTAACTATCAATACTATGATTTAACCTCCTCTGCTATCACAGATTCCCACAACACAGCCTTGGCAAATGTGCATGGAATCAAAGGACCTATACTCAAATACGTCTGTACGAGCCATTTTATTCACAAGCAGAAACTTGTGCCCTGTCCAGTCTCCATTCTGAGCTCTGGAGCAATTCTAACATTTCTGTCTACCAGCAAAGTGCTGCGTTAGCCTTCCTCTTAAGTCAGCTGCCAACTTCTTTCCCAGTAAGCTAACCAAAGAATTTTTGTAAGCAGACTGAATCTTCAAAACACTATTAGGAAAGGAAACAGAAACCTGTCCTATCCAGTAGCTCCAAGTCCCTTAAAATATGTCAGGTTGGAAAGGGGAAAATAAATAAAGAATAGTTCTGATATTTCAGATGCCTCTTTTCCAGGACTTCTGAAATAAACTCCCATCACCCACAAAGCTCATAAAGATTCCTCTTCCTGTGGCAGCACCGTTCACACTGAGCATTCAGAAAGCTCTTAAGAGGGGAGATAGATTTTCTCAGAAATCTGTATTAACTATATTTGAGGTAGAAGTTCAAAGGTACCCCTTGAAGGTATCAGAAAACATACTTGATTTCAACACGTGACAGATTAGGCCACTGGATATTTAATTTTTCCTTCTTCTCTCCCTCCATCTTGGAGAACAACAGGCCCAAAGTTTTGAGTAGAAATTCCTTTACGCATTACCTTTAAAGGACCTGAGATAAGCACTGCATATCACACACGCAAGAACTGCAGGATTTCTCCTACCAGCAGGATACAGTTTTGGATTGAAAGAATAAATGAAAGGGGTCTCAATGAAAACATCATGTAGTGGTAGCTGTCAAATGTGGGATCTGGCTCCTATGAGTTGAATCTGTGATTGGCAAAGCCCCCTGATTTTGCCCAGGCTTGTCCAAAAGCCTAGCTTAATTATCATCATCAATAAAAAGCTAAAGGCATTTTATCTACAAGGTAGTGAATGCCTCCTCTCAAAAGAGGGAGTTCCACGATAAGAGCTAATCTAAAAAACCCAAGGAATGCAAACTATTTTCTCAGTTGTAAAAACATGAAAGAATTGCACAAACACAAGTTAAAGCAACTGCTGGTAACCTCACGCTTCTCCTACACAGCCAGCTTAGCCAAGGCTAGTGCTCTGACTCAAGGAAGTCCCAAAGAAAGGCGTCACTTTGATGTACTTGCACAAACGCGTGCATTTCCATTCACTTCATTTTCTGAGCTCAGAAAAGCAGCGCAATGCCATCTTCAAAGTACCTTTGGCCCTTTCAGCAAGGAAGTCAGAAAATCAATTCGTAATAAACAAACCTTCTGTGAAGCCTGAGCATATATAAAAACAGCAACATTTCCATTCCATCTCCATTAACATTAACTAGACCCACTGCAGTGGGTTACAGAAACTGTTATGGCAGGCCAGATCACCATCCACTGCCATGCTTCTAACAGCAGCTTACCCTACATCCCCTCAAGAAAGCATAACAAGCATCACAGCAGACACTTGTAGCATGATCTGTCCTAAGGGAAATTTCTTAATCCCTGTCAGATACTGCATGATTTATGCCCTAGAGCACTATGGTTAGCCTCCCTTCAGCTAATAGCTGGAACTGTTCCTTCCATCCCTATGAGCAGGTCAGTTCCCTTTTTGATCCTACCAGGCTGCTGATTTGTATAATCTCCTTTGACAAGAAGTATTACCATCATTTGCATTAAAAATAAATTTAAAAAAATAGTAATTTAGCAGTATTATATACATTGCCTTACAAATTACTCCCTACGTCTATACAGTGTACTGCACCAAAGGATACTTAGCACTTACTAATTCACAATTGTTACTTTGCACATGTATTAGCCTGCCTCCTCTTTTTGATCCCCCTGACACAAAACTACACTAATACTTCAAGTTCACCATATGAGTATTTTCCAGTCTCTTCGATAGGAGATCACAAGTTTAGTATTCCAGGTCAGTTTGAGCATGTTTAATAATCTCCTTTATGTTATTACCATAGCATTTCACAACAACCGCAGCTGTTTTCTTCTGCCTGATGCTAAGCATTAAGAAGGTGCACAGGTTCAAATGAAACACTGCTGAAGTCTTCCTCCCCACCTTAATATAGTTAATTTACAATCCAGTAACACGAACAAGTAATGTGATTATTCCTTCCAACATGCGCATTCTTGAATTTATCAACGTGATCTGCTATGCTTCCCCTTTACCCAGCTTTCTTGGATTCCCTTTACAATTTCTCAGTCTTCTTCAACCTTGCCCAATCCAAATACTTTTACATCATTAGCAAGTTTTGGCACAGCATCATTCACCTCGTTTATTAGATCACCAACATACACATTCACCACCCTCTTTTCAGAGCTGTTTCTACATCACCTGGCAATTTAAGGTTTACAGACAAAAAAAAAAAAAAAAGAAAAGAAAAAATTGTTCTTAGTCATAAAGGGCATCATTTCAGCAAGGTACCAGTGAAATAAACAGGAAAGGTGCATTCTTAAAGAACTTGGAAGTGGGGTTGCAGTTTCCAAAAGCCTGGCACTGAATAAAGGTCAGTCTCTAAATTCTTCTGATTAACAACACCTCATGCTACAAAACATCGCAGTAGCACAGCGTTCTCCTGAGGATATCACCAAACCAACACTTCACATACCTGACGCCCTCAAGAAAAATCCTGTTTAGAAACTCTCCTTAGCATTAGTTAAATTTATGCTTAATGAGTGATAAATTTGTAATCTCAAGTTTTTCAGAAGTTGTTCATCTATAGTTGATTATAACATATACAACTGCTTACTAAGACAACAATGACAGTGGAAAATGTATTTTAAAACAAGTACGCATGTTCCTTCTACATAAACACTTCATGCTGCATCAGTATTGTGCCCTTAATTCCAGGTGACACTTTAAGCACTGATAAAGCTGCTGACCTTGGGAAATACTTTGCAGAGCAATCTTGAAACTTTTTTTTTTTTTACCCTTCTCTGTATCTAATGCAAAAAATATCAATCAGTATTGCTCAGAAGATAAGCCATTGCATTTGTATAGTTGTGGCGCCTTCATTTGACCACCATATCCACCAACTCCCTAAGATGAGTCCAAACTTCACCGTAGTATGCACTGACAGTTGAAGATGAGGAAATTAAAATATCTCCACTCCTTCGATTCTTCGCATAAAATCATCCTTGAATTCATAAAGTTTGCTTATGTTCCACTGTATGTCAACAAACAAAAAATAAGAGTTAGTGAAAATCTTTCTCATCAGCTCAAAAGGAAAGTAACTCAGCCATGATAATGTGCACAGACTAAAAGTAAAGGCTTAGTATTAACCCATCAGAATCAACTCATACTATTTCATGAAAGAGATGAAGACCAACCAAGAAAACTCCCATAACCTTATCAAGACATAATGCCAACCTGCTGACACTTTAACACACAACTCAATCTTTTCATGCTCTGAAGTCCTCCTCACTCCCTTGTGCTGCCCAAGGAACAGAGTGATGGGGAACAGCTCCTGCATCAAGGCCCATTCCTACATTTGTAGGTAACCTTATAAGCTCAGAGACCTGCAGTGCACTGAGAACATGCTACAACCTGCACACCAGCAGCAGTAACATCAGGAACACAGAACCAAACACAGCCTTACTGAGTGTGAGGAGTATCACAGTGAACACTAACCCCTTTGGCTACAGTGGTACCAAACAGACATAGAACAAAGAAACAGCAGAGTTACCAGAAGTACCTAAGCAAATATATATTTTTTAAATATAAAATACTTTCCTCAAGACTGAAGAAGCCACTGGGAGCCAAGGCGATTTGACAAGTGCACAGAAATGGATCTAGTTCACAGGAAGCCAATCCACTCTTACATTGTGCTGCCTGGCTGACAGGCTGGATGGCCAGGATGAGCAGTCAAGGAAATCAACATGGATTGTTAATTAACTCTGCTCCAAAACTACTTTTTCCTGCCGTCACTGAAATATTTATCAGACCTGCTTAAAACCGTTCACTGATGTAGAGAAGCTCAGAGAGCAGCCCTGCAGCCCCAGCCTACACCGCTGGCACGCTCAGGGCCAGCACTCCACCGCCATGCCCTCAAGCCCGATGCAAACAGGTGCTACTGAAGAAGGGATGGCCACAGGCCTGGAAAGCACCTTCCTGCTCATGAGGCCATGCAGGCAGCGCTCCCAATGCTCCTGCTGCCACCCATTGGATACGCACAAGTGCCCCCTGCCTGCCAGCAGCTCTGTCACAGCCCCGCACAAAAAGTTCAGGAGCGCTGTCAGCAACGGAGCAGGGCCTACAGCTTGTCTGCACTGCTCTGACACCAACACGCCGTATGCAATGTATCAAGGACAGCTGGATGCCAGCGACCGACCTCCTGAAAGGCGAGGGCTGTGCTGAACACCACAGCCCGACAAGTGGTCCCCAAAGTGCCCTCCCCGCGATGGAGAGGCTGCAGGTGGCACTTGGGGGTGGGAGAAGCCATTTTACAGGCAGATCTCCCCAGCTCCGAGAAACTTCACCGTGTAACAGCGTTTCTGGAATAGCTGGAGCCAACAGTAGTTATGCACACGGAGCTCGAAGGAAAAGAAAGAAGCGGCTTCTCGCAGAACTATTTCTTTCGGCTATGGTTTCAGGCGACGCGCCAGAAATCCCAGAAAACTTTCTGGGCAGCGGCACGTTGAATCAGAGCCTCTACCGACTTCTGTTCGCTTCCAGCTCGGTAAAGTTACAAACGGCCGAGGAGATGCTCACGATAGAAGCACGCGGTAACGCGATGCAAATCGCGGATAGAGCCCTCTCGATAGGAGAACGCCAGCACACGGTCCGTCCACACGCCGCACGTACATTATGTAAGCCCGTCCCAAACACGCTCCGTAAAGCGAGCCCGGAGCCCTCCCGGGCACCGCCGCCGCGTCGCTGCCCCCAGCCCGGGCACACCTCGGTGCCACAGCAACAAAGGCGGAGGTACCCGAGCGAGAGGATCCGCGAGTACCCACCGGCTCCGCGCGTCCCTCAGATCGCACCCCGCGGCCGGCCGGGCTGTGCGAGCCCGCTCATAGCAGCTGGCCGAGCGTCGCTCCCGGCTCGAGCTGAGCTATTTTCGTCGGAGCGACGAACCCCGCGGCAGCGCTGCCCGCAGCACGGACGGCTTAGAAAGGACCCAAGCGCGACCAACTCGGCGGCGGCTCCTTACCTGCTGGGCGGCGGCTCCGGCTCCGTGCGCTCCCGCGGGAGGCGGCTCTCCCGGCCCGGAAGGCGGCCGCCTTCCTCCCTTGGGNCAGCCCGCTGCCAATGGGGGCGGCCGCCCGCAGCAGCCCTCGTAAGGAGGGTTAGCAGCGCTGCCAAGTTTGAGGCAGAGCCGCTTCTCCCGCCCGCCCCTTTTGCCCGCCTCCCGCCGCGCGTGGCCAACTGGGGGCGGCCCGGCCGCGGCCTCCGCGCACGTGTCCCGGCCCGCGGCGGCGGGGCCCCGGTGGGGGCGAGGCCGGGGCCGGGATGAGGGCCCGGCACTGCGCGAAGTGGGGCTGGAAGAGGCTGGGCAGGAGCGAGCCAGGAAGCTCTTGTGCTCCCCTCTGCTTTCCACGCGTAGCTCCCTATTAATCTCTCGTGGTCTGGCTTTAATATAATGTCATCTCTTTTGCTGCCCCCATCCCCTCACGCACATGTTCAGTGCTTTTTCCATTGTAGCTCTTTTCAGACTCTCTCGCACTCACTGCGTGACTTTCAGCTCCCAAAGGGAGGTTGGTCCTCACCCAACAGTACTTTGGGAGAAGCAGCAGCAGAGCCGTTCCGCTCTGTTGGGACCGTATGTTGCTGGAGAGCGAGCAGGGTAAAGCATAAAGTTGCTTTGAAACTGCATGAAGCATCCAGTACACCTGGTGCTCGGCAGATGTGGGAAAGCCCTTCCCACGTCTGCTGTGAGGAAAGGGGCAGAGCAGAGCACAGCAGGCTGTAGGAAGCGAAGAGCACCATCACTGCCTTGGATGGACCACAACAGGCCAGTACACTTAAGACTGCTGTATTAGAAATGACATGTAGTTTCCCTTGCTTGTCGTAGCTGATGGTCAATTTGCAATTCCTTTAGCATTATATTACATTTATTTAAAGTCATCCACGTTCCAAAAAGCATGTCCAAATACTAGTGGGACACCCCTGTAAAAGCCAAATGGAGGTATCCCTCTAAAACTGTGACAACAGGACTTAGTCTTTTGCAAACTGAAAAACTATGAAAAGTAGTACTAACTGAGGATTAAAACTATTTTTGAGTTGCTGAGTACTTTTGCTACTTGTACACTTTACTGAAAGAATACGTGAGCAAATTCAGTGGAGTTGGTATTAATTGGATTAATAATGATAAGAGGATCAAGAGCTGAGAGAGGGAGAAATAGCACAGATTCTTGATTCTGATAGGTAAGTAATTGTGTTTAAATACTGTATATTGAATCACAGACCTATGCCTTACCTCTGGCATAATATTAGTATAATTACATTTTGCAAGGAAAGTCTTTTTCATCTAAGACTTTCAAGTGTTTTATAAGTGCCACACCTTAATGAAGTAAGTAATTATCCCCATTTTACATAGATCTACACTGAGACATTAAGAAGTGACACCATTTAAGATTGTTGCTTGAATTAGATTAGACCGCGTATAGATACAGAGCTTTCAGTAGCAATCTGGTAACACCATCAGGTGTCAGATAAGATACAACTCAGAGCTGCTGTGCTCTGAAGTTACACAGTTCAACTTTATGTCAGTAAACAGCTTCCCCCTACCAAGTGGAGAGTTAGATGAGAGAATGGCGTGCATCAGAGTTCACACTGAACTTGTGAGGATCCCTTTTGTGTTCTCTGCACGGTGAGAGTGGTGCAAAGTCTTTGTTATTGAGATGGCAAGGACTGACTGTTGCAGCTATACTTCAACGTGAGCTTGTGGTTTAGCAGCTGACCACTTTTGCTTTCACAAGTGTGCATTTGAAGAAAGCGTATTCAGCAGCCTTAATTGCAAATAAAGTTGCAAGAAATATAAGCATGCTTACAAATTCTGGAGGGGAGGTTTTATGTATTGCCTACCTGCAGCATGGTTTCCTACAAGAAATAAAAACAGACAATGAATGTAGTTGGACTGTTTGTCAGCAAGAGCTTTTACTGAACAAAGTCTGCAAAGTGAAACATGTTGCAAAGTTATCCAACCAAGAGTAGATTCTGAAACTGGGAATGGTGAGGACCACTGTTTTGTTTTTTTTTTTAAATGAGCTTACTTAACACAATGATTGATGTCTGTACTATGCTCTCAGAGACAGTAGCAGGAGATGCTTTAGAAGTACAAAGACTCACTGAGATTGTAGCCAGCTACTGCAGGGAGTCTTCCATAAGGAAATTTGTTTTGTTAGTGTTACTACCCCTTTCTAAGACTGTTGAAACGTTGAATCTTTATGTACATCTTTGTTACTCAAAGAGCTGCTGGGAGTACACGACTCTGAAGTTAAAACAGAATTCTTACTGCTTAGTGGGGAGTGATTTCATAAAATACTGAAACAGAATTAAGTGTTCAAAAGTTTCATGTTAAAAATGACAAATCATTTATTTGGTTCCAAACCTCTATGCTGGTTCAAAGTTGTCTGGAAAAATCAATGTGTTAATCTTGTATCAGTCATATATAGGCTGGGCTACATATTATCTTTCAGTGCCACTTGGGAACCATGTTACAGCATTTTATTTCACTTTTTTTTTTTTTTTGCTGAAAAGATGACTGTTCTAAATAATATGTGGAGATTTTATTGACTTAGTATAATAAAGTATGGAATTTACCTTCCAAATATTATCTCTGCTCTGGTGTATCAGGTATATCTGGTATATCTTTACTATCAGTTTCTTCTGCAGCTTCATCAGGGTTATTATACTAAGATGTTCCATGGAACAGTAGAGTAGATGGGAAAAACTACTGACATAGGACTGTCCCATAGCTATTGGTCTTCTGTGTGATCTAAGGCATGTAACAGCAGATCCCTGTACCTTAATGCCAATATTCAGAGAAGAAAACTAACGATAGTGATCTCAAGAAGGTGCATTTTCATTTGCAGATGAAAGCAGTGTATATGACACATTATTTAAAAGAAAAAAAAAGTCCAAATAGTGAATGTGATTGGCTTGAATGTTGTCTCAAAACCCCTGTGATATGTTTTAGCCCAACACCGTTCAGCTTAACCAAACATTTGACTATCAGCAGTGGAAAACTGATTTTATCTGGGTCAGAATTCAGTAAATGTTTATGTCAGTGTTATCTGAAGAGTCATGTACAATTCATTTTTAAGTATCTTAGTACCTTGAGAGCAAGACCTGTATTAAACATATTTTGAATGTGTTTAAACCGAGGCTAAAGCAATTCCCAAGTCTTGTTATAACATGGAAAAATCTCAGTCCTTGTTGGTTGGTGAAACCATGTCATAACCTGTTTTGTATAAAAATGTTTTTAAGCTGTGCTTAAGCAACAGCTGGTGGTTTCTCCTGTGAACGGTAGATGATGTTTAATTAGCCTTGCTGTCATCTACATTACAATCAAAGAATGCAGTTGCAACACATTCCTGATTTGTATTGTAAATGTGACCCTAACTGTGTTCCTAAAATCTCTGTCATGTGCTACAGCTGGGTACACTGACCTGATTGTAATGTAAGCAGAAACTTAGTGCACTAATATAAATTCCTTTTCCTAAAATCATTTGTTCTTGTTAAATTGATACTTCCAATCTTTGAAGCTTACCACAAGCAAAAAAAAGTTTACTTCTCTAATATTCTATGCTCTCATTAACTATTCCAATTAATGGTGCTTCTCGAAGTCATCTCTTAGAAAAGGAATTCGCATTACACAATCTTGGAAAACAAACCTGTTGCTACCAAGCATGAGCTAACATGTTAGAGTACTCTACAGCTTATCACAGGCAAGCCAGCACCCAGTTTTGTAGACCAGAAAAAGCCTTGGTTGATTATCTGCACAAATAAACTATGCTTGTTGAATATTCTAGTTTGCTTATAGTCTGCCTGAGGACTTACTGAATAACTGTGCCTCTTTTAACTCTGCACTAAGAGTTGTGAAACAAAAAACACTCTAGCATTTGTAAGTAAAATAATGAACTCTTGATTTCATGGTTATAAGCGCTGCCAATGGAATCAACATGGGTGATACGCCTCCCTATGCATCTGTAACTGCGGTCCATACTAAAACAGTGTAATGTTTAGTACAGAACAAGTAACATTTTTCCATTTTAGGAAATGCATTAACAGTTTGGTTACTTTTGAATGTAAAATGGGATCTTCAGTTTTCTGAGACACAGCAGTCTCCTGGGGGAGGTGTTGGGGGTGGGGAGGGGGGACACGACCAAAAGAAAATCACTATCTTATAACAGAAGTTAAATTAACTAATCTAGGATTATGATGATAAACTTAAATGCATAAATTTCCACCTTGTTATGTAACACTCTCAATGTGTATTAGCTCCTGGCTGAATGGCAGCATATTAAGTCTATATTGACGGTATAAATAAAAGCAACTTGACAATTGAAAATTATCAGCTTATAGCTTTAGATCCCAGTTCTTCAATGCAGCTTAGCACAAGCATAGCTTGTGCTTCAGTTTTTCCATAAATCCATGGGATTTAGCAGCATGCCTAGAAATCAGCATATGCAACTGATTTGTAGATATTTTAGCTGCTGTTAACTTCTGATAATCATAGTCTTTATTTATGAGTATCAGATTTAGATGTTGGATTGTAAGCACTCAGGTTTGAAAAGTGCTTAAAAGCCACTCCAAGATAAAAACAGTTTCTAGAGAAAGCAGAGTTTGTCATAATCTGTAATCTGTGCTGGGGAATGTCACAAACTTGTGTAACTTGAATTGAGCCGTTGATGCTTAGGCACAAGACCATGCTTGTACATGAGAGTTCAGTAAAACTTCTCATGTTAAAACTTTCTAAAATCAACCTTGAAGGGCATTACAAAAGACTGATGTTTTAGCTGTACATACCTCACCTTTTTGAAATCCCTACATTGGTTCTAATGAAATCCTGATTCTCATTTTGCTTCAGTATGAGTCAAAATTTGCTCAGAACAAGTTCCCTGTTAGCGTTTTCTGAACGTTGAGAGTGCATAAATATTATTTCTTATGTTACCATTTCATGCACATTAGAAGGTTTTAAAACACACACACAAACATTTTCCCATGTAGGGCAAATAACCCAAAAGAATAGTACCCACAGAAAATAATAGAGGTTGATAGTACATTTTATACGACTTATCCAGTTATCATACAGCCAACCAGTAAACAAAGAAAGGCTCACCTGTCACTGATAGTCAAGGCTCACCCAGAACTCCACAGGGGAGAGATCTCCAACAAGAGATCCTTCCCCAGTGGTGGTCAGCCCTTAAATGGGGTCTGGGAGAGGTGGAGTCAGACTCCCCCCCTTCCGGTCACACGGGTACATTACCTTCACCTGTGCTCCTGCAGCTGACTCTGTGCTCCCCTCAGGTGATCAATCAGTGGTTCAGGCCATGATTCAACAGTTCCCATACTCTCTAGAAAGTATTAATACAAAAATGGTATAAGAAATATCAGTGCAACTATTGGAATTGGAGGAAGTAAGGAGATCAAATGATAACCGAAGTCATTAAAATATGGAATGCAGTCATCTTCTCCTTGCATGTTTATTTATTCTATTGAGTCATTTCAGTTCATGGTTCATAAACTGTGGCTGTTTGGGATGGGCTTTCCACTGCAATTAGTTGAATGAGTTTTCAGTTACCCTAGAATTTGCCTGTAAATATGGCAGAAGTAACATTGAGATGGTTAAGATGCATGTTGTATGGGAACTGTTGAATCACGGCCTCAATCACTGATTGGTCACCTGAGGCGAGCAACGAGTCAGCAGGGGGCACAGGTGAAGGTGGTATACCTGTGTGATTGGAAGGGATGGAGCCTGGCTCCACCTCTCCCAAACCCCATTTAAGGGCTGACCCCCACCAGGGAAGGATCTCTTCTTGGAGATCTCTCCCATATGGAGTCAATGGTGAGCCTCTATCGTTGTAAAGGTGGGCTACTCTCTTTTGTTATTTGTCTGTATACCATCTATATAGGCCTACTAAAATATACCATCTTCTGTACTATTTTCATTGAATACCATTTTTGGGGGTTATTTACCCTACATCATGAAAGTCAAGGAAGATTAGGCCATAAAGGAAGTAGGTTCTTGTCTTTAAAAATGCCTACTGAAACCTGATTACTCCTCATCTGTGTGATATTGCACCATCTGATAGCACAATGAATTTATTTTTAGTATAAATACCTGTAGTGTGAAATATATGCTTGGTATTGCCATTATAGCTGGCAGCAGAACTATAAGAAGAGGGAATTCACCATCAAGAAAAAGAATTCCAATTTTGTTTACAGCTCAGAAGATGATAATTAGAAGGCCTAGACAATATAGACTTGATGTGTCATATCATAATGTAATTGCTGTAATTATTTAACATTTTCTTTACGTATGTGTGCATTAGTTCTCTAAGTGTTATGCTAATGGCTTCTTTTACAGTCTCTTGCACAGAATGGTTTCATAACAGGAAGAAGAGAGGCATAAAAATATTCTCACTACTGTAACTGTATTGCTGTAGCTGTACATCTCAGCTCTTCAGGCCAAGACAGTATCTGCACACTTTAATAAGAAACAATTTTGGTTGTATTCTTCCATTCCTCTGCTCTTCCAATATACTAGCAAGTGTTAAATGACAAACAACCCTCCTTATTTTTAATTCTTTATATTGCTAAACAACTTTACTATTGTTTGCATTAATTAATTTTTCCATATAACAGCTCAGCAGCTTTAAATTCAGTGGTTAACACTTCTGGAGAAGCTTGTAGACTATTAAAAAAAATCACAATAATACTACACTGCATGTGAAGTTCAGAGAATATTTCTCTCTGCTGAAAATTATTCAGAGTAATTGTGCTTAGCGTGAAAGATAAATTAAATCAGAAACTATAAAATGGCTTTGTCTCTGCAAAACACATAATTTCTAAAGTATACAAATGCATTTACTATGGAAAAATTCTATCATTTATGATAAACAAGTGTTGAGCATTAGAACATGGGAAGACAGTGTCTTAATGCATAATATTTTGACTGATTAGTTAGTGTCACTACTGACTTAGATTAAGTCCTGCCTGCTCAAGCCTGAATATTCCTAATATTTGTTGAGTTTACCTGGTCCCCTGCAGTCCAACAGTTTGGAAACCCAAACTGTATACAAGGCTGATGCTACCACAAAATCTTTGGCTAGTATTGCACTCTTCACAAATTAAAACATCTCTCCTAGCAGTTGAGCTGAGCACCAAAGCTAGCGTAAGGGAGCAGGTGGCAGTGTGCAAGTGGGGAACAGGAGGGACTGCAGGAATGTGGCAATGTTACCTTGAGGTGTTTTAAACTTCCACAGAGCCACACCTGTGGGTTCCTGTCCAGCACCTGCATGTGATTCACTGTGTCGCCTCAGACAGCTTTTCAGTGCTAGGAAACCTACCCTGTGCTCAGTAGGCCATACTAGGTGATGTGATCACCAAACAATAGGGCAGCTATAGGTGTTTTATCCACTAATGTGCCCATCCTGTTGACCCTAGCACTGGTGTCAATATGAGCACTTCAGTAATGGTTTCTCTGAGCAGGTAAGTACTGTAGTCCTCACAACAGGAATGCACTGTATTCTCTATTAACAAAGTTGTGGATTATAATTTATATGCTGTTGTCAATTATTTTCTTAATTAACTTGTTAAAAAAGAAATAAAAAGTGAAGGTCAGTTCAACCTTTTTTAAGAGTATAAGACTAGATACTAGATACATCGTAATGGTGCCTTTATATTCATTGTGATAAGGGTTTTGTAGAGAAACATGATCAAATGAAGAAGGGCAATGTAAAACTAAAGGTTTATGAGCAATCAAGCACTGTATTTTACATCAGTAGCTCACAGGGCTGTATTAGTGCAGATTTAACTTTGTAACTTCAGTGCTAACACCTAAACTGCTTAACATCTCAGTTACCTACTCACACTGGCAAAGATAGAGAATTTCATTTTCCAGAGGCAAGTGGCATCATCTCTTAGCACAGGGTGGGGCTTGGGTGAGACTAAAGGGAGCGATACGGCTTTCTTCTCTTTCCCCTTCAGCCTGGCAGAGCTTTTTCCTCCCCATTGCCTGATAGAGCTGGAAAGCTACAGACATGTCAGATGCTAAGGGCCTGGCCCATTTCTCTAACTGGGTGGAGGAGAATGTTTCAGCTCTTCAGGTGCTCTTTGATGTGTGTGTATATGCATAAACACACATACATATATATTATATATACACATGAAATAGGATTTGCCTGACAGATTCCACATCTGGCAAGGTGAGAGAAAAACTCTATCTGGTTTCTGCTTCTAGTAGAGTCCAGGTAGACTGGCATTTTCCCACTTGAAGACCATTACTTTCCACTTCCCCTCCTTCACGTGCTCTGGCGTAAGCTGTAGTAATATGAATCTAACCCTTAGTGGTTTTCATATTCTACTTACTATTTTGGAGTTTTACCAAAATTATAGTAAGGAATGCATGCAACAAAAGGTAAACGTTGATTTTTAACATTGGTAAGATATTACTGCAGTTTCAAGGATAAGGAAAAGCCACTTCACAAGTCTGAGGTAGTTCTCTCTCTCTCTCCAAAATTAGGAAATTAAAAAGACCTTTAGAAAGACTTCAAGAATTCCAGCTAATGGAGTGTAGTAAATGTTATTAAAAGTAATAGGCAAACTAATGGTTGCTGTCATTTATTCATAGTATTTGACTTGGTATCTTATACTTTAATATTACATTTCCTAGTATTTTCGTATCTTACCTTCACTTCTGTTTATTAATATACACAATACTTGTGAGGCTGTTGTGCAAAATAAGGTTGATATTGCAAAAGAAAGGCAAGTTGCTGTGCTCACCAGTAGTCCTTTTAAATTCCATGATAATGAGTTGATATCTGTGATTGTGAGATATAAAAGAACTCAGTTTCTAATTCATCATCAACAGAAACTCAGAACAATTCTGACCCTTCTTAGAAATATGCTTCAGAAGAACTCTTCTCTCATCTTTAAGTTTATGGCAGCAGTCAGCCTTCTTAACTTAGCCTCAGGTATTCAGGAATTCACCAAACAGCATCTTAAAAGCTCTGTATGCATTGACTGATTTGTTTCTCATGCTTTGTAAGAACCCTGAAGTCTGCCTTTACACTTTTGCACCCTTTCTTAAAAGTACACCACTGATTCTAGAAGTCAAAGCAGCTTCAGTGAAGCCTCCCCTGTTGAATGAGAAACAATACATGTAAATACGCTGAGTGTTTTGCTTCTGGCAGAGCATTTGCCCCTGTCCACAGTGTGATAGATACCCTTCACCTAAGCAAAAACCATTTGATAGTATGTGTGAGGGGTTTCCCACTCCTCCACCAGATCCTGCTGTGTTGGAAAAAGCCTTCAGACATCACTACTTCTGTTTTGGTGTGGAAAAAGTGCAATGTGGGCACATAAAGTGAACTGAACTGACCTCCTGCTCCACAGAAGTTGAATTCTAAACTTCCTTGTAATGCTTCTGTAGTTTGTTTGTTTGTTGGTTTTTTTTTTACAAGTTAATTGGATAGAAAGAATGGCATCAAGTTGTACCAGATTCAGATGGGACATTAGGAATAATTTCTTAGGGAGAGCAGTGAGGTGGTGGCACAGGCTGCCTAGGGAGGTGGTGGAGTCACCATCCCTGGAGGTGTTAAGAGCCATGGAGATGTGGCACGGGGGTGATGGGTTGGCAGTTGGAAAAGACCGCTAAGATCATCGAATCCAACCTTAATGCACTGGCATCACATTTTTCCTTTTTTCAACATGCAAGTTGACTGGGGATGGGATAAAACCGCTTTTGGACCAAAGGCTGCCGCCGACCTCTCCCTTCCGCCCGTTACTCCCTCCCCTCCCAGCGCCAACCGCCGCTCTGCCGGCGGAGCGCAACCTCCGATGCAGTTTGAACACAGCCGAAGGAGCCAATCCCCGCAGCCGCCCGCCCGGCGCAGCTCGCTCATTGCTGGGGCGGCGGCTAATCAGCGTGCCCGGGCGTGCACAACGGCCGCCGGTGCAGCGGTTGCTTTGAATAACGGCGGTGAGCAGCGGAGCTCATGGCGGTGGTTCTTTGTAGCGGGGTCTGCTAGTGGTGAGGGGCTGGCTCAGCTTGAGCTGCGCGTCAGCAAGGAGCGATTTATAGTGCTAAGCTCTGCTGTATTGGTTTGCAAAACGCGTGAAGGAGGAAGCGTAGCCGCCGCCTGAAATTGTTCCCGTAGACTCCGTGAGTACAACCGTGAAACGCAATTATAAAAATAGAGACTTAGTCCTCGTGAGGAGACTGAGTAGCGTGGAGTTTTTAAATCTTACCTTAAATCTTGAAATGAGTCAAAATACGACCTAATGTTAGAAGTTGGTGTCTAGCTCAGGAAGCTTGCAATTCAAGGCTGCAAAATACTTCATTCTAACCACTGCTACATTGAAAAGTAAACGTATTGAAAAAGTAAACACAAAGAGGCTTATTCGACTCTTTCAAGTCTAATTGTAGTTGCTTTTGTTTTTCAGGTGTTGTTACACCTATTTTATAGAGGAAAAGCCCAGCAATGAGCTGGGTTGTGGAGGAATGGAAAGAAGGCCTGTCCCCTCGCGTCCTTCAGAAGATCCACGAGCTGGAGAGTCAGGTAGACAAGCTGAAAAAAGAGCGTCAGCAAAGGCAGTTCCAGTTAGACTCCCTGGAGGCAGCTCTGCAAAAGCAGAAACAGAAGGTAATGTAACTTTCCCTCAAATGCCATTCTGCAAGCCAGATGTGATTGTGTGAAGCTTCATTATCTGACTGTTAATAGAAGATGGTTTTCTTTTCTTTCTACTGACTGGGAAGGTGCCATGGAAATATGAACTGCTTTTCTTTGTTGCTTTCTCATAGCTGTTCATATCCTGCTCTCTGTTTTGATTGAATTTATGCCTCCTATCAGTGTTTGGAATGGTTGTCCATCTCCAAATGCATGCTTTCTTTGAGGCTCTCTTCCTGGGTTTGTGTTCAAGAAAATGTTACTTTATTATGCCTAATAAAAATGTAGCTCTCTTACATGAGAGCAGCACAATTGATGGCCTTTTGCTGCTTCACATTGTCGTAATATGCTATTGGTCTCATTTTTTTTACTTTAACTTATGCACAGCTCAGATTTCTGCTTGTTTATCTGTATTTTGGGATATTTTTCTTCAGGGCTGGAATGTTGTATCATCTGGCTTTATGCTGCCAGCCGTCTAGCCTAGGAGCTAGAAACTCCCAACCTGAATTCTGACTTGCATCGTTTGATTACATCGTAGATACAGTTGCAGAAGTGTGCCTTTTTTTCCTGTTCAGCTGATACAATTTTATAGCAAAACAAGCCTAGTAGCTGTCCTGGGTTATTGTTCTTTTTTCCCTCCTTTGAGTTCCCAGGCAGTGTCTCAACTGATGTGCTCTCTAAATTGGAGGGAGGGGGAATAGTGAGAAGAATGGGTATATTCAAATAGGTATGTTTTAAAACTTTCCCAGAAGCAGCAGCTAATACTTTTTTTTGCTGCAGGAAATTGTGAGAGGAATTCTGGTGTCTTACTTCCCAGTAGTTACTACCAGGCAGCAGGTGGCTCAAGTTTGACTTGGAGACTGGAGGAAAGGAGAGGGGAATCTCTGTTGTCATGCCCTATCACCAACACAAAACTGCAACCCTTTATAATCATGCATTTTCCCTTTAGTTAGTAAAAGTATTATGATTTCTAAAGCTTAGAGGATAGAAAGAGAAGTGAGACAGTCACTGAAGACTGTGAGCTGGTGTAGACTACTATTTAAGAGCTAACAAATTTTTGTGACTGTGTCTAGTCAGTAACTTGGGTATTAATTTGACTGAGCTGAACAAGAATGCTTTGGAAGTATTTTTGTCTGAGGTTTTCAGTGTTGTTAGGGTTTTGAAATATTAAGAAGAAGATAACAGTATGTAAATTGTGTAATTACTATTTTAAGTAACGAAGTGTAGATAATATGCGAAGCCTTTTTGAAATGGTTTGTATTCCAACTAGGTTGAAAATGAAAAAAATGAAACTGCAAGTCTGAAGAGAGAGAACCAGAGCTTGATGGAATTGTGTGATAGTCTTGACAAAGCAAAGCAGAAAAATTCACATGATCTTCAAGTGAAAGAATCTCAAGTCAACATTCTGTCAGGGCAGCTGAGTTCCAGCAAAAAAGAAATTGAAAGATTAGAACAAGAACTGAAAAGGTAAAGTGAGGATTTGTTTTGTTTTTCCTAGCCTACAGTTATTTTTTCCTGTTTTCTTCTTTTCACGTAGCCTTTATGATCTTCCAGTTTCTCATCATCTTACAAATTCAAATTTTGTTCAAATTTTGTGACCAATATTTCAAAACTTCACCCTGTTCTTACATACATATATATTAATAGACCTGTGTGCAACTTGAAGCAGTGCTTGTCTGTAATTTCCCTGTAAGTTGGGGGAATTCTGCAACATCTTATGAGAAAGGAAGCATCCATTCTGCATTAGCAAAAAATGAGTTCGTACAGTTGAGTTGCTTTGCAAAAGTATACTTTGCAAAGGGCTTGGAGCTGCAAGAGAAGTACATGGATAACTTAGGTCAAGTCTACTTAAAATTATGACAGCAGGAAGAAGGAGGGGTGAATGTTTCTTGGAGTGGAAGAGGAAACTTCTAAAAGCAGTGGTGCTGTGACCAATTAACTGCATCCAGTTGGTGAAATAAAGAAGTAATTCCTGCTGCATGATAGACTAAGATAGAGGTTTGAGGGAAAGTTAGACAATGCTGAAACATTTTTTGTTTTTTTTGTTATAGAGGAAATACTGACTTTGTATTGAAATGTGACCCTTCTAACTGTACTCTTCTGTAGTTATGGTTCCAGATAATTGTTTTTATTTCTTCTATGTTAGTGAAATTGATGGAACAAAACCTCAACTTCTAAATATTATTAGATTTATAGGATAGGGGCCATAGGAATGTGCTGTCTAGAATCACAGAGCATCCTGAGCTGAAGGGTCCTGCAAGGGTTGATTCCTAATTCTGGCTTTATGTTGGACTACTCAAAATGCAAATCCTGCATCTGATAGCATTGTCCAAATGTTTCTGGTACTCTGTCAGGCTCAGGGCTGTGTCTACTGCTCTGGGCAGCCTCTCAAGATAAACCTTTTCCTCATACCCCACCAGACTATTTTTTCGTGTTCTGTTGCTGTCACTGGAGAGATCAGCACTTGCTCCTGGAACTGCCAGCTGTCTGAAACCTCACCTCAGTCTGCTCTTCTCTGGGCTGAATAAATCATGCATCTTGCCCTTCAGTCTCTTTCCCATCTTTGTAGCCCTCCTTTGCATGCTTGCTGATAGCTTTATGCCTTCATAAGGACACAAATACAATGTGGTGCCCAGAATTAAACACAATACCTGAGGAAAGGCTGCACCAAAGTGGACAATCCCTTCACTTGCTTGGCTGGCAGCACTGGGCCTGGTGCACCCTAGGGTATGATAGGCCCTTTTGGCTGCCAGGGCATGCTACTGACTCATGTTCACCTTACTGTCATTCAGGATCCCCGGATTACTTTCCATGGGACTGCTCTCTAGCCTCTTTTTCCCCCAGTGAAGTGAATGTCATCATCTGTTAAACCTTTTCCTCGTACTCAAGATATACTCTGTTCTTAAATGAAGTATTTTTGAAATATTTTTGAAACATGCTTGTCAATAAAATTGAATATTCTGCAATAACAATAAAGCCTTGTGTAGGTAATAGTAATACAGAATTACTACCTCTGAGAGAGGTAAGTCTGTAATGCCAGTTCTTGTCTTCATGGCCTGAAATACATTTATTTCCCTCAGCTGGTGAAGGGTGTACTTCTTTCCCTCCTTATAGAAACAAATAAAGAGGGAACTGTTGGAGGCTTCTTTCTGTTTTTTTTTCCTTTGGCCTTCTTTTTCCTCTAATTTTCCCCCCACCCTTTCTGCATTCTGAGAAAATGAAGGAAACTTGGGATATTATGCTGTTGTGAGAAGATTCTAAATTCCTACAATTTAGGATGCGTAGAAACATTACCCTTAAGCTGCCTATGCTTATGCAACTTAAGGGTACATCCCATTCATTCATTTTGAAAGCTGCAAAAAGGCAAGTTTGGTGAATTATCCAATTTTCTTTATGCATTATGTAGTTGTCTATTGTGATATTGCAAGTATTACTTACAGCTCAACTGGCTATCTGTTTTGATTTTGTATTTGGTTCTGTTTTATACTGACTGATGGTGTAATGTTATTTACCACTTCAGAGTAACTAATAACCTACTGGGCTAAGAATTCTTAACGCTGTGTTATATAGATGAAATTGAGAAGTTGTGGAGTCACTACTATTATGGGCCGCAGCCCAGAACCGTTGTCTTGTCAACCTGTGCTTGCTAGGCAGGACCAAGATTGCCATGCTATTGACAGCAGTTACTGTATATTTCTAACCTAGTTATCAGGTTTCCAGGGTCAAACTTCTACTCTTCAGGCTTACAAAAATCAGTCATGAAGAATTGATTTTTAAACTCAGTACTTGAAATCATATCATTTATTTGTCTATTTCTGGCTATTAAAAATAGATTATTGATTTCTAGTTTCGATTAGTAACTACTTTCTGCTTCTTTCATAAACAGATACAAATGTGAACTTGAGAGAAGTCAGCAGGCATTGATTGCAGCAGACTTGTCATTCAGTG